>CM029013.1:86029934-86422327 GCA_016801055.1 Panax notoginseng
AAGTTTATTTTCTACTTGACTCTTTTAATGATTGCTTATTCCGCTGCTGTTAAATCTTGTTGTCTATATATTTTATCAGTTTTACATTGTTGAAGGCTAATGATAATTTATTTGCATTATCTTAGTCATAATATTTCTTACTGGGTAGTTGAGCTCACCCTTTCTTTCACTGTTCTCTTCAGGAAATGAGAACGTAGCTGGGACAAGTCGGGGTACGGAGTGATGGTCCGAATGATAGTATTAGTTAGTAGTCCTCACTATTCTATGTAATGGTGTGTTAATAAATGTAATGAGGACTCCTTTTGAGTATGAATACTCTCTAGAAGATAATATTTGTATTCAAACTCACAGTTTATGTTTTGTCGTATTGTACACGACAGATGTATTAATCAGTTGTATTTGTATTCTGTACTATGTATCTGACGACCAAAGATGGGTGATGTATACCTAATTTTGGGGGCGTCACAGTTGGTATCAGAGCTTAGGGATATGATCCCTGGCTAAGATGTGAGAATAGAACTAGGAGGGGAGAGACGGGGAATTCCTTCGCTAGTATGACATACCTAAGTTTATTTGCATGGTATTTAATTGGTCGGTCATAATATAAGGATAATATATGACATATCAATTAATTTTTATTTTGTGGCAGTATCTGAAAATGGCATCTGAGAATGTTGAGAATAGCAATGGAGCACAGACGACTGTTGATTCACCACATATCAATAATCAGGATAATGTGCATCAGGAAGGTGTCAATCCTCATGCAAACAACAACACTGACCAAATGATGAATGATCAAATGTTCAGAGGCTTTATGCAATTCATGCAACAACAGGTGAAAGCGGCTCCTGTCCACAACGTAGGTGGAAATACTGGAAACTCTCAGGCGGTCACCGCTAAACAGTTTAAGGAGCTGGGACCACCGGAGTTTAAGGGAGAACCCAAACCACTTGTAGCTGAAACATGGATAAAGCAGATCACCAAGATATTTGATGTCTTGGGTTGCTCCGAGGAGCAAAAGGTTCCCTTTGCCGCCTTTATGTTGCGAGGAGAGGCAGATTACTGGTGGAATCAATAAAGCGTACTCAACCTGCCGCACTGAAGATGTCTTGGGAGAAGTTCCAAGAGCTGTTTAACGACAAATACTTTCCCGAGAGTATTCGTCACATGAAGGAGGTGGAGTTCATCAAATTGGAGCAGAATAATATGACCGTGTCGCAGTACGAGGCAAAATTTGCGGAGTTATCCCGGTTTGCGTCCCACCTGGTGGATAATGAAGAAAGAATGACGCGGATGTTTTTAAGAGGTTTGAAGCCGGAGATACGTCAACATCTTGTTTCTCATAAACTGTGTTTGTATTCAGATGTTGTAAATAGGGCTCAGTTGGTGGAGCGCGATAACGAGACAACGCAACCAAAAGAGAGCAGCCGGCAAAATGATAATACCAGTGAGAGCAGTCATCGAAGCGGTGACAACAAGCGTGGAGGGAATCAACAGGCCAGAAATGGTAACCACTTCGGTGGTAATCAGGGCCAAAACAATAAGAATGGACATTTCAAGAAGAGGAGATTCAACAATGATGGAAAGACGTCAGCACCAGCACCTGTCGTTAAGGAAGGAGAACGACCACCTATCATATGTTTCAAATGCGGAGGGGAGGGGCACATCAGTCCAAACTGCGCGATGCCGTCCAAAGCATGTTATAATTGTGGAAGAGAAGGTCATTTAGCCCGATTTTGTCGTTTACCGAAGACAAATTCAGCTAGGATGGAGGCACCAAAGGCCGTCCCAGAAAAGTCAAAACCGGTTGTGCAAGGGAGAGCGTTTGTTGTGAACTCCCAGAGAGCAAGGAACCCGAATGAGGTCATCACGGGTAAGCTTATCATAAACTCTAAAGAAGTCTATACTTTATTTGATACCGGTTCAACCCATTCTTTTATTTCTCCTACTTGCGCTCATCGATTAAATTTGATTCGGAGAAATTAGACTTTGACTTATCTGTGGAAACTCCATTGGGAGAAACCTTCATTACCTCCACGGTTTATAAGTCTTGTTTGGTTCAAGTTGGTACCCACACATTACCTATCGATCTTATTTCATTAAAAATACTTGCATTTGACGTGATTCTAGGGATTGATTGGTTAACTACTCATTATGCAAAAATTGATTGTTTTCGTAAGGTTGTTAGCTTTCATATTCCTAATCGACCTATTATGCGAATTCAAGCAACCAAACCATTAAAATCAATCGCTGTCATCTCAAGCCATAAAGCTATTCGTTTATTGAAAAACGGATGTCAAGCTTTCTTAGCTCATGTCACAGATCTAAACAAAAATACGTCAGTTTTGAATGATATTTCTATTGTTAATAAATTTCCCTGACGTATTCCCTGAAGAACTTCCTGGCCTACCCCCAGAGCGTGAAATTGAATTTTGTATCGACCTTGAACCCGGTACAAAACCCATTTCCAAAGCCCCATATCGAATGGCTCCTATTGAACTTCAGGAGTTAAAGATCCAACTGCAGGAATTGTTAGACATTGGCTTTATTCGTCCTAGTACTTCTCCTTGGGGTGCTCCTGTTCTGTTCGTGAAGAAGAAAGATGGGAGTATGCGACTTTGTATTGATTATCGGGAGTTGAATCATGTCACCATCAAAAATAGGTACCCATTGCCACGTATTGATGACCTGTTTGACCAGTTGCAAGGAGCACAATTCTTTTCAAAGATCGATCTTCGTTCTGGATATCATCAGCTGAAGGTTAGAACTGAGGATATTCCAAAGACGGCTTTTAGAACTCGGTACGGGCATTATGAATTCTTAGTCATGTCCTTTGGATTGACTAATGCTCCTGCTGCCTTCATGGATATGATGAACCGGGTATTCAAGGAATATTTGGATCACTTTGTGGTCGTCTTTATTGATGACATCCTTATTTATTCCAAAAGCCGTGAAGATCATGAGCAACACTTGAGGCTGGTACTCCAAAAGCTTCGTGAATACAAACTTTATGCCAAGTTGAAGAAATGCGAGTTCTGGCTGGAAGAGGTAGCATTCCTTGGGCACGTAGTATCAAGTCGTGGAATATCGGTTGACCCGGCAAAGATTGAAGCTATTCAAAGCTGGGAGCAACCTAAATCAGTGACCGAGGTACGTAGCTTTCTTGGTTTAGCTGGTTATTATCGGAGATTCGTGGAAGGATTTTCTCGAATCGCTACTCCATTAACTCAGCTGACTCGGAAAGATACAAAGTTTGGTTGGAGCGAAGAATGTGAGCAGAGTTTTCAAGAACTCAAGAGGAGACTCATTTCAGCACCTGTTCTAACAATACCATCTGGCTCGGAGGGATTTGTCATCTACAGTGATGCTTCGAGCAAAGGGTTGGGATGCGTTCTCATGCAACATGGAAAAGTCATAGCCTATGCATCAAGACAACTCAAGGAATATGAGAGGAATTATCCTACTCATGATCTAGAGTTGGCAGCTGTTGTCTTTGCACTTAAAATTTGGAGGCATTACTTGTATGGGGAGAAAGTGGAGATCTTTACGGATCATAAAAGCCTCAAATATTTCTTCACTCAAAAGGAACTCAACATGCGACAACGACGTTGGCTTGAACTGTTGAAAGATTATGATATCATACCATTCAATACCATCCTGGAAAAGCGAACGTGGTAGCTGACGCATTGAGTAGAAGATCATATGCGGGTACAAGTGCAATATTAACAACGCAAAGGCCCATTTTGTGTGACTTGCAAAGGATGGAGATAGAGTTGAAGACTCCAGGGACCCATGTGATGATGGCGAATATACGAGTAGAACCGACTTTAATCGATAAAGTTAAAGCTGCTCAAGCTACAGACCTGGAGCTGATGCGTATGAGGAAGAAAGTGCAAGAAGGTGCTATGCCGGAAGCAAGAATCGATGAAGAAGGAATACTTCGAGTCAACTCCAGACTTTGTGTTCCTAACAACCCTGATTTAAAGTATGAAATCATGATGGAGGCGCACAACACACCGTTTGCAATCCATCCTGGAAGTACCAAAATGTATCATGATCTTCGTCATACATTTTGGTGGAGCAATATGAAGAGAGAGATAGCGTTGTTTATCTCAAGGTGTCTAACTTGTCAACGAGTCAAAGCGGAGCATCAAGTACCAAAAGGTCCATTGCAACCACTTGAAATTCCAGAATGGAAGTGGGAGCACATTACCATGGATTTCGTTACCGGTCTTCCTAGGGTTTCTCAAGGTATTGATGCGATTTGGGTCATTGTTGATAGATTGACCAAGTCTGCTCATTTCTTACCGATACGAGAAACTTATACACTTGAACGTCTTGCTCGTATGTACATAAACGAGATTGTAAGACTGCATGGTATGCCAGTATCCATAGTTTCTGACCGAGACCCAAGATTCACTTCACGATTTTGGGTTAGTTTACAAAAAGCTATGGGCACGGAGTTACGATTTAGTTCAGCATATCATCCTCAGACGGACGGACAATCAGAGAGGACTATTCAAACTCTTGAAGATCTATTAAGACTCTGTGTCTTTGACTTCAAAGGAAGTTGGGACAAGTTCTTACCATTGGTGGAGTTTTCCTACAACAACAGTTATCAAGCAAGTATTGGCATGGCTCCATTCGAAGCATTGTATGGAAGAAAATGTCGTTCTCCAGTATGCTGGGATGAGGTGGGCGAAGCAACGTTGTTGGGACCGGAGTTGGTACGTATGACTACAGAAAAGATTCAAACGATCCGACAACGTATAAAAACTCACAAGATCGACAAAAGAGTTATGCTGATCTTCATCGAAAGGACGTGGAATTTGATGTAGGAGATCATGTGTTCTTACGTGTTGCTCCATGGAAAGGAGTTACGAGATTTGGAAAGAGAGGAAAGCTAAATCCTCGATTCATCGGTCCATTTTTAATCCTCGATCGAGTAGGAACTGTGGCTTATAGACTCGCTTTACCGCCAAGTATGTCTCGTGTTCATAACGTTTTCCACATATCCATGTTACGCAAATATGTGGAAGACCCGAACCACATTATTGAGTTAGAACCGACGAAATAGCGGAGGATTTGACGTATGAAGAAGTTCCTGTTCAAATCTTGGATAAGAAGGAACATATTCTACGCTCCAAGGTTATACCTCAAGTCAAAGTTTTGTGGAGAAACCACGATGTTGAGGAAATGACTTGGGAGTTAGAATCAGAAATGAAATCAAGGTATCCTTACCTCTTCGACATACCAGGTACGTACCCTAATTTCGAGGGCGAAATTTCATAAGAAGGGGAGGTTGTAAGACCCCAACTTTTATAAATAAGATGAATTTTCTATAAATATCATTTTTGAATATTATGGAGTTAATTTTATAGTTGTGGGTAATATTTATAAATTTTGCAAAGTAAGCAAGTTGTTATAAATATTCGTTTGGTCGGAGAATATTCTTTTGTCGGGGAATATTCGTACGACGGCACAATCATTGGTGGACCCCACAACGGAATTATTGTCGGATTGAGAAAACGACAGAATTATCTTTCTATAAAAATAACGGCTGAGGTGTTACCGTTAAAACGTTTAAAACTGTTGAACTACTCGGTAGTAAAAGTACAGTAATACGCGTGGTTGCATAGTAGCACACGGTATTGATTATTGATGCTTACGTGAGAAGTCACTCAGCTATACTCAATTATTGCTACAGTAATTGCTGCATCATATCTCTTAAATTATTGTCATAGTATCATCTGTATAATATGTTATATTATTGAGACGTTGTGGTAAGTTTGGTTATTTTATGGGGGGCCATATGTCATCATCTAAGAGTCTCTTCGTCAATAGTAATTTCCTTCGTCAATAGTTTTTACCTTGGTCAATAGTAATTACCTTCGTCAATAGTAATTACCTTGGTCAATAGTAATTACCTTCGTCAATAGTATTTACCTTGGTCAATAGTAATTACTTTCGTCAATAGTAGTTGTCCCTTCAATATTACCAAGAGTCATTTGACCCTTCGTTAAGACCAAGAGTCATTTGACCCTTCGTTAAGACCAAGAGCACCCTCAGTTTTTCTATAAATAGAGGCCTAGGGCTTCATTATTTTTCACGAATTCATTCAAGCTATAGAGAGAGAAAGTATAGAGAGAATAAGAGAGAGAGAGATAAAAGTATTCTGCTACATCACTTTTCCAATATCCAGTTCTTTAAGGTAGGGAATATTATTTCTTTTATATTCATGAAGAGAACTTCTGTTATTCCATTTGTTATTATTCTGTTGGAATAACCAGTATACGCGGTCTACCCTATACTTGGTGACATTTTTCTATTATTCTGTTGGAACATCCTGTCTGTGTGTTTTACACCGGACCTGGTTCCGTTTTTTATTCTGTTGGAACATCCTGTCTGTGTGTTTTACACCGGACCTGGTTCCGTTTTATTATTATTCTGTTGGAATATCCTGTCTGTGTGTTTTTACACCGGACCTGGTTCCATTATTTATTATTCTGTCGGAATATCCTGTCTGTGCGTTTACGCCGGACCTGGTTCCATTATTTATTATTCTGTTGGAATAACCTGTCTGTGCGGTCTATCGCATGCATTGATTTCTTTTGTTATTCCATTCTTTATTGTACTCAGTTGGTTAAGTTTGTGACTTCTATACTCCATGAATTTGTGGAATATCCTTGATAGTTGCGTTTCATCCAGTATCTTTTCAAGAAAATATTCTTCTAAGCATTCTTGAATTTTACTCCACAATGCAGTATCATGTTGACAATTTGGACGTTGTTAATTCCTGGATAAATTAATTCTTGAACTTGTTTTATTGAATTCTTATATCATTGTCATCATCCTCATGTTTATAAAATGTTGAAAGTCATCTGTGGCCTGTAGTGCATAGATGGACTTGGTATGATTATGACCAGGGATTATTCGGTATAATCATGACCGTAATGTTACAAATGATGTGGTAAAAGTCCTCATTGGCCCGTAGTGCATTGATGGACAGTTGTTGGCATGATCATGACCATTAATGAATACACGAATATCCTTGGCCGTAGTGCAGGGGTGATTCGATGATGTGGATTATTTTATTAAGCTGAGTCTCAGCGATCACAGTGTTGAAAAACCTTTTAAATCATAAAAGATAGTAGAGTTTATTTTCTACTTGACTCTTTTAATGGATTGCTTGTTCCGCTGCAGTTAAACTTGATGTCTATTATATTTTATCAGTTTAACATTGTTGAAGGCTAATGATAATTTATTCTGCATTATCTTAGTCATAATATTTCTTACTGGGCTAGTTGAGCTCACCCTTTCTTTCACTGTTCTCTTCAGGAAATGAGAACGTAGCTGGGACAAGTCGGGGTACGGAGTGATGGTCCGAATGATAGTATTAGTTAGTAGTCCTCACTATTCTATGTAATGGTGTGTTAATAAATGTAATGAGGACTCCTTTTGAGTATGAATACTCTCTAGAAGATAATATTTGTATTCAAACTCACAGTTTATGTTTTGTCGTATTGTACACGACAGTTGTATTATTAAGTTGTATTTGTATTCTGTACTATGTATCTGACGACCCAAGATGGGTGATGTATACCTAATTTTGGGGGCGTCACAGAATGTGAGAAGAGTTTTCAAGAACTCAAGAGGAGACTCATTCCAGCACCTTGTTTGACAATACCATCTAGCTCGGAGGGAATTTGCATCTACGTGATGCTTCGCACATAAGGGTTGGGATGTGTTCTCATGCAACATGGGAAAGTCATAGATTATGCCTCAAGACAACTCAAAAAATATGAGAGGAATTATACCTACTCATGATCTAGAGTTAGCAGTTGTGTCTTCGCACTTAAAATTTGGAGGCATTACTTGTATGGGAAGAAAGTGGAATCTTTACGGATCATTAAAGCCTTAAATATTTCTTCACTCAAAAGAAAACTCAACATGCAACAACGACGTTGGCTGGAACTGTTGAAAGATTATGATCATACCATCCAATACCATCCTGGAAAAGCTACGTGGTAGCCTGATGCATTGAGTAGAAGATATATACAAGTACGAGTGCGATATTGTCACGCAAAGGCCCATTTTGGTGACTTGCAAAGGATGGAGATAGAGTTAAAGACTCCAGGGACCCATGTGATGATGGCGAATATACGAGTAGAACCGATTTTAATTGATAAAAGTTAAAGCTGCTCAAGCTACAGACCTGGAGCTGATGCGTATGAGGAAGAAAGTGCAAAGAATGTGCTATGCCGGAAGCAAGAATTGTTTGAAGAAGGAATATTCGAGTCAACTCCAGACTTTGTGTTCCTAACGACCCTAATTTAAAGTATAAAATCATGATGGAGGCGCACAACATATCGTTTGTAATCCATCCTAGGAGTACTAAAATGTATCGTGATATTCGTCATACATTTTGGTGGAGCAATATGAAGAGAGAGATAGCGCTGTTTATCTCAAGGTGTCTAACTTGTCAACGGTCAAAGCGGAAATCAAGTACCAAAAGGTCCTTGTGTCCACTTAAAATTCTAGAATAGAAGTGGAAGCACATTACCATGGATTTCGTTACTGGTCTTCCCAAGGTTTCTCACGGTATTGATGCAATTTGGGTCATTGTTGATAGATTGACAAGTCTGCTCATTTTTTACAAATACGAAAAATTTATACACTTGAACGTCTTGCTCGTTATGTACATAAATGAGATTGTAAGACTGCATGGTATGCCAGTATCCATAGTTTCTGATCGAGACACGAGATTCACTTCATAATTTTGGGTTAGTTTGCAAAAAGCTATGGGCACGGAATTACGATTTAGTTCGGCATATCATCCCAGACCCCAGACAACGGACAACAATAAGAGAACTATTCAAACTCTTGAAGATTTATTAAGACTCTGTGTTCTTGACTTCAAGGGAAGTTGGGATAAGTTCTTACCATTGATGGAGTTTTCCTACAACAACAGTATCAAGAAAGTATTGGCATGGCTCCATTCGAGGCGTTGTACGGAAGAAAGTGTCGTTCTCCAGTATGCTGGGATGAGGTGGGTGAAGCAACGTTGTTGGGACCGGAGTTGGTACGTATGACTACAGAAAAGATTCAAACGATCCGGCAACGTATAAAAACCTCACAAGATCGACAAAAGAGTTATGCTGATCTTCATCGAAAGGACGTGAAAATTTGATATAGGAGATCATGTGTTGTTACGAGTTGCTCCGTGGAAAGGAGTTACGAGATTTGAAAAGAGTGGAAAGTTCAATCCTCAATTTATTGGCCCATTTTTAATCCTCGATCGAGTAGGAACTGTGGCCTATAGACTCGCTTTTACCGCCAAGTTTGTCTCGTGTTCATAATATTTTTCACATATCCATGTTACGTAAATATGTGGAAGACCCGAACCACATTATTGAGTTAGAACCGGACAAAATAGCAGAAGATTTAACGTATGAAGAGGTTCCTGTTCAAATCTTAGATAAGAAGGAACATATTCTACGCTCCAAGGTTATACCTCAAGTCAAAGTTTTGTGGAGAAGAAACCACGATGTTGAGGAAATGACCTGAGAGTTAGAATCTGAAATGAAGTCAAGGTATCCTTACCTCTTCGATTTACCAGGTAGAAATGAGAGAAAAACTAGATAATGAGAATCTTCAAAATTATGGTATTAAACGCTTAGGTCATATTCAAAAGACAGAATGCAACATCATTATAAATGATGGAATTCTTCATTCACAAGCTTTTTCTGATTTTGACCATTGTATTGAATGTATAAAAGGAAAATTTTGTGAAAGTAATAAGAAAGGAGCAACAAGAAGTTGTGCACTTCTTGAGGTGATTCACACTAATATATGTGGACCATTTTCTCCAAGAATTGGTGGACACAAATCTTTCATTACGTTCATTGATGACTATTCTCATTATACTTATGTCTACCTGATTAATGAAAAATCTGAATCACTAAATACGTTTAAAGTTTTCAAAGCTGAAGCTGAAGTTTTCAAAGCTGAATCAGATAAAGGCGGAGAGTATTATGGTAAACACTCATATACAGGTCAGCCCTGGCTCATTTGCCTTATTTTGTCTAGAAAATGGAATCGTCACTTAGTATACAATGCCTAGTACACCACAGCAGAATGATGTAGCTGAGAGACGAAATCGTACCCTTATGGATATGGTACGTAGTATATTATGCAATTCTAGCTTACTTGCGTTTTTGTAGACTGAGGCATTAAAGACAGCTGTTCATATTTTAAACCGGGTTTCTAGCAAATCTGTCCCTAAACTCCTTATGAAATTTGGACAGGTAGGAAACCTAGTTTTAAAATACTTACGGGTGTGGGGCTGTCCAGCCGAGACTAAGTTTTTTTTTTAATCCACAAATAAAGAAACTTGATTCTAAAACCATTAGTTGTCATTTTATTGGATATCATGAGAGATCTAAGGGTTTTTAATTTTACTGTCCCTCGCATACCACTAGAATTGTTGAGACTAGGCATGCAGAGTTTTAGAGAATGGTGATTTAAGTGGGAGTGGGAGCCTAGAAAAATTGATCTTGAAGAAAACATGTTTTATGTTTCTAATCCTGAGCCACCACCTAATGTTGAACCTCACGTTATTAAAAATCATATTCCTAAATTGTGCAGCCTTTACGTAGGTCCGAAAGACCTAAAAAAGCCTATTAATTTTGATGATTTTTATAACATATCTTAATGAGATTGACTATGATTCAAGTAAGATTAATGATCCTATCTCCTATAAAAGGCCATACGAGTGCTCAATTAACTCAATTGCTTGAAGCCATGAATGATGAGTGAAATCAATGGAGCTTAATAACGTTTGGGATCTTGAAGAATTACAAAAGGTTTTAAAACCTGTTGGTTGCAAGTGGGTCTATAAGATCAAATTAGATCACATTGAAAGGAATAAAGCTCGATTGGTTGCTAAGGGTTTTCACTCAAAAGGAAGGTATGGATTATAATGAAGCTTTCTCTCCAATATCTAGGAAGATTCATTTAGAATAGTCATGACTTTAGTAGCTCATTATGATTTAGAGTTACATAAGATGAATGTTAAAACTGCATTCCTTAATGGTAACTTGCATGAGAATGTTTTATATGGCACAACTAGAAGGTTTTTGGTTAAAGGCAAGGAACATATGATATATAGACTTAAGAAGTCCATATATGGGTTAAAACAGGCTTCTCGGCAATGGTATCTTAAGTTTCATGAGGTGATGAGTAATTTTAATTTTAAGAAAAATATAGTGGATCAATGCATATACTTGAAGGTCAGTGGGAGTAAATTTGTTATTCTTGTTTTGTATGTTGTGATGATATTACTTGCAATTAATAACTTAGACATGTTGTATGAGACCAAACGTTTCTTTTTTTAAAATTTTGATGTGAAGGATCTCGGTGAAACCTCTTATGTTATAGGTATTGAAATTCATCGAGATAGGTCTTGCGGGATATTAGGATTGTCCCAAAGAGCTTATATTGACAAAGTTCTTAACAAATACAACATGAAAAATTGCTCCCCTACTGTCGCCCCTGTTGTTAAGGGTGACAAATTGGGCTCATATCAATGTCCTAAGAACCACCTTGAATGTGATTAAATGAATCTTATTTCCTATACTCTGTAGTTGGGAGTCTTATGTACGCTACTTACAGGGTACTAAGGATATTATGCTTACATTTTAGAAAAACAGATAACCTTGAAGTTGTTGGTTATTCTGATTCTGATTTTGTTAAGTGTAAAGCCGAAAAGAAATCTACACCAGGGTAACATCGCTACATTTTGTGTTTTCAAGAGGCCCTATTTCGTGGAGAACTCATAAGCAGGAGTTAACTACCACTTTCATGATGATGGCAGAAATATGTGGCTTATTATCATGCTACTTGCCACGCCATATTATTAAGGAATCTTATTTCATGACTTAAGGTTGAAGATTCCATTTCAAGGCCATTGAAAATATTTTGTGATAATAATTCTGCTGTTATTTTTCAACATCACCATTTCGAGTGGTGATGGACTATACCTCGACACTAAGTACTTATTTGTCAGAGAAATAGTTGAAGATCAAAACGTTGTCATTAAGTATATTAGTACGCATGATATGTTAGTAGATCCACTTACGAAAGACTTATCACCCAAGCTCTTTTAGAGCATGTTGTCGGCATGGGTTTAACTGGTAGTCGTAATTAGTAAGTTATTATGATGTAAGACAACAATTTTGAGCTCGTTATTTTGAACTTCACATTATGTTTATGGTTTGCTATTCTTTTTATTGTGCACACTTGAGAACTTATGAGCAAACGTACGGTAATGTTTTGGGACCATATGAATGAGTTTATTCAATTACCACTTATGTAAACTCTATTCATACCTGTTATGCTTAATGTTAATCTTTGTTTTAATAAAAGTACTAATTGTGTAACTAATGGGATCTTGTGTTAATAGTGACACAAAGATTGTATTAATTCGCATTGGTATTTTTTTTGAACAAGATGTAGACATTAAATTAATACTTGGCCAATTAATGATTGTAAGCTTATGTTTTGTATATAAATAGGTATTTCGGCCAAGTGGGAGAATGTTAGAATATTTTATTCCTTATGTGCATTTAATATTTATGTAATTATTAGGCTTACATAGTGTATTAATTTAATAACTTTATTTATGGGTTTGGTAATTAATTATGTGGCCTATAAATAATATTCCTAATAGTATTTGGCATAATGGGCCTTTGGGTTTCATAATCTTGATGGACGATTTTGACCCTTATTTATTCTATAAATAAAACAGTTAGGGTTTGGTCCCAATTGTCGTCTCAAGAATTTTATATACACACCTATACATCCATCCTAGATTGAGAGAGACAATTGAAGACATTCACCCTCAAGTACAGTGGAAGCGTAAATACATACAAGATGACTTCTCTCAATTCATGTAAGTACTTGTTTATTATGATTATTGATTTTATTTTATTCTATGCTATAACACGTTCCTATATAATTTATTCAACATTATAATCTCATGTATTATAATTTCGAAATTATAATACTTACAAACAACCATGACCAAAGGGTTTTTGGTCAAGATTTTAGAAGCAGATGTAATAGATGTTCTTGTTGTTATGGTGGTTTGTTGTTTGATGGATAATATCTAGTAGAATACAAGGTTGTGCTCAACTTCTATTCACTAGAATTTCAGATTTTAATGTTGTTTGTTCAGGTAATGGTATTTTTTTCACAAGTGATTAAATAAAAGGAAGAAACTTATTTGGAAAGCTTGAATTGTTGGATAAGTTCAGCTGCGATCAATAGATGGGGCTTTGCATGATGGAGTTTTCTAATGTAATCAATGCTATTGTTGTAGAGAAAATTGCTCATGTGATTTATGATATTAGAAAATTAGTTGTTGTAGTTATTTTTTCAGTTCATATTATATTTACACTCAGTTTGATATATTTAAATTTCTTGTATTTTTCATTTGTAGTCCAATTTTTTTGAATTATAATTTTTTTTTCAAAAATAAATTCTTTTGCGGTTTGCTATAAAAGTAAAGAATATATGAATTGCTTTCAGATTTTTTTTATTTATTTTTTGCGAATTCCACACAACACACACCACACTCACACACCCAAGAGTCAAACCATTACTTTAGATTTCTATTGTGGTGAACCCATAATGGCTTATTTCCATTAACAAATTGTGACGCCCCCAAAATAGGTATACAACACCCATTCTGAGTCGCCAAATACATGGTACAGAAAGTAAACTACAACTTCAATAATATAATTGTCGTGCAAAATACGACAACACATACTGTGAGTTTAAATACAAATATTGTCTTCTAGACAATATCCACACTCAAATAAATCCTCATTACAATTATTCAAACACTATTTTACAGAAATAGTGAGGACTGCTAAAACATCTTTTTAGAACCATCACTCCATACCCCGACTAGATCCTGCTATGTTCTCACCTCCTGAGAAGAAAAATAGAACAAAAAGGAAAAGGGTGAGCTCAACTAGCCTAGTAAAGAATATTATGACTAAGATAATATACAACAAATTATCGTTAGTCTTCAACAGGAAAAATCTGATAAAATATAATCGACAACAAGTTTTAGATCAACAACTGCAGCGGAAACAGCAAACCATTAGAAGAGTCAAGTAGAGAAAGAATTCTACTATCTTCTAAGATTTAAAAGTCCATCATCAATATTTTATCCCTGTAACATCAATTAATAATCATCTTTATCCAAATATTCATCTTTGCACTACAGGCCAAAGATATTTCATTTGTATCACCTGTCAGTCATGTTCATCTCAACACCTGTTCATCTTTGCACTACAGGCCAAAGATATTCATCAAGTAATCATACATCTTTGCACTACAGGCCAAAGATATTCATTAATATCATCATTTAGGACTGAGGATGATGAAAAATATCTTAAAGAGAACGAATCCAATGAGACAGAAGGATAAATAGTAGGGATTCGTATAACAGTTTATCCAAGATCAATAATACTTCATAATAATCAATTGTGAAGCAGAATTAAAAATAAAGATCAAAACATGGATACAATCAAAGATAGTAACCATAATAGACATCTTGGACAAAAAGGGAAAATTTTATTTTTCGGTGAATAGTGCCGTATTCGTGAATAGTGCCGTATACGTGAATAGTGTCGTATACGTGAATAGTAACCCCCGACACAAAAAGTTCCAAATTTGATAAAAACTCATATCAATATTTCAGCATAATGATATTGAAGAAAATAATATCATTAAGAAGAAAATAATATCCCTTACCTCAAAATATCAGTACTTCTGGTCGGAATACCGGTATAAGGCTGAAAGAAACTTGCTCTGATGAATAGAAACTCTCAAAGTATCTAAATACTCACAAAATACACTCAATAATCTAGAGAGAGAAAGAGAGAAAACTTGTTTCTGGTGTGATTTTCAATTCTAACTTAGCCCTCTATTTATAGGAAAATTTGGTAGGTTTGACCTGCAACCTGATGGCTTTACCTGCTACTATTCCCACCCACCACATTTGAAATATAATTCAGCACATTTCTTCACCAACCACAAGTGGGGCCCACCAATTCTAGAATTTTCCACCAAAATGATAAACTCCGAAAATTCAACAATTTCTGAACCAGTCATCTTGTAAAATTCGTAATAAATCATACGTTCATTTTTAACGGTTCAAAATTTGTGGACATATACTCAACTTATATATGTATAACATATCCAAAAATTACCACGATCCAACGGTCGGATTAAAAATTATAACCCCCGCAAACTATCTCAAAAACCCTGATTTTTAATACCTCCATTCCGACAAAAATACTGACAAAACCTCAACATTAACTCCTTCATTTTTAACCACAAAAATATATCCCTCATTTATATCCACATAAAATAAATATTTCCTTATCATATGAATCAATAATTAATTATTCACAAATAATATTACAGAATCACATTTATGACAACCAGGCCGTTCCCAGGAAAGAGGGGGCTTTCCAATAAGGATTTCTCCTTACTGGCGCGCAATTAGATGACCAAACCTCTCCTTAGACAGAACTTTCTAGACATTGCCAATAATGTTATCTAATAATATTATTCAAATAATATGAATTATTGATCTGATAAATGAAAATACTGTGCAGCAACAATTATTGAAACAACAATAATATAAAATATCAACGCAGCAATTATTGAATCAATAAAATAAAATATTGAATAATAACTACTGTAACAATTATTGAGTAGTGCCTTCTTACGTAAGAATCAATAATTGGTGCAATACCGTGTGCTACTGTATTTTAACCACCGGGTATTCTAACAGTATTAACGGTAACAACAACTTATACTTGTCGTTTTCTTCATCCAATCGCTTTCCGTTATGGGGCCCACACAAGGCTGCGTCGTCGTACGAATATTTCCCGACAGCAAGAATATTCCACGACCAACCGAATATTCACCGACCAAAAATAAATATTTTATAACCACTTGCTTATTTTGCAAAATTTGCACATTTCACCCATAACCAAAGTATTATATCAAATTAACCCCTTATTATTCACAATAATATTTAGAGAAAATTTGATTTTATTCATTAATAAGTTGGGGTCTTACAACCTCCCCTCCTTATGAAATTTCGTCCTCGAAATTGACGTACGTACCTGATGTTTCAAAAAGGTGAGGATACCTCGCTTTCATTTCTGATTCCAACTCCCAGGTCATTTCTTCAATAGCATGGTTTCTCCACAAAACCTTAACTTGTGGTATAACCTTCGTGCGTAGGACATGCTCTTTCCTATCCAAGATCTTAACAGGTACCTCCTCGTACGTTAAATCTTCAGCTATCTCGTCTGGTTCTAACTCAATAATGTGGTTCGGGTCTTTAACATATTTACGAAGCATAGATATGTGAAAAATATTATGAACACGAGACATGCTTGGAGGTAATGCGAGTCTATATGCCACATTTCCTATTCGCTCAAGAATCTCAAATGGACCAACAAATCTTGGATTGAGCTTTCCTCTCTTCCCAAATCTTGTAACTCCCTTCCATGGTGCAACACGTAACAATACATGATCCCCAATATTAAATTCCACGTCCTTCCGATGAAGATCCGCATAACTCTTTTGTCGATCCTGTGCCGTTTGTATACGTTGTCGAATCGTTTGGATCTTCTCTGTAGTAATGCGTACCAATTCTGGTCCCAACAATGTTGCTTCACCCACCTCGTCCCAGCATACTGGAGAACGACATTTTCTTCCATACAACGCCTCAAATGGAGCCACACCTATGCTCGCCTGATAACTGTTGTTGTAGGAGAATTCCACCAATGGTAGGTACTTATCCCAACTCCCTTTGAGATCTAGGACACAAAGTCTTAATAGATCTTCAAGAGTTTGAATAGTCCTCTCTGATTGTCCGTCCGTTTGAGGATGGTATGCTGAACTGAATCGTAAATCCGTGCCCATAGCTTTCTGCAAGCTAACCCAAAATCGTGAAGTGAATCTTGGGTCACGATCCGAAACTATGGATACTGGCATGCCATGCAATCTCACAATCTCGTTCACGTACATACTAGCAAGACGTTCAAGGGAATAAGTCTCACGTATCGGCAAGAAATGAGCGGACTTGGTTAATCTATCAACAATAACCCAAATCGCATCTATGCCTTGAGAAACCTTGGGAAGACCTGTAACAAAATCCATAGTAATGTGTTCCCACTTCCATTTCGGAATCTCAAGTGGTTGCAATGGACCCTTTGGTACTTGATGCTCCGCTTTTACACGTTGACAAGTTAAACATCTCGAGATAAACTCCGCGATCTCTCTTTTCATATTGCTCCACCAAAATGTATGTCGAAGATCGTGATACATTTTGGTACTCCCAGGATGGATTGCAAACGGTGTGTTGTGTGCCTCCATCATTATTCTATGCTTCAAGTCAAAATCGTTAGGAACACAAAGTCTGGAGTTGACTCGAAGTATTCCTTCTTCATCGATTCTTGCTTCTGGAATAGCACCTTCTTGCACTTTCTTCTTCATACGCATCAGCTCTATATCCGTAGCTTGAGCAGCTTTAACTTTATCGATTAAAGTCGGTTCTACTCGTATATTTGATATCATCATGTGGGTACTTGGAGCCTTCATCTCTATCTCCATCCTTTGCAAGTCATACAAAATGGGCCTTTGTGTTAACAATATTGCACTCGTACCCGCATATGATCTTCTACTCAATGCGTCAGCTACTACGTTTGCTTTTCCAGGATGATATTGGATGGTATGATCGTAATCTTTCAACAGCTCGAGCCAACGTCGCTGCCGCATGTTGAGTTCCTTTTGGGTGAAGAAATATTTGAGGCTTTTATGATCTGTATAGATCTCCACTTTCTCCCCATAAAGGTAGTGTCTCCAGATCTTCAACGCAAAAACGACTGCTGCCAACTCCAAATCATGAGTAGGATAATTCCTCTCATATTCTTTGAGTTGTCGTGAGGCATAGGCTATGACTTTTCCATGTTGCATGAGAACACATCCTAACCCTTTGCCTGAAGCATCGCTGTAGATAACAAATCCATCCGAACCAGATGGTATTGTCAGAACAGGTGCCGAAATGAGTCTCCTCTTGAGTTCTTGGAAACTCTTCTCGCATTCCTCACTCCATACGAATTTTGTATCTTTCCGAGTCAGCTGAGTTAACGGAGTAGCGATTCGAGAAAATCCTTCCACAAATCTCCGATAATAACCAGCTAAGCCCAGAAAGCTACGTACTTCGGTTACCGACTTCGGTTGCTCCCAACTTTGTATGGCTTCAATCTTCGCCGGGTCGACAGATACTCCATGTTTTGACACCACGTGCCCAAGGAATGCTACTTCCTCAAGCCAGAACTCGCATTTCTTCAGTTTGGCATATAGCTTGTTTTCACGAAGCCTTTGCAGTACCAGCTTCAAATGGCGCTCATGATCTTCACGGCTTTTGGAATAGATGAGGATGTCATCAATAAAGACAACAACGAACTGATCCAAATATTCTTTGAATACACGGTTCATCATATCCATGAAGGCAGCAGGAGCATTAGTCAATCCAAAAGACATTACTAAGAATTCATAATGCCCGTACCGAGTTCTGAAGGCAGTCTTTGGAATATCCTCAGTTTTAATCTTCAGCTGATGATATCCAGAACGAAGATCGATCTTTGAAAAGAATTGTGCTCCTTAAACTGGTCAAACAGGTCATCAATGCGAGGTAGCGGATACCTATTCTTGATGGTGACATGGTTCAATTCTCGATAGTCAATACAAAGTCGCATACTCCCGTCTTTCTTCTTTACGAATAAAATAGGAGCACCCCAAGGAGACGTACTAGGACGAATAAAACCGATGTCCAACAACTCCTGTAGTTGGACTTTTAACTCCTGAAGTTCAATAGGAGCCATTCGATATGGGGTTTTAGAAATGGGCTTTGTACCGGGTTCAAGGTCAATAAAGAATTCAATTTCTCGTTCCGGGGGTAGACCGGGAAGTTCTTCAGGAAATACATCGGGAAATTCTCTAACAATAGAAATATTATTCAAATCTGACTTGTCTTTGTTCAAATCCATAACATGGGCTAAGAAAGCTTGACATCCGTTTTTCAATAAACGAATAGCTTTGTGGCTTGATATGACAGTGACTGATTTTAGTGGTTTAGTAGTTTGAATTCGTATGACAGGTTGGTTAGGAATATGAAAACTAACAACCTTACGAAAACAATCAATTTTAGCATGATGAGTGGTTAACCAATCAATTCCTAAAATCACATCAAAAGCAAGTATCTTTAAAGAGATAAGATCAACAGGTAATGTGATAGTGCCAACTTGGATCATGCAAGATTTATAAACTGTAGATGTAACGAAGGTTTCACCCAACGGAGTTTCAACAGATAAGTTAAAGTCCAATTTCTCCGGAGTCAAGTTTAAACGTTGAGCACAAGCAGGAGAGATAAAAGAATGGGTAGAACCGGTATCTAGTAAAGTATAAACTTCGCAAGAATTCAAGATTAGCTTACCCGTGATCACCTCGTTCGGGTTTCTCGCGTTTTGGCCAGTCACGACAAACGCCCTTCCAGGAACCGCTGATTTCGACTTATCCGGGATAACTTTTGGAGTCACCATCCCCGCTGAACTTGGTTTTGCTACAGAACACTCTCGAGCTATATGACCTTCCTTTCCACAGTTATAACATACCTTGGATTGTTGTGGGCAGTTTGGGCTGATATGTCCCTCTTTCCCACATTTGTAACATACGACCGGTGGTCGTTCTCCTCCCCTAGAAACAGTTGATGTTTGTGCTGACGTCTTCACGTTATCATTGTTGTACCTTCTCTTCTTGAAATCTCCTCCCGACTCGCTCCTTCTATTATCACGACCACGATTACCACCAGAGTGGTTACCGCTTTTGTCCGAATGTTTTCCTCCCTGCTGGTTTTCATTGCTTCGATGACTGCCGCCACCGGTATGACCCTGGTTGTGGTCCCTCGGTTGCACATACTCATTATCTCGCTCTAATAATTGAGCCCTGTTTACAACATCTGAATATAAAGAAAATTTATGAGAGATAAGATATTGCCGAATCTCGGGTTTTAGACCTCTCAGAAACATCCTTGTCATTCGTTCCTCATTTTCGACCAAATGAGGTGCAAACCTGGATAACTCTGCAAACTTCGCCTCGTACTGGGACACCGTCATGTTGTTTTGTTCCAGTCTAATAAACTCAACCTCCTTCATATGACGAATACTTTCAGGAAAGTACTTGTCATTGAACAGTTTTTGAAATGTTTCCCAGGACATGTTGAGTGCGTCAGGCTGGGTACGCTTCACAGACTCCCACCAGTAGTCTGCCTCACCGCGGAACATAAATGTGGCGAATGGAACCTTCTGTTCCTCCGTGCATCCCAAGACATCAAATATCTTGGTAATTTGCTTGACCCACGTTTCCGCCATGATCGGATCCGGCTTTCCCTTAAATTCTGGTGGTCCCAATTCTTTGAACTGCTTAGCTGTGACAAACCGCGCGTTGTTATCATTTCCACCCGTATTCTGCACACGAGTCTCCCTCGTCTGATTTTGCATGAACTGCAAAAAGCTCCTAAACATTCCATCATTCATCGTTTGCTCGGTAACGTTGTTTACAGGAGGAATATTGCCTTCCTGTTGCACGTTCCCCTGGGTAGTGATCAAAGGTGTCTCCACGGTCTGATTTACTCCATTATTAACGTTCTCAGCTGCCATTCTTAAATACTGCCATAAAACAAGGGTTAATAGTCATGTCATATATTATCCCTATACTCTGACCGACCAAATAAACACCAAATAAACTTAGTCAGGTCATACTAGCGAAGGAATTCCCCGTCTCTCCCCTCCTAGTTCTTGTCTCACATCTCAGCCAGGGATCATATCCCTAAGCTCTGATACCAACTGTGACGCCCCCAAAATAGGTATACAACACCCATTCTGAGTCGCCAAATACATGGTACAGAAAGCAAACTACAACTTCAATAATACAATTGTCGTGCAAAATACGACAACACATACTGTGAGTTTAAATACAAATATTGTCTTCTAGACAATATCCACACTCAAATAAATCCTCATTACAATTATTCAAACACTATTTTACAGAAATAGTGAGGACTGCTAAAACATCTTTCTAGAACCATCACTCCATACCCCGACTAGATCCTGCTATGTTCTCACCTCCTGAGAAGAAAAATGGAACAAAAAGGAAAAGGGTGAGCTCAACTAGCCCAGTAAAGAATATTATGACTAAGATAATATACAACAAATTATCGTTAGTCTTCAACAGGGAAAAATCTGATAAAATATAATCGACAACAAGTTTTAGATCAACAACTGCAGCGGAAACAGCAAACCATTAGAAGAGTCAAGTAGAGAAAGAATTCTACTATCTTCTAAGATTTAAAAGTCCATCATCAATATTTTATCCCTGTAACATCAATTAATAATCATCTTTATCCAAATATTCATCTTTGCACTACAGGCCAAAGATATTCATTTGTATCACCTGTCAGTCATGTTCATCTCAACACCTGTTCATCTTTGCACTACAGGCCAAAGATATTCATCAAGTAATCATACATCTTTGCACTACAGGCCAAAGATATTCAGTAATATCATCATTTAGGACTGAGGATGATGAAAAATATCTTAAAGAGAACGAATCCAATGAGACAGAAGGACAAATAGTAGGGATTCGTATAACAGTTTATCCAAGATCAATAATACTTCATAATAATCAATTGTGAAGCAGAATTCAAAAATAAAGATCAAAACATGGATACAATCAAAGATAGTAACCATAATAGACATCTTGGACAAAAAGGGAAAATTTTATTTTTCGGTGAATAGTGCCGTATTCGTGAATAGTGCCGTATACGTGAATAGTGTCGTATACGTGAATAGTAACCCCGACACAAAAAGTTCCAAATTTGATAAAAACTCATATCAATATTTCAGCATAATGATATTGAAGAAAATAATATCATTTAAGAAGAAAATAATATCCCTTACCTCAAAATATCAGTACTTCTGGTCGGAATACCGGTATAAGGCTGAAAGAAACTTGCTCTGATGAATAGAAACTCTCAAAGTATCTAAATACTCACAAAATACACTCAATAATCTAGAGAGAGAAAGAGAGAAAACTTGTTTCTGGTGTGATTTTCAATTCTAACTTAGCCCTCTATTTATAGGAAAATTTTGGTAGGTTTGACCTGCAACCTGATGGCTTTACCTGCTACTATTCCCACCCACCACATTTGAAATATAATTCAGCACATTTCTTCACCAACCACAAGTGGGGCCCACCAATTCTAGAATTTTCCACCAAAATGATAAACTCCAAAAATTCAACAATTTCTGAACCAGTCATCTTGTAAAATTCGTAATAAATCATACGTTCATTTTTAACGGTTCAAAATTTGTGGACATATACTCAACTTATATATGTATAACATATCCAAAAATTACCACGATCCAACGGTCGGATTAAAAATTATAACCCCCGCAAACTATCTCAAAAATCCTGATTTTTAATACCTCCATTCCGACAAAAATACTGACAAAACCTCAACATTAACTCCTTCATTTTTAACCACAAAAATATATCTCTCATTTATATCCACATAAAATAAATATTTCCTTATCATATGAATCAATAATTAATTATTCACAAATAATATTACAGAATCACATTTATGACAACCAGGCCGTTCCCAGGAAAGAGGGGGCTTTCCAATAAGGATTTCTCCTTACTGGCGCGCAATTAGATGACCAAACCTCTCCTTAGACAGAACTTTCTAGACATTGTCAATAATGTTATCTAATAATATTATTCAAATAATATGAATTATTGATCTGATAAATGAAAATACTGTGCAGCAACAATTATTGAAACAACAATAATATAAAATATCAACGCAGTAATTATTGAATCAATAAAATAAAATATTGAATAATAACTACTGTAACAATTATTGAGTAGTGCCTTCTTACGTAAGAATCAATAATTGGTGCAATACCGTGTGCTACTGTATTTTAACCACCGGGTATTCCAACAGTATTAACGGTAACAACAACTTATACTTGTCGTTTTCTTCATCCAATCGCTTTCCGTTATGGGGCCCACACAAGGCTGCGTCGTCGTACGAATATTCCCCGACAGCAAGAATATTCCACGACCAACCGAATATTCACCGACCAAAAATAAATATTTTATAACCACTTGCTTATTTTGCAAAATTTGCACATTTCACCCATAATCAAAGTATTATATCAAATTAACCCCTTATTATTCACAATAATATTTAGAGAAAATTTGATTTTATTCATTAATAAGTTGGGGTCTTACAACAATGCTCCCCTTTAGTGTGACAATCCGAAAATTTATAAGATCTTGAACGATTAAATTAAAGGTTAAAGAATAAAACCTATACTGGAAATAGTGGAATAATTTAATTATTTTTTTTGAGAAAAATTTATAATGTTTGGAAATTTTAAAGCAACGCAAATAAATTAAATGTGAATGAAAGAAATGAGAAGATAGAGAACAAAAGTAAGAAAATATAGTCCAAAATCCTAGAATGAATTTTATATGTACCATTGAAGTATATTAAGGATAAGGTATTAGGATACCTTTAAATTTATGTGAATTAAATGGTGAAAGAGATTACGTAATAATGTATGTTGAAATTTATTAAGGAAATAAATTTTAAAGGAAGAGATAAATTTCAAAGGAAGACATATATACTTAAGAATGTGCTATTTATATTTCTAGCCAAATAAGAAAATTGATCAATTAAAATTAATCATACAAGAATACATAAAAAGCTTAATTATAGAAGCTTGTAAAAATTATGCTTTGAAGTGTAATTTAATAGAACCTAAAAGTATTAAATTGGGAAGAGATAAACTAAGTATTATGGTGGTAATTAAGTTAAGTCTACCTTGTATTCAAGTATTAAAAATTTAATAAAATTCCAAAAAGAAATTAAGAATATGGCACACCGAATTCACCTATATGGAAAACTATATAAAGTAAGTCTCGATGTTAAAATGACTTGTAAAAATGATGCAAGTTATTAATATGTTATGTAAATTGAAATGTTTAATTAATATAGTCTATTATGTCAAGCCATTTAAAAGGCTTATTAAATGTTGCAAATTGAATTAGGTTTTAATAAGGCATTGAATTAAAGTCTAGCCTAATATATGAATTTAATAATTATTTATCAAGAATAATAAATATATTATGACTTATGTGGGATATGTATGAGATTAAAAAAATAAATAAATAAATAAATATATATATATATATATATATATATATATAAATATAAAGAGGATTAAAAAGAAAACTATATAATCTAATATTATATATTAGGGATGTGAATTAAATAACCTAATAGTTATAGAAATTGAAGAATACTAGTATTTAAATTACATACTAGTAACTTTACTTAAGAGATTTATTTTTATATTTCTCAACTAATTAATTATTTAGCCTAATTAAATAAAACCTAATTGGGTTATATAATTAAATCTATATAAGTAGTTATTTAAAATCTAAACTGAGTGGATTAAAAACTCTAATTAAATAATTAGGGTAAGATAAAAATTATGTATTGGACCTATGCTATTTTTCATGGCCCAATCAAATTAATTAAAAACCCCAAATGAATTTATGGAAAGTCCAATTTTTTTTAGCCAAAAAGTGAGGGACTTTTAAGTCATTTTATTAAGCAAATTAAACAAAGAAATAAAAAATCAAAATTGGGCTAAAAAGCAGGTGCAATGTATCGGGTATGGAGAGAGAGAAATTGACATGTGCTTTTATTTTCAAAAGATTTGATAAGATTTGGATAGATTTAAGAAAGATATGGAAGAGATAAGAAGATAAGGGGCTGTATTCAATTAAGATTTTTAAATATTTTTAAAGATTTTAAAAGTTTGGTTGTATTTAATTACAAATTTTTTAATGTCTTTAAAAGTTAAGTGGTATTGAATTAAAATTTTTATAAAGTCTATAAAAATATTTTGGTATTCAAAAAGTTATAGATTTTTTAGATTTCTATCTAATGGTAGAGTTTAATAGATTTTAGAAGAAGAATTATAACTATTAACTCATATCTAAAGTTTGACCTTATCTCTAAAGACTTCTAAATATTAAACACAAATGTGAAAGAGGGAATTCAAAAATTCGTGGTGTAAATACAAATTCGCGATGTAATACCGAGAAAAATAATAATAATAAAGAAATAACATAAAATAAATAAATAACATTTAAATTTATATTTTAAATAATTTAATTGAACTTTGTCTTTTATTGGGTCAAACTAGTTATTTATTTTATATGGGCTAATAAGTATTAATATGTGAAGAATAAATTAATTTGATAAAATTTGAGCCTTAAAACTAATTGGATTTAATTTATATGTGGATAAAATTAAATCATATTATAATTAAGAGAATTAACAAGATATATTAATAAGTAAACAAATAACTAAAGACCTAATATGTCTCGCGGTACGTGTAATCGAGAAAAGAGGAAAAAGGCACAGTAAATTGGTAAGGGAGAAAGTGGCAGTTTGAAAGATTTCAATACAAAGACGAAAGAAATTTGTTTAATAATAAAGGTGAGATAAAATCATGAAACTCTCAGATCAATTGTAAAGATTATGTATGTATATATATTTAAAGCTTTTATCTTGTTATTAATTATACGACATGATTTGGTAAAAGTAGGGATTATATATATATATATATATATATATATATATATATATATAGTAGTAAAATAATAATATGTTACTGTGGATAGTAGTAAAGCAATCAATATGAGCATTTTGTCTTATATATATACACTAATAAAGCAATCAATAAGGTATTGAATCACGTGCTCGCATAAGAGTGTGGATTTCGTTTTCTGCGAAGGAAAAAAAATAATGGAGCCAATAATTGAATGATCAGAAGCCATATAATAAATATATTATAATATATATGTATTCTAATGCTTAGATAAAATAATATTATCAGAACTTAGAATTTTTGTATAATATATTTTCTCAAAGTTGTTATCATAAGCAGTGAATTATTATTTATAATATATGCACTAAAAATATAATAAATAATTTAACTGTATAGCAAAATTTTAATCTTAAATCTAATAAGCTTTTAATTTTATATATTTGAAGTATACAAAAGTCTATCATAGTCTTAATAAAAAGTTTATAAAAGTCTGTTACTTATTTCATGGAGTCTATAAAAGTCAATTTAAAAAAGTCTTTAAAGTCTTTAAAAGTAATTAAAATCCATAAATTCTTCAAAAGTTTATCACTTAAAAAAATCTTTAAAAATCTTAATTGAATACACCTCTTTAAGAGAAAGAGATAAGAAGAGATAAGAAAGAAAGAAAGAACAAGAGAGAGAAGGAGAGAAAGAGAAAACCCGAGATAGAGAAAGAGAGAAAATGATCAGATGAGGAAGAAGAAGAGGAAGTGTTGGATATATATATATATATATATATATATATATATATATATATATATATATATATATAAATGAATGAAATAAAATCAATAGGTGTGACCTTTGGTTCATACATTTGAAAAGATATATTTTCAAAGAGATGTATCTTTTCAAAGGAATGTACCTTTTCAAAGAGATTTATCCTTTCAAAGAGATGTAACATTTCAAATGGATGTAACCTTTCAAAGGGAAGTATCCTTTCAAAAGGATATAACCTTTCAAAAGGATGTAACCTTTTGAAAGGATGTATATCTTCAAAGGGGTATTTAGAAACCTATAAATAGGTTCCAAATCTACCCAAACATTAACTTCAAATTCAACTTCAATTCTTCTCAAGTTCTTAAAATTAAATTCATTCTTCATTCATTATAAGTCATAGAGAGTATTCAAACTTTTGTTGGTTCGTGGAACTCTTCCATTGAAGTGCTTCTTGTGAGAGTTGAAGACCATTAATTTTATCCTGGAAGGTAGACGTCTATTGTTCCATCCGTAAGCACCGATAGCGAGGACGAAATCTACTTTAAGGAGAGACTGTCCAACAGTTGACTTGGTTTTAAAAGTTTGTCAATTGCATCTTGTAAGTCATTATTATAAAATTATTTATTTTTTAATTTTGTTAATATAATTAGTATATATAATAATATTAGAGGAATAACAATCTTAAAGCAGATCTTCGTGTTCTTCCTAAGTATTCATTTTATACTAATTTATAAAAACAGATTTTCACCTCCATCCAACTGTTATGATTTATGAGAACAATATATATATATATATATATATATATATATATATATATATATATATATATACGGTCCGGATCTTAAGCTCACCCCTTATCCAACTCACCCGAGCTCACCCCCCGTTTAGCGACGGACCCGACGATGGTTTGGTTATACAACCATCGTCTATACTTTTAGTGACGATATATGTTGTCCGTCGCTAAAAGTATAGACGACGGTTGTATGACCGAACCATCTCCGGGTCCGTCGCTAAAGGAGGGTGAGCTCGGGTGAGTTAAATAAGAGGTGAGCTTAAGATTCGGACTCTCTCTCTATATATATAATATGTACTAGTTACAAGTTTATTCTGTTGATTTGCCAAATGCCACTTAGTGCTATTCAAACTAGAGTCTTAAGTTAATTTGGTAATTTTAAGCTCTCTTCATTTACCCATGGCGTAAATTTTACTTCTAACAAAAATGCAATGCAGATAGTAACAACGTGTTCACAATGGACTTAAACTGCCTATTCTGGTATACTAGCCTCGTAGTTTGTTCCGTCCTCTTAATTTTCCCTTTTTGGATTGGAAATTAGAATAGGTATGTTGGACATTGCCAAGTCTACTTTGTAGCTTTGATATAATGGTAGTCAGAACACATCCATGATGGATAAACAAAACTAGCTTTAAAAACTGTAGGCTAAGAATAAAAAAGTAAATTAGTAAGAAAAGGGACAAGAGAATTACTAATTTGTTGGAATTGGGCCTCTTAGAGCCTTCACTTTCTTAAAGCATTTGTTGAGTGCAGTACAATGGAGAGTTGTATGCTTTGTCAGGGACATTTAGTTTTATTTTAGCGGCATGGCCATGTAGTATGCAAAGGACTGTGAATCCTTACATTTTACATTTTAACTCTCCCTTCTCTGTAAAACAATTACCTCTAATATTCTTGGTATTCGTAATAGTAATACACAAATATCTAAAATGGGAAAACAATTACATCATTGATGATACCATATATCTCCATTTATCCAAGGTAATATTGGCCTACATAAATTAGAATCGCCAAGATGAAGTTCGAATGTGTCACCCTCCTAATGCCTTTGCGGAAAGACTCTGGCTTGCTGACAGCCCTCAATCTCATCAACATTTTGTGTATTACTAGAGGATTGAACGTCTTCAGGAAGGTTTAGAATTGTAACTCTGTGCACATCTTCAGCATTTATGCTTATGTACTTCTGTATATTTTCCCCACCATCTTCATGATCATTGGGATGAAGGGTCAACTGGTCCTCATCAGTTATGCATTTAGAGTTAGTTGACTGATCCTCCTTAATATCTTGACGAAGTCCAGTCAATGAGGTTAAACAATACTCAACAACCTGGACAGAGTCATATGCATTGACCTGTACTAAAAGAACCAATTTGTGGTTAACATTCAAAATTATATGGTACCTTAGACCTTGCTTCATCAACTCAATTAAGTATGCCAATTCACATAAATTTGAACCAATACAAGATCTTAGGTCAAGGACATGAGAATGAAGTTATCTTTAATCAAACTGTTGACCTAAGAAACGAAGTTATGAACCACCATAAAAATTGGCAGTGCCAATTTCATTGGCCTAAACCAGTGCCACCAATTATTATATTCATTGTGATAGTCAATCAACGCTTGGAAGGGCACAAAATAGTAATTATAACGGTAAGTCTAGAGATATACGTCGACGACATGAAACTGTTAAACAATTACTCTCAAAGGGTATAATATCTATTGACTATGTGAAGTCAAAGGATAATATTGCGGATCCATTAACGAAAGGTATACCTGGAGAGCAAGTGAGAAGATCATCAAGGGGAATGGGTTTAAAGCCTATAAAATCCTAAAGAGTCGCCATAATGGAAACCCAACCTAAATGAATGGAGATCCCAAGAAATAGGTTCAAAGGGATAACCTAATTATGTGTGATCTAGTAAGCACTGAGAAGATAAATACTTCTTCCCATTCCTATGATGATACAGTGCACAAACTGCCGAGTGAAACAGGATAAACTTTATTTTTAATAATTTCTATAGCTTGAATATAAAAAGGTCAAGTGTGGTATTAGCAGGACACTCTTTATAGAAATTACCTATGTGAGTGAGAAGGGGGCCACTTCTATGAGAATGACGAAGGCTAAATTCTCTAGCACACTCATGAAACCAGGAGGTGTCCAAGGCCAAAATGGACACAATAATGAGAACCAATAAAATAAATTGAAAAATATTGTGTGAATTCTATTGTCCCGGTTTACACTAAAAGGTTAAACAGTTCAAGACATCATGTTCACTGATTGGCCAGTAAATTCGATAGTCTTTCACTAGGAAAGGTTCAAGGCCACAAGCTACCTTCACAAATTCAGTATTTTTTGTTAACTGATACTCTCTCTAAGTCTGTCTGCATATTCATTTGCATTAATTTACCCAAATTTCATTCATGTGGGGGATTGTTGGATATATATATATATATATATATATATATATATATATATATATATATATATATATATATATATATATATATATATATGTAAGACCCCAACTTATTAATGAATAAAATCAAATTTTCTCTAAATATTATTGTGAATAATAAGGTGTTAATTTGATATAATGCTTTGGTTATGGGTGAAATGTGCAAATTTGCAAAATAAGCAAGTGGTTATAAAATATTCATTTGTTGTCGGGGAATATTCGTTTGGTCGTGGAATATTCTTTATGTCGGGAAATATTCGTACGACGGCACAGCCTTGTGTGGGCCCCATAATGGAAAGCAATTGGATGAAGAAAAGGACAAGTGTAAGACCCCAACTTATTATAAATAAAATTGATTTTCCTTTATTTATTATTTTTAAAATAGTAAGGGTTAGTTTGATTAATGTGGTTAGTTATGGGTAAAATGCGTAAATATTTCAAATAAGCAAGTGGTTATAAAATATTAATTGTTGTCAGGGAATATTCGTACGACGGCGCAGCCTTTTGTGGGTCCCATAATGAAAAGCGATTGGATGAAGAAAACGACGAGTATAAGTTATTTATAAATAACGACGTAGTTGTTACCGTTAATACTGTTGGAATACTCGGTGGTTAAAGCACAGTAATACGCGTTGTTGCACAGTAGCACACGGTATTGCACCAATTATTGATTCTTACGTAAGAAGACACTACTCAATAATTGTTACAGTAATTACTGTTCAGTATTTTATTTTATTGATTCAATAATTGTTGCGTTGATATTTTATATTACTTTTGTTTCAATAATTGTCACTACACAATATTTTTCATTATCGGAGAAATAATTCATATTATCTGAATAATATTATTAGATAGCATTATTGGCAATGTCTAGAAAGTTCTGTCTAAGGAGAGGTTTGGTCACCTAATTGCGCGCCAGTAAGAAAAAATCCTTATTGGAAAGCCCCTCTTTCCTAGGAACTGCCTGGTTGTCAGTATTGTGATTCTGAAATATTATTTATGAATAATTAATTATTAATTTATATGATAAGAAAAATATTCACTTTAGGAGTTAGAAACCCAACTACAGGAATTAGTACCCTAGCCTCTATTTGGTGACTTCCTTTGTGGAATGCACCGAAGCTAGACACTCCGTAGGGGACGTCATATTTATGCGGTAGTAAACTGATAGGTGCCATTGTGACGTGCTATCCAAGGTTGGGATATGAGTCACAGTTAAGAGCAGCCTAAGTCAGTAATCGAAATACGTAACTTTCTAGGCTTAGTTGGTTATTATCAGAGATTCGTGTAAGAATTTTCTCGAATCGCTACTCCATTAACTCAGCTGACTCATAGAGATACAAAATTCGAATGGAGCAAGGAATGTGAAAAGAGATTCGAAGAACTCAAGAGGAGACTCATTTTGACACCTGTTCTGACCATACCATCCTGGAAAAACGAACGTGGTAGCTGACGTGTTGAGTAGAAAATCGTATGTGGTTACGAGTGCGATGTTTTTAACAAAAAGACCCATTTTATATGACTTAAAAATGATAGAGATAGAGTTAAAGACTCTATGGATCACGTGATGATGTACGAGTAAAATCGACTTTAATCGATAAAGTTAAAACCGCTCAAGCTACACACCGGAGCTGATGAATATGAAGAAGGAGGTGCAAGAAGTTGTTATTCCAAAAGTGAGAATCGGCAATGTGAGGAAAGCTCAAACCTTCGATTTATTAGTCCATTTAAAATCCTCGATTGAATAGGAACTGTGGCCTATAGACTCGTTTTACCGCCAAGTATGTCGCGTGTTCATAACGTTTTTCACGTATCAAAGTTACGAAATTATGTGGACGACCCGAACCACATTATTGAGTTAGAACCAGACGAGATAGCTGAAGACTTAACGTACGAGGAGATACTTGTCAAGATCTTGGATAGGAAGGAGCATGTCCTACGCAAAAAGTTTATACCACAAGTCAAAGTTTTGTGGAGGAACCGTGCTATTGAGGATATGACCTAGGAGTTGGAAACAGAAATGAAAGCGAGGTATCCTCATCTTTTCGAAATACCAGGTACGTACGTCAATTTCGAGGACGAAATTTCATAAGTAGGGGAGGTTGTAAGACCCCAAATTATAAATAAATAAAATTTAATTTTCTCTATTTTTTATTTTGAAATAGTAAGGGTTTATTTGATTAATGAGGTTAGTTATGGGTAAAATGCGCAAATATTTTAAATAAGCAAGTGGTTATAAAATATTCATTGTTGTCGGAAAATATTCGGTTGGTCGTGGAATATTCTTACTGTCGGAGAATATTCGTACGACGGCGCAGCCTAGTGTGGGCCCCATAACAAAAAATGATTGGATGAAGAAAACGACAAGTATAAGTTATTTATAAATAACGGTGTAGTTGTTATCGTTAATACTGTTGGAATATCCGGTGGTTAAAACACAATAATACGCGTTGTTGCACAGTACCACACGGTATTGCACCAATTATTGATTCTTACGTAAGAAGGCACTACTCAATAATTGTTACAGTAATTACTGTTCAGTATTTTATTTTATTGATTCAATAATTGTTGCGTTGATATTTTATATTACCGTTGTTTCTATAATTGTCACTACACAGTATTTTTCATTATCGGAGCAATAATTCATATTATTTAAATAATATTATTAGATAACATTATTGGCAATGTCTAGAAAGTTCTGTCTAAGGAGAGGTTTGGTCACCTAATTGCGCGCTAGTAAGGAGAAATCCTTATTGGAAAGCCCCCTCTTTCCTAGGAACTGCCTGGTTGTCAGTATTGTGATTCTGTAATATTATATGTGAATAATTAATTATTAATTTATATGATGAGAAAAATATTCATTTTATGTGGATATAGATGGAAATTTTTTTTTAATGTGACAATTGTTGAAAAATTGATATTTTATCTTTTCTGATAAATAATTTATTTAAATATATTATTATATTTTAATAATATAATAATAGTGATATTTTTATAATGAATGTGGGATATATTATTATATGAGGAGTAAGAGTATTTTTGTTGCAATAAATGTTAAAAACATGTTAAACATGTCGGTGGATCCCATTTCTTGACTGAAATTTGATTATAGCTTGTAAAATTGCCCGTTTATGGATTTCGGTCAATTTCTGTTTAGAATTTGAAAAAAATTTCTTCTGCAAAGTTGTAGATAATGGAATTTCCTATAAAAAAGACATAAGGTTTGAATTTTTCTGACAAAAGGGCTATATATTATGAATTATTGAAGCTCTAAAATTCTGAAATAATTGATTTTTGGAAGTTTTAATTACTTTTAATATGAAAAACGTTTTTGGTCATTATTGTGGGTCTTGCATGTGATGTAAATGGCTGAATTCAGATCTAAGAAAGCGGGCGTAAGAAATTTGATTATATATATTAATATTTTATTAAATTTCCTACTTTGGTGTTCTAAGTATTTTCCTTTAAATAGAGTGCTTAGGTTAGAATTGAAAATCACACCAGAAACTAAAATCTTCTCTCTCTATATTATCGAGCGTATTCTTATGAGTATTTTGATACTTTGAGTGTTGCTATACGGTACAAGTTTCTTTCAGCGTTATATCTGATATTCCAGTCAGAAGTATTGTCTTTTCGAGGTAAGGGATGTTATTTTTTTATAAATGATATTATTTCTTCTAATATCATTATGCCGAAATATTGATCTGAATTTTTTTATCAAATTTGAAACTTTTTATGTCGGGGTTACTATTCACGTATACGGCACTATTCACAAATACGACACTATTCACAAAAAAATTAAATTTTTGGTTTTTGTCCAAGGTATCTATTATGGATACTAGCTTTGATTGTATCCATATTTTGATCTCCATTCTTGAATTTTACTCCACTATTGTCATTTATGAAGTATTTTTGAACTTGGATTGTTTAAAGTACGAATCCTTAATATTTGTTCTTTTGTTTCACTAGATTCGTTTTTTTTAAATATTTTTCATCATTCTCAGTCCTAAATGATGATATTACTGAATATCTTTGGCCTGTAGTGCAAAGATGAATGATTTCTTGATGAATATCTTTGGCCCGTAGTACAAAGATGAACAGGTGTTGAGATGAACATGACCGTCTGATTAATATCTTTGGCCTGTAGTGCAAAGATGACTATTTGATTCAAGATGTATATTGATTGATGTTACAGGGATAAAATATTGATGATGGACTTTTAAATTCATAGATGATAGTAGATTTCATTCTCTACTTAACTCTTCTAATGAATTGTTGTTTCCGCTGCAGTTGTTGATCTAAAACTTGTTGTCTAATGTATTCTATCAGATTTTTTCCTGTTGAAGACTAATGATAATTTGTTGTACATTATCTTAGTCATAATATTCTTTACTAGGCTAGTTGAGCTCACCCTTTTCTTTTTTGTTCTATTTTTCTTCTCAGGAGGTGAGAATGTAGCGGGTACTAGTCGGGGTATGGAATGATGGTTTAAGATAGTTGTTTTAGTAGTCCTCACTATTTTGTAAAATAGTGTATCAATAATTGTAATGAAGACTCCATTTGAGTTTGAATATTGTCTAGATGACAGTATTTGTATTTAAACTCACAGTATATGTGTTTTCGTATTTTACACGATAATTCTAATAATAAATTATAGTTGTTTTTTGTACCATGTATTTGGTGACTCAGAATGGGTTGGATGGAATGTACTTATTTTGGGGGCGTCACAAATATCCCTTTCATACTATGAAGTATGAAAGAAAATAATATTTCTTATGAGTATTGAAATAAAATAATATTCTTTATCTTAGAGGAAACTGGATTTGACTGGAATATCGGATATTATTCTGAGAAAATCTTGCAGAAAAAAAACTACACTTAAAGTATCCTTGTACTCAAGAAAAATACTCACAATACTATAGATTAAGAATTTCTGACATTAAAATGATGTGTTTTAGGAAGGAGGGGTTACCCCCTATTTATAGAACGAATCTGCCTAATTTTTTCTCCAGTCAACTTTCCTGCCAAACTTTTGCCTAATTCTTTCTTTTTCCAAAGTTGGGGCCCACTCTTTGAAACAAGTTTGCAGGAATCAATTAGTCACCTTTGAAAAATAAACAAGGCTACTGTAAGCTTTTGAAAACAAGTTTTGTAAAGCCTTTGCAGGAGCACATTTTAATGCCTACATCACAATTATCAATATAGGTGAGGGTCCACAAATTTGGCAACTTTGCTGACAATTTCTCACCAACCATTTCAATGTTACAAACAAAGTATTCAAATGCATTTTGTTTACTTCTGTTCCTAATTAACCACATGCTTATATATTATAATAATATTTTTATTAAACAATTATTATAATAATATATATGGATGAATATTTTATCGGAGAAATAATTGTAATGTCACAGAAACTATGCCAAACTTTCAATAATTATTTCATGCTAAAAATTCCTTTATTTAAATCAAAATTGAACCAATATCCACCACGTAATAATTAATATTATAAGCTCACAATATCGATAACCAGATCATTCCCAGGAAAGAGGGGGTTTTTCGATAAGGATTTATCTTTTCTGTACCATGTATTTTTACGACTCAGAATGGGTGTTGTATACCTATTTTGGGGGCGTCACAACATGTATAAGTTGTTTATAAATAACGGCGTAGTTGTTACCGTTAATACTGTTGGAATACTCGGTGGTTAAAATATAGTAGCACACGGTATTGCACCAATTATTGATTCTTACGTAAGAAGGCACTACTCAATAATTGTTACAGTAGTTACTGTTCATTATTTTATTTTATTGAATCAATAATTGCTGCGTTGATATTTTATATTATTGTTATTTCAATAATTGTTGCTGCACAGTATTTTTTTCTGTATCAGATCGATAATTCATATTATTTGAATAATATTATTAGATAGCATTATTGGCAATGTCTAAAAAGTTCTGTCTAAGGAGAGGTTTGGTCATCTAATTGCGCGCTAGTAAGGAGAAATCCTTATTAGAAAGCCCCCTCTTTTTTGGAAACGGTCTGGTTGTCATAATTGTGATTCTGTAATATTATTTGTGAATAATTAATTATTGATTTATATGATAAGGAAATATTTATTTTATGTGGATATATTTATTTTATGTGAATGAATTAATGTTGAGGTATTTTTGTCGGAATGGAGGTATTAAAAATTAAATCACTGTTCTTGAGATATATTGCGTGAGTTATAATTTTTAATCTGACCGTTGGATCGTTGTGATTTTTGGATATGTTATACATATATAAGTTGAGTATATGTCCATAAATTTTGAACCATTAAAAATGAACGTATAATTTGTTATGAATTTTAAGAGGTGAATGATTCAGAAATTAGGTTTATAAATGATTTTGGCAAAAAATTCTAGAATTGAGTAAGCCCCACTTTTGGTTGGTGAGAAATGTGCTGAAATTTTTATTCAAATGTGGTGGGTGGGAATAGTAGCAGGTAAAGCCATCAGGTTACAGGTCAAGTTTGTTTCGGCGTGCTAACATTTTCCTATAAATAGAGGGCTAAGTTAGAATTGAAAATTACACCAGAAACATAAACTTTCTCTCTTTCTCTCTCTATATTATCGAGCATATTTTGTGAGTATTTAGATACTTTGTGAGTTTTTATATATCAGTGTAAGTTTCCTTTAGCTTTATACCGATATTCCGAATAGAAGTACTGTTATCTTGAGGTAAGGGATGTTATTTTCTTCTTAAATGATATTATTTTCTTCAATATCATTATGATGAAATATTATTTACTTTTTATCAAATTTGGACCTTTTTGTGTCGGGATTACTATTCACGTATACGACACTATTCACGTATACGACACTATTCACGAATACGGCACTATTCACCGAAAAATAAAAAAAAAATTTCGTCCAAGATGTCAATTGTGGTTACTATCTTTGATTGTATCCATATTTTGATCTTTATTTTTGAATTCTACTTCATAATTGGTTGTTATGGAGTATTATTGTACTTGGATACACTGTAATACGAATCCCTAATATTTGTCCTTCTGTCTCACTGGGTTCGTTTTCTTTAAAATATTTTTCATCATCCTCAGTCCTAAATGATGATATAACTGAATATCTTTGGCCTGTAGTGCAAAGATTAATGATTTTATGATGAATATATTTGGCCCGTAGTGCAAAGATAAACAGGTGTTGAGATGAACATGACCAACTTATGAATATCTTTGGCCTGCAGTGCAAAGATGAATATTTAATTCAAGATATTTATTGATTGATGTTACAGGGATAAAATATTGATGATGGACTTTTAAATTCATAGATGATGGTAGATTTCATACTCTACTTAACTCTTCTAATGAATTATTATTTCCGCTGCGAATATTGATTTAAAATTTGTTGTATATTGTATTCTATTAGATTTTTCCCTGTTGAAGACTAACGATAATTTGTTCTATATTATCTTAGTCATAATATTCTTTACTGAGCTAGTTGAGCTCACCCTTTTCCTTTTTGTTCTATTTTTCTTCTCAAGAGGCGAGAATGTAGCGAGTACTAGTCGGAGTATGGAATGAAGGTTCTAGAAAGTCGTTTTAGTAGTCCTCACTATTTTTATAAAATAATGTATCAATAATTGTAATGAGGACATATTTGAGTGTGGATATTGTCTAGATGGCAATATTTATATTTAAACTCACAGTTTTTATGTTGTATTAATAAAGTTGTAGTTGTTTCTGTACTATGTATTTTGATGACTCAAAATGGGTGTTGTATACCTATTTTGGGGGCGTCACAACAAGTATAAGTTGTTTATAAATAACGGCGTAGTTGTTACCGTTAATACTGTTGGAATACTCGGTGGTTAAAATATAGTAGCACACGGTATTGCACCTATTATTGATTCTTACGTAAGAAGGCACTACTCAATAATTGTTACAGTAGTTACTGTTTATTATTTTATTTTATTGATTCAATAATTGCTGCGTTGATATTTTATATTATTGTTGTTTCAATAATTGTTGCTGCACAGTATTTTTCTTTATCAGATCAATAATTCATATTATTTGAATAATATTATTAGATAACATTATTGGCAATGTCTAAAAACTTCTGTCTAAGGAGAGGTTTGGTCATCTAATTACGCGCTAGTAAAGAGAAATCCTTATTAGAAAGCCCCCTCTTTCTTGGGAACGGCATGGTTGTCATAATTGTGATTCTGTAATATTATTTGTGAATAATTAATTATTGATTTATATGATAAGGAAATATTTATTTTATGTGGATATAATTGATGGATATATTTATTTTATGTGAAGGAATTAATGTTGAGATGTTTTTGTCGGAATGGATGTATTAAAAATTAAATCACTGTTCTTGAGATATATTGCGTGAGTTATAATTTTTAATCTGACCATTGGATCGTTGTGATTTTTGGATATGTTATACATATATAAGTTGAGTATATGCCCACAAATTTTGAGCCATTAAAAATGAACGTATAATTTGTTATAAATTTTAAGAGGTGAATGATTCAGAAATTAGGTTTATAAATGATTTTGGTGAAAAATTCTAGAATTGAGTGGACCCCACTTTTAGTTGGTGAGCAATGTGTTGAAATTTTTATTCAAATGTGGTGGGTGAGAATAGTAGCAGGTAAAGCCATCAGGTTGCAGGTCAAGTCTGTTTCGGCGTGCTAATATTTTCCTATAAATAGAGGGCTAAGTTAGAACTGAAAATTACACCAGAAACATAAGCTTTCTCCCTTTCTCTCTCGATATTATCGAGCTTATTTTGTGAGTATTTAGATACTTTGTGAGTTTTTATTTATCAGTGCAAGTTTCCTTCAGCTTTATACCGATATTCCGAATTGAAGTACTGTTATCTTGAGGTAAGGGATGTTATTTTCTTCTTAAATGGTATTATTTTCTTCAATATCATTATGCTAAAATATTATGAACTTTTTATCAAATTTAGATCTTTTTGTATCAGGATTACTATTCACGTATACGGCACTATTCACGAATACGACACTAGTCACCGAAAAATAAAAATTTTTCTTTTTGTCCAAGATGTCTATTATGGTTACTATCTTTAATTATATTCATATTTTGATCTTTATTTTTGAATTCTACTTCACAATTGGTTGTTATGGAGTATTATTGCACTTGGATAAACTGTAATACGAATCCCTAATATTTGTCCTTCTGTCTCACTGGGTTCGTTTTCTTTAAAATATTTTTCATCATCCTCAGTCCTAAATGATGATATAACTGAATATCTTTGGCCTGTAGTGCAAAGATTAATGATTTTATGATGAATATATTTGGCCCGTAGTGCAAAGATAAACAGGTGTTGAGATGAACATGACCAACTTATGAATATCTTTGGCCTGCAGTGCAAAGATGAATATTTAATTCAAGATATTTATTGATTGATGTTACAGGGATAAAATATTGATGATGGACTTTTAAATTCATAGATGATGGTAGATTTCATACTCTACTTAACTCTTCTAATGAATTATTATTTCCGCTGCGAATATTGATTTAAAATTTGTTGTATATTGTATTCTATTAGATTTTTCCCTGTTGAAGACTAACGATAATTTGTTCTATATTATCTTAGTCATAATATTCTTTACTGGGCTAGTTGAGCTCACCCTTTTCCTTTTTGTTCTATTTTTCTTCTAAGGAGGCGAGAATGTAGCGAGTACTAGTCGGGATATGAAATGAAGATTCTAGAAAGTCGTTTTAGTAGACCTCACCATTTTTGTAAAATAATGTATTAATAATTATAATGAGGACTTATTTGAGTGTGGATATTGTCTAGATGACAATATTTGTATTTAAACTCACAGTTTTTATGTTGTATTAATAAAGTTGTAGTTGTTTCTGTACCATGTATGTTGACGACTCAGAATGGGTGTTGTATACCTATTTTGGGGGCGTCACAACAAGTATAAGTTGTTTATAAATAACGGCGTAGTTGTTACCGTTAATACTGTTAGAATACCCGGTGGTTAAAATACAGTAGCACACGGTATTGCACCAATTATTGATTCTTACGTAAGAAGGCACTACTCAATAATTGTTACAGTAGTTACTGTTCATTATTTTATTTTATTGATTCAATAATTGCTGCGTTGATATTTTATATTATTGTTGTTTTAATAATTGTTGCTGCATAGTATTTTCCTTTATCAGATCAATAAATCATATTATTTGAATAATATTATTAGATAGCATTATTGGCAATGTCTAGAAAGTTCTGTCTAAGGAGAGGTTTGGTCATCTAATTGCGCGCTAGTAAGGAGAAATCCTTATTAGAAATCCCCCTCTTTCTTGGGAACGGCCTGGTTGTCATAATTGTGATTCTGTAATATTATTTGTGAATAATTAATTATTGATTTATATGATAATGAAATATTTATTTTATGTGGATATAATTGATGGATATATTTATTTTATGTGAAGGATATAATGTTGAGGTGTTTTTGTCGGAATGAAGGTATTAAAAATTAAATCACTGTTCTTGAGATATATTGCGTGAGTTATAATTTTTAATCTGACCGTTGGATCGTTGTGATTTTTGGATATGTTATACATATATAAGTTGAGTATATGTCCACAAATTTTGAACCATTAAAAATGAACGTATAATTTGTTATAAATTTTAAGAGGTGAATGATTCAGAAATTAGGTTTATAAATGATTTTGATAAAAAATTCTAGAATTGAGTAGGCCCCACTTTTGGTTGGTGAGAAATGTGCTGAAATTTTTATTCAAATGTGGTAGGTGGAAATAGTAGCAGGTAAAGCCATCAGGTTGCAGGTCAAGTCTGCTTCGGCGTGCTAAGATTTTCCTATAAATAGAGGGCTAAGTTAGAATTAAAAATTACACCAAAAACATAAGCTTTCTCTCTTTCTCTCTCTATATTATCGAGCGTATTTTGTGAGTATTTAGATACTTTGTGAGTTTTTATTTATCAATGCAAGTTTCCTTCAGCCTTATACCGATATTCCGAATAGAAGTACTGTTATCTTGAGGTAAGGGATGTTATTTTCTTCTTAAATGATATTATTTTCTTCAATATCATTATGCTGAAATATTATGAACTTTTTATCAAATTTGGATCTTTTTGTGTCGGGGTTACTATTCACGTATACGATATTATTCACGTATACGGCACTATTCACGAATACGACACTATTCACCGAAAAATAAAAATTTTTGTTTTTGTCCAAGATGTCTATTATGGTTACTATCTTTGATTGTATCCATGTTTTGATCTTTATTTTTGAATTCTACTTCACAATTGGTTGTTATAGAGTATTATTGCACTTGGATAAACTGTAATACGAATCCCTAATATTTGTCCTTCTGTCTCACTGGGTTCGTTTTCTTTAAAATATTTTTCATCATTCTCAGTCCTAAATGATGATATTACTGAATATTTTTGGCCTGTAGTGCAAAGTTGAATGATTAACCGACTGGTGATACAAATGAATATCTTTGGCCTGTAGTGCAAATATGAATATTTGATTAAAGATGATTATTGATTATTGTTACATGGATAAAATATTGATGATGGACTTTTAAATCTTAGAAGGTAGTAGAACTCGTTCTCTACTTGACTCTTCTAATGGTTTGCTGTTTTCGCTGCAGTTGTTGATCTAAAACTTATTGTCTATTATATTTTATAACATTTTTCCCTGTTGAAGACTAATGATAAGTTGTTGTATATTATCTTAGTTATAATATTCTTTGTTTTTGTCCAAGATTATTGTCTAGGAGGCAAGAATATAGCGGGAACTAGTCGGGGTGTGGAGTAATGTTTCTAGTCAGTGGTGTTAGCAGTCCTCACTATTTTATTTAATAGTATTTCAATAATTGTAATGAGGACTTATTTGAGTGTGGATATTATCTAAAAGATAATATTTGTATTTAAACTCACAGTATTGTGTTGTCGTATTTTGCGCGACAAGTGTTTTAATAAAGTTGTATTTGTTTCTGTACCATGTATTTGGCGACTCAGAATGGGTGATGTATACCTATTTTGGGGGCGTCACAGTTGGTATTAGAGCTTAGGGATATGGTCTCTGGCGGAAATCGGAGAATAGAACTAGGAGGGGAGAGACGAGTAAATCCTTCGCTAGCGTGTCCTACCTAAGCTTATTTGTTGGTTGGTCATAATATAGGGATATTATGTGATATGTTAATTTGTTTAATTAACCCTTGTTTTATGGCAGTATTTGAGAATGGCAGCCGAGAACGTTAACAATGGAGTATATGAGACTGTGGAACAACCTTTAGTCACAAACCAGGAGAACGTGCAACAGGAAGGCAATATTCCTCCTGTAAACAATGTTACCGAGCAAACGATGAATGATGGAATGTTTAGGAGCTTTTTGCAGTTCATGCAAAATCAGACGAGGGAGACTCGTGTGCAGAATACGGGTGGAAATGATAACAACGCGCGGTTTGTCACGACCAAGCAGTTCAAAGAGTTGGGACCACCAGACTTTCAGGGAAAGTCGGATCCGATCAAGGCGGAAACGTGGGTCAAGCAAATTACCAATATATTTGATGTCTTGGGATGCACGGAGAAACAGAAGGTTCCATTCGCCACCTTTATGTTCCGTGGTGAGGTAGACTACTGGTGGGAGTCTGTGAAGCGTACCTAGCCTGACGCACTCAGCATGTCTTGGGAAACATTTCAGAAACTGTTTAATGACAAGTACTTTCCTGAAAGTATTCATCATATGAAGGAGGTAGAGTTTATTAGACTGGAACAAAATAACATGACGGTGTCCCAGTACGAGGCGAAGTTCGTGGAGTTATCCAGGTTTGCACCTTATTTGGTGGAGAACGAGGAATGCATGACGAGGATATTTTTGAGAGGTCTAAAACCCGAGATTCGGCAATATCTTATCTCTCATAAATTTTCTTTATATTCAGATGTTGTAAACAGGGCTCAATTATTAGAGCGAGATAATGAGTATGTTCAACCGAGGGACAATAACCAGGGTCAAACCGGTGATAGCAGTCATCGGAGCAATGATAACCAACAGGGAGGAAGGAATACAGACAAAAGCAGTAATCACTATGGTGGTAATCGTGGCCGTGAAAATAGAAGAAGCGAGTCGGGAGGAGATTTCAAGAAGAGAAGGTACAACAATGATAACGTGAAGACGTCAGCACAAACATCAACTGTTTCTAGGAGAGGAGAACGACCACCGGTCGTATGTTACAAATGCGGGAAAGAGGGACATATTAGCCCAAACTGCCCACAACAATCCAAGGTATGTTATAACTATGGAAAGGAGGGTCATATAGCTTGAGAGTGTTCTATAGCAAAACCAAGTTCAGCGGGGATGGTGACTCCAAAAGTTGTCTCGGATAAGTCAAAATCAGCGGTTCCTGGAAGAGCGTTTGTCGTGACTGGCCAAAATGCGAGAAACCCGAACGAGGTAATCACGGGTAAGCTAATCTTGAATTCTTGTGAAGATTATACGTTACTAGATACCGGTTCTATCCATTCTTTTATCTCTTCTGCTTGTGCTCGACGTTTAAACTTGACTCCGGAGAAATTAGACTTTGGCCTATCTGTGGAGACTCCGTTAGGAGAAACTTTCATTACAGCTATAGTTTATAAATCTTGCTTAATCCAAGTTGGCACAATCACATTACCTGTTGACCTTATCTCTTTAAAGATACTTGTTTTTGATGTGATTTTAGGAATTGATTGGTTAACTACTCATCATGCCAAAATTGATTATTTTCGTAAGGTTGTTAGTTTTCATATTCCTAACCAACCTGTTATGCGAATTCAAGCAACCAAACTATTAAAATCAATCGCTGTCATATCAAGCCGTAAAGCCATTCGTTTATTGAAAAACGCATGTCAAGCTTTCTTAGCCCATGTTATGGACTTGAACAAAAACACATCAAATTTGAATACTATTTCTGTTATTAGTGAATTTCCTGACGTATTTCCTGAAGAACTTCCTGGTCTACCCCCAGAATGTGAAGTTGAATTCTTTATTGACCTTGAACCCGGTACAAAGCCCATTTCTAAAACCCCATATCGAATGGCTCCTATTGAACTTCAGGAGTTAAAAGTCCAATTACAGGAATTGTTAGACATCGGTTTCATTCGTCCTAGTACGTCTCCTTGGGGTGCTCCTGTTTTATTCGTAAAGAAGAAAGACGGGAGTATGCAACTTTGTATTGACTATCGAGAATTGAACCATGTCACCATCAAGAATAGGTATCCGTTACCTCGTATTGATGACCTGTTCGACCAGTTGCAAGGAGCACAATTCTTTTCAAAGATCGATCTTTGCTCTGGATATCATCAGCTGAAGATTAAAACTGAGGATATTCCAAAGACTGCCTTCAGAACTCGGTACGGGCATTATGAATTCTTAGTCATGTCTTTTGGATTGACTAATGCTCCTGCTGCCTTTATGGATATGATGAACTGTGTATTCAAAGAATATTTAGATCAGTTCGTTGTTGTCTTTATCGATGACATCCTCATCTATTCTAAAAGCCGTGAAGATCATGAGCACCATTTGAAGCTGGTACTGCAAAGGCTTCGTGAAAATAAGCTATATGTCAAACTGAAGAAATGTGAGTTCTGGCTTGAGGAAGTAGCATTCCTTGGGCACGTGGTGTCAAAACATGGAGTATTTGTCGACCCGGCGAAGATTGAAGCCATACAAAGTTGGGAGCTACCGAAGTCGGTGACCGAAGTACGTAGCTTTTTGGGCTTAGCTGGTTATTATTGGACATTCGTGGAAGGATTTTCTAGAATCGCTACTCTGTTAACTCAGCTGACTCGGAAGGATACAAAATTCGGTTGGAGCGAGGATTGTGAGAAGAGTTTTCAAGAACTCAAGAGGAGACTCATTTTGGCACCTGTTCTGACAATACCATCTGGTTCAGATGGATTTGTTATCTATAGCGATGCTTTAGGCAAAGGGTTAGGATGTGTTCTCATGCAACATGAGAAAGTCATAGCCTATGCCTCGCGATAACTCAAAGAATATGAGAGGAATTATCCTACTCATGATTTGGAGTTGGCAGCAGTCGTTTTCGAGTTAAAGATTTGGAGACACTACCTATATGGGGAGAAAGTGGAGATCTATATGGATCATAAAAGCCTCAAATATTTCTTCACCCAAAAGGAACTCAACATGCGGCAATGACGTTGGCTTGAGCTGTTGAAAGATTACGATCATACCATCCAATATCATCCTGGAAAAAGCGAACGTAGTAGCTGACGCATTGAGTAGAAGATCATATGAGGGTACGAGTGCAATGTTGTTAACACAAAGGCCCATTTTGTATGATTTATAAAGGATGGAGATAGAGATGAAGGCTCTAAGTACCCACATGATGATATCAAATATACGAGTAGAACCGACTTTAATCGATAAAGTTAAAGCTGCTCAAGCTACGGACATGGAGTTGATGCGTATGAAGAAGAAAGTACAAGAAGGTGCTATTCCAGAAGCAAGAATCGATGAAGAAGGAATACTTCGAGTCAACTCCAGACTTTGTGTTCCTAACGATTCTGACTTGAGGCATAGAATCATGATGGAGGCACACAACACACCGTTTGTAATCCATCCTGGGAGTACCAAAATGTATCACGATCTTCGACATACATTTTGGTGGAATAATATGAAAAGATAGATCGTAGAGTTTATCTCGAGGTGTTTAACTTGTCAACGTGTAAAAGCGGAGCATCAAGTACCAAAGGGTCCATTACAACCACTTGAGATTCTGAAATGGAAGTGGGAACACATTACTATGTATTTTGTTACGGGTCTTCCCAAGGTTTCTCAAGGCATAGATGCGATTTGGGTCATTATTGATAGATTAACCAAGTCTGCTCATTTCTTACCTATACGTGAGACTTATTCCCTTGAACATCTTGCTAGTATGTACGCGAATGAGATTGTGAGATTACATGGCATGCCAGTATCCATAGTTTCGGATCGTGACCCAAGATTCACTTCACGATTTTGGGTTTGCTTACAGAAAGCTATGGGCATGGATTTACGATTCAGTTTAGCATACCATCCTCAAACGGACAGGCAATCAGAGAGGACTATTCAAACCCTTGAAGATCTATTAAGACTCTGTGTTCTAGATTTCAAAGGAAGTTGGGATAAGTACTTGCCACTGGTGGAATTCTCCTACAACAATAATTATTAGGCAAGTATAGGTATGGCTCAATTTGAAACCTTGTATGGACGAAAGTGTCGTTCTCCAGTATGCTGGGACGAGGTGGGTGAAGCAACATTGTTGGGACCTGAATTGGTACGCATAACTACAGAGAATATCCAAAAGATTCGACAACGTATACAAACGGCACAGGATCGACAAAAGAGTTATACGGATCTTCATCGAAAGGATGTAGAATTTAGTATTGGGGATTATGTATTGTTACGTGTTGCACCATGGAAAGGAGTTATAAGATTTAGGAAGAGAGTAAAGCTCAATCCACGATTTGTTGGTCCATTTTAAATTCTTGACCGAATAGGAAATGTGGCATATCGACTCGCATTACCTCCAAGCATGTTTCGTGTTCATAATATTTTTCACGTATCTGTGCTTCGTAAATATGTGAAAGACCCGAACCACATAATTGAGTTAGAACCAGACGAGATAGCCAAAGATTTAATGTACGAGGAGGTACCTGTTAAGATCTTTGATAGGAAAGAGCATGTTCTACACTCGAAGGTTATACCACAAGTTAAGGTTTTGTGGAGAAACCATGCTATTGAAGAAATGACCTGGGAGTTGGAATCAGAAATGAAAGCGAGGTATCCTCACCTTTTTGAAACACCAGGTACGTACGTCAATTTCGAGGACGAAATTTTATAAGGAGGGGAGGTTGTAAGACCCCAACTTAGTAATTTTTTCTAAATATTATTGTGAATAATAAGGTGTTAATTTGATATAATGCTTTGGTTATGGGTGAAATGTGCAAATTTTGTAAAATAAGCAAGTGGTTATAAAATATTCATTTGTTGTCGGGGAATATTCGTTTGGTCGTGAAATATTTTTTCTGTCGGGAAATATTCGTACGACGGCGCAACCTTGTGTGGGCCCCATAATGGAAAGCAATTGGATGAAGAAAACGACAAATATAAGTTGTTTATAAATAACGGCGTAGTTGTTACCGTTAATACTGTTGGAATACCTGGTGGTTAAAATATAGTAGCACACGGTATTGCACCAATTATTGATTCTTACGTAAGAAGACATTACTCAATAATTGTTACAGTAGTTACTGTTCATTATTTTATTTTATTGATTCGATAATTGTTGCGTTGATATTTTATATTATTGTTGTTTCAATAATTGTTGCTGCACAGTATTTTCCTTTATCAGATCAATAATTCAAATTATTTGAATAATATTATTAGATAACATTATTGGCAATGTCTAGAAAGTTCTGTCTAAGGAGAGGTTTGGTCATCTAATTGCGCACTAGTACGGAGAAATCCTTATTGGAAAGCCTCCTCTTTCCTGAGAACGACCTGGTTGTCATAATTGTGATTCTGTAATATTATTTTTAAATAATTAATTATTAATTTATATGATAAGGAAATATTTATTTTATGTGGATATAATTGATGGATATATTTATTTTATGTGAAGGAATTAATGTTGAGGTGTTTTTGTCAGAATGGAGGTATTAAAAATTAAATCACTGTTCTTGAGATATATTGCGTGAGTTATAATTTTTAATCTGACCGTTGAATCGTTGTGATTTTTGAATATGTTATACATATATAAGTTGAGTATATTTCCATAAAATTTGAGCCATTAAAAATGAACGTATAATTTATTATGAATTTTAAGAGGTGAATGATTCGGAAATTAGGTTTATAAATAATTTTGGTGAAAAATTCTATAATTGAGTGGGCCCCACTTTTGGTTGGTGAGAAATGTGCTAAAATTTTTATTCAAATGTGGTGGGTGGGAATAGTAACAGCTATAGCCATCAGGTTGCAGATCAAATCTGCTTCGGCGTGCTAAAATTTTCCTATAAATAGAGGGCTAAGTTAGAATTAAAAATCACACCAGAAACATAAGCTTTCTCTCTCTATATTATTGAGCGTATTTTGTGAGTATTTAGAAACTTTGTGAGTTTTTATTTATCAGTGCAAGTTTCTTTCAGCCTTATACCGATATTCCGAATAGAAGTACTGTTATCTTGAGGTAAGAGATGTTATTTTCTTCTTAAATGATATTATTTTCTTCAATATCATTATGCTGAAATATTATGAACTTTTTTATCAAATTTAGAACTTTTTGTGTCGGGGTTACTATTCACGTATACGACACTATTCACGAATACGGCACTATTCACCGAAAAATAAAAATTTTTCTTTTTGTCCAAGATGTCTATTATGGTTACTATCTTTGATTGTATCCATGTTTTGATCTTTATTTTTGAATTCTACTTTAAAATTGGTTGTTATGGAGTATTATTGCACTTGAATAAACTGTAATACGAATCCCTAATATTTGTCATTCTGTCTCACTAGGTTCGTTTTCTTTAAAATATTTTTCGTCATCCTCAGTCCTAAATGATTATATTACTGAATATCTTTGGCCTGTAGTGCAAAGATGAATGATTAACTGATGAATATCTTTGGGCCATAGTGCAAAGATGAACAGGTGTTGAGATGAACATGACCGACTGGTGATACAAATGAATATCTTTAGCCTGTAGTGCAAAGATGAATATTTGATTAAAGATGGTTATTGATTATTGTTACAGGGATAAAATATTGATGATGGACTTTTAAATTTTAGAAAATAGTAGAACTCATTCTCTACTTGACTCTTCTAATGGTTTGTTGTTTTCGCTGCAGTTGTTGATCTAAAACTTGTTGTCTATTATATTTTATCAGATTTTTCCCTATTGAAGACTAATGATAAGTTGTTGTATATTATCTTTGTCATAATATTCTTTACTGGGCTAGTTGAGCTCACCCTTTTCCTTTTTGTTCCATTTTTCTAAGGAGGCGAGAATATAGCGGGAACTAGTCGGGGTGTAGAGTGATGTTTCTAGTCAGTGGTGTTAGCAGTCCTCACTATTTTATTAAATAGTGTTTCAATAATTGTAATGAGGACTTATTTGAGTGTGGATATTGTCTAGAAAACAATATTTGTATTTAAACTCACAGTATTGTGTTGTCGTATTTTGCGCGACAAGTGTTTTAATAAAGTTATATTTGTTTCTGCACCATGTATTTGGCGACTCAGAATGGGTGATGTATACCTGTGTTGGGGGCGTCACAATATATATATATATATATATATATATATATATATATATATATATATATATATATATATATATAAATGAATGAAATAAAACCAATAGGTGTGACCTTTGGTTCATTCCTTTTCAAAGAGATGTATATTTTCAAATGGATGTACCTTTTCAAAGAGATGTATCCTTTTAAAGAAATGTAACCTTTCAAAGGGATGTAACCTTTCAAAGGGATATAACCTTTCAAAAGGATGTAACCTTTTGAAATGATGTATATCTTCAAAGGGGTATTTGGAAACCTATAAATAGGTTCCAAATCTACCCAAAACATTAACTTTAAATTCAACTTCAATTCTTCTCAAGTTCTTAAAATTAAATTCATTATTCATTCATTATAAGTCATAGAGAGTACTCAAACTTTTGTTGGTTCGTGGAACTCTTCCATTGAAGTGCTTCTTATGAGAGTTGAAGACTATTTTATCCTGGAAAGTAGACGTCTATTGTTCCATCCGTGACACCCCCAAATCCTGATACTTCATTTCCTCAAGATTTGGTGCTCACGTAATCAAAACATTCAATTACTAACTACCCATTCATAATAGAATTGAATAATAAAAGAAAACCTGCCCATACAGGATTAAACTTAAATAAAATCTCCCAGGTTATCTAACCTTTAACAACAATCATTCAAATGCGGATAATTAAATAACTTCATTACAATCATTAAACCAAAGTCTGAAAAACAATTATCAAACTATTACAAGTCTTCAGTACTTATTCATCTTTCCTTTTCCCTTACTGGTGCTTGGTACGTCACCAGTTTCAACTTTAGCTGTAAGAAATTTTACAGGCAAGAGTGAGCAAACAAGGCCCACTTGAAATAATAATAAGTAAATCTTTAAACTTTTACATCAATTGTCAATATCAGTATCAATAGAACTGAACAATATATTCTATTAACTTTCTGAAAGTTATAACATTCACTGAGGGTCTAATGACCACGAATCATTTCCACAGTTATAAGTAATATTTCAACTTTAACTTTAACAGTCATAAGACTATAAGGACTCCACATACTTAGGGGGATCAACCCTTCGTACAATGTATTGTGCACAACCATTTCAACGCTAAGCGTAAATCTCTATTAAAAGAGTTGTTCATCTCAGTATTTAGAATGCAAGTCCACACCAATGTAAGTTTGGTTTGAATAAGCTTTCAAGGTAATTTGGAATTCAACAAACATCAACTACGGAGTAGTTGAATAAAGTCCATGACATTATACTTATAGAATAATCATAATTAAATTAATCATAGTAACTAAAATCGTGCTTTAGAAATAATCTAATAGCATACAATTTGAATACTATAGCATACCTTGCTTGAACAATACTAAGCCAAGGTTAATTAGAATTGAATATTAAACATGCATAGAAATCTAGTTATGCATGCTAACCAAAAATTGAATTACAAGAATAACTTGTTCAACATCAAATAGTTCAATAAAACAATGGATTAGAAAACTTGATCAATTATAAAATAGAGTTAGAAAACTTGCCTTACTCGTAGACTAAACCGAACAATTTGAATCACAATATCCTATACACATATGTCATCATGACATAGTTAGACATTAACACATAACCAATACATTCACCACGTAGGTTTGATTATTCAATCACATAATCAAATTATAACACAAGTTACTCCTTAATAACATATTTATTCACCGTATAGAAACACTAAAATCAATATTTTATAGTCCTACTATTATCATATAATGATTCTTAAAATTTTCGTGTACAAAAAGTACACTGTCAGACCATTTTGCTAACTCGCGCTGCAGCGCTGAGTCGGCGCTGCGGCGCGGTGAATGAACTACGAAGCCGCGCTGCGGCGTGGTGATGGCGCTGCGGCGCCACTAATGCACTGCTGGAGCCGCACCGCAGCGCGAAACTGCAGTTTCAACTGACAGCTTCGGCTACCGTGCAAGAAAAAGCCAAAATTGGCCTAAAAGCTAGAATCTAATAGACTGATTATCACGTAATTTACATATAAACTTCATATAAACATATTGTGAAGACTTCTAACATGTTTCTACTCATAAAATAATTTAAACATCAAATATACAACACTCAATTTTAATGTTTTTGGCAAAAACTCTATTTTTAATATTTTCAATGAAAATTAACATTGTGATTTTGTTTTTCAACCAAAACAGTAAATTCAAAACATCATAGTTATGATTATACATACTCTATCAATTTCTATAATCAATATATCAATTTAACAACTAATTAAACCTTAATTTCTATTTTAAATTAAGCCATACTCATATATTTTTCATATGAACACTCTGTAATAAATTTTCTTCACAAAACACATACATACATGAATTAATTTCTCTATAATCATGCATAAACTCATGAGATAACCTTATAATCAATAATCATACCAACTTATATACATAACAACAATTTATCTTTTGTAAAAAAATTCACAGAGAACTTTTTGGGAAGAGAAAAACTAAACTTTTAAAGAGAAAGGTTAAGCTCCTACCTTTGATTAAGAAGATGATGGCTACTTTTGATTATCAATTCCTTTTCTCCAATTCCTTTATCAAAACCTGTTAGGATTTCTCTCAATTTCTCTCTAGTTTTCTTCTTCTTCTTCTCTTTTTCTTCACTGAGACTTTCTTCCTAACTCTACTACGTATAATAATATAACGTATATAGTAATAATAGATATATTAAATATATAATATAATACTAACTTAACTGACATCAGTTAAAAACTTTTGAAAATCAAAAGTCATAAGGCTTGTTTGGCTAACCACTAAAATATAACACATTAATCCTTATGCCTTGTTTGGTAAAACACAATTATATTAAAGACTTAATATGCAATAAGACTTGTTTGGCCAAAACTAAATTACACTCTTTTAATTTATTATAATAACTGCTTTATAGCAAGGTTATTAGTCACACTTTTATTTAATTAATAAATCAATTAAAACATTAATCTATTAAATTACTTTAGCACATAATTTAATATCACATAACTATAATTTCTTTTATAATTATAATTTTATTTAACCAACTAATATTTTAAATTACAATTTCCCATTTAAAATATTATAATTTATTTAAATCACTATAAGCTCTCTAGCTTACTTAATAAATTCAATTATTATATAATCTCATAACAATTAATTTTCTTATCTCCTTAATTATTTATTCAACAAATAAATAACTAAATCACATCAACTCAATTTGTCATATAATTCAATAAATATTTAATGTTTCAAATAAATATTTAATATTTAATATTTAATTATTTATTCAACAAATAAACAACTACACCACATAAACTCAAATTGAACAATTATTTATTCAACAATAAACATGTCCATTAAATACTTATATAAATCAATAAATATTTAATATTACATTTTAAAATTCTGGAATGTTACACCATTCAAAAGCACCGATAGCGGGGACGAAATCTGCTTTAAGGAGAGACTGTCTAACAAGTGACTTGGTTTTAAAAGTTTGTCAATTGCATCTTGTAAGTCATTATTATAAAATTGTTTATTTTCTAATTCTGTTTATATAATTAGTATATATAATAATATTAGAGGAATAACAGGAAGAGCCTAGCTTGGATCAAGCTTTTAACAAAGAAGGAGAAGAAGGAGAAAATTAAGAATGAATGTAATAATCTAGTTTTAAACTTTATTTATGTTTTCTTAAAATTCCTTCACTGTATTTGAGTTTTTGTGATGGATTTCTTGAGATGTTGTATATATATGTTTATGGGTATGAATATTCCGTTAAAGATAATCTATAATTGGTTTTGAGTTATCAAAATCATGAAAAAATATGATAAAAAAGATGATTTGAAGTTCTTAATGAAAAATATATGTTTTGGTCTATTTGAGGCTAAAAATTGGCTAGGAAATCATGTAGTAACATGTAAATTGATGGTTGCTTGTGATAATACATTGAGAGACAAAAACAATGGAAGTTAAATGGGCTGATTTGATGGATTAACAAATTCGTGGTGTTTGATTACGCTAAGGATGTCTAAAAATGAAGAAATAGCATGAACATGAAATTTAAACCTTTAAATTTGGTTGTTATAGTGATTTATGTTGTTAAAATCATGTTAAGCATGCTTGGTGTTGATTTTATGAAGTTTATAACTTCTGGGTATGTCTAAATTATTGTTGAAGTGAAGAAATTGGAGTTTTGGGTTTTTGGTTTGCGCATGTGAAGAACTGCGAACATTAAATCTGCGCAGCGATGCTGCCACGCTGTTCTAAAGCCTAGTTGGGGTGTTGCCGCGCTGTGTTGAAGGCCAAAAGTGGCGCTGCCGCGCCAGTTGCAGTTTAAGCCCAGTAATGAGCTTTTAAATGTTTAGCTTGGGGGACGTTAATTCAATCTATTCTAACAAATGTAATGAAGCTGTAGGCATGTAATATGATATAATACTAAACCTTAATCATTTAGTTGAATGTTAAGGTTATGTAATCAACTTAAGAAATGTTATGTGCATAACATAATGATTTAGTAAACCTTAACTCCTTGTTAAAAGACAAAGTGTAGGTAAGTGATAGAGAATTATAAAGCATGACTTGAAGGTTTATGTAGTGAAGACTAATGAACCTTATTCTCAAATGATGATGAGATAAGAAGTCTAATGAACTATAATGAATTCGTTGAATGATAAAAGTTAGAGAGGTATGAAGAAAGATCAATTGAAGGTTGTGTAAGTCAACTATAATTAATTTCATTGAACATTAATCTCTCGATTCAGAGTCTTGGAAAACTCTAAACACTTAAACGAATGTTAAGTGTCAAGTAAAAGGAAGCATGATAAGGAAGATTAAGTTAATCAATCCTAATAAATATTTTTCACCTATTGTGATAATATGGGAAGCTTAAAGGACTTAATCAAATATTAAGTGACTATTTAAATAAAGTAATTTAAAAGAATAAGATGGAAGTTAATTTAATTAACTTTATTGAATGTAATACATCTAAAACGATATAATATCAAGCTATGGCGACTTAACCAAACGTTAAGTGTCAATTAAAAGAGAGGTAAGATGAGAGTTAACTGTTAACGACCATATGTAAAGGCAAGCTTTAATGATTGATAATATTAGAAGGTGATTAAAATATTATTAAACGATTAGTAATATTTATAAATGATTAAGATATTGTTAAATGATTAATAATATTATTAAGTGGTTAATAATATTAAGAATTGATGTAAATATTATTAAGTAATTAATAATATTAGATAATGAGTTGAATATTATTAAATAATTAACAATATCAGTAAGTGATTAAAAGATTATTAAATAATTTATAACATTTGGAAATGATTAAGATATTAATAAATGATTAAAATATTATTAAAGGGTTAATAATATTTGTAAACGTTTAAGATATTATTAAGTGATTAATAATATTAGACGCAAGTTTTAAGATGATGATTAAATGTTAGAAATATTATCAAAGGACAATAATATTTCTAGGGAATTATCTGATGTTTGATTTTGTGACTAAATGCTAGATAATTTATTTATATAGAAATAATATTATGAGGTATGATATGATATGTTGATTGAAAGATCAATCTTATACATGATAGGTCTTTCCATAAGAACTTATATTAAATTGCGTAGTAGTAGTCGTCAAACAAGACAAGTTTCCTAACTCAAACTCGAGTTATTATGTTTCAAGTATGCTAGTGGTTTAATTATTGAAAATTATTGCACATCAATGATATTTATTGTTATTCGCACTTGGTGCAAGTTTGATATGTTTATCAGGTATGAAAGGCATCATTACCTTTATTACCAAAGTATTTGTTTATGGTCATTGTTGGCCACTCAGCGTTATGGATTCAATTATTCATTTATTGAAATTTGATTCTCAATCTTTCAAAATCGTTATATATTGTTGAAAATTCAGAAAGCTATATTCTTTTCTTCAATCATGACATATCTTTATTGTATTTAAACTTGCTAAGCAAAGTAGTTTCTCACCCTTGTTATATCATGATAATATTTCAGTTAAGCCCGAGTGTTCGAAGAAGGATAAAGTCAAAGACAAAGTTGGAGAACAGTTCCATATGAACTTTTAACTATTACATTTATGTTAAATGATAATGTAAACCTTTTGAATTATTAAGGTATGTATTGAGTTAATGTTGTAGACCTTGAAAAATGATGAAGAACCTTTTTGTATTAAACAAATTATGTTTATAATTCCGCATTAGTTTATAGAATATGTATGAAGATGATGTATCGTAACGCACTAGTTCTGAGGTTCAAGGAACCAGGATTTGGGGGCTCTACATTTATTACCCCTAATGACTTGTTCTCTATCTAACTGGTACATTTTTGGTTATGAAGCATTTGAACGAACTTGAAAATCTTGTTCGTCTATAATCAATATGATTCGAGAACAATTTATTTAACTCACAAGCGCAAAGTTTAGAATTCAAACACAAACACAACACACACAAAATTATACTGTGTGCATCGAATGTTGTTGTCGCAAATACTACAAATGTTAGTAACCGAATAAATCCTAAATTTTCTGCTGTAGTTAAAATAATGTTTTGATAACAAAAGATTGAATACAAAAAGAGGCTACAATATGATGTGAATAATAGTTATTGTTTAATCATTGGAGCCACTCAAGTATGAAGAAACATCCACTAATTATAATTTGACATATCATTATATATATTTTTAAGACTAACGGTAAGAAAATGCTTTCTGCTTTGAAAATCATAATTTCTATTGATAGATCAATTTTATAGGAGGAGAATTCCGTTGGTATTATATTCGAAGCCCAAGAAAAAGAGATAAAAAGTTACTCGCTCCGTCTTTTTAAATATATTTTTCTCACTATACTCGAACTCGATTTTTAAATATATTATTAGACTAAAATTTTTTACAATCAACTCATTGAACTAATTTTTTTCTTTCAAAATGTCACCAAATCCGTTAAGTCAAGTTGAATTTGAACATACATGTCATATAAAATTCCACACAAGATAGAGAAATATGACGTGGCTAATCAATGCACATGTGTAACAAAAAATGGATTTTATAATCAAACTTAAACCTGTTAATTAAATATAAAGGAGAAAAATAATAAATAACAAACACAATTAATTAAAAGAAAATTAAAACATTTGAAACAATATTAAAAACCTAGGAACTCATTCATATATGGATTATTAAACTTCAATCCAAAAAACTTGACCCCAAAACTGAACCCAAGGTCCCAAACAACCATTAACACCCAACACTCGAGAACATTAAGAGATAGAAGCTTTTCTAAATACAGTTAAATGACTCTCTTTTTGTGTTATTCAATTTTATCTTCTTCTTCCTAATCTTCATGCTCTTCCGAAAATTCATCAAAATAGAACTCCAATTATAATTCACCCAAAATAAGATCCAAAAGCCCAGTTAACTTCGAAAATCTCTAATGATAATTTTTTAACTTTCATTTCTAATTGATAACAAAAAGTAAAATCCACACCAACTTTTATCAAGTCAAGCAAAAGTAAAATGCTCGATTATCTTCTCAATAGAACCATGGATCTGCAAGATGGAGTACCAACTGAGTTGCACAACGAATTAAAGTGGTTCTTACCTAATTATATCTTCCTGAAATAGATCTTGTAGGTTTCATCATGTTTATCTCAGCGACAACAAGGACAATTGGTCTCCGAAGTCCGGTGATAGAATGCTCTGCTTTTGGTTTAGATTTTCATTTTTTCGGTCTAATTTGACTCAAAATATCTATTTTTAAATATTATAAAATAAAATAGAACTATTTTTAAATGGATCGGTTTTCACTCTTTTCATTGATTGGCTTTTTTTTTCTTTTTCAGATCTGAATTTAGGTTTCTTTGGATCTGGGTCGTTAGAGTTTAAGTCTTGAGGTGAAGAAGATGATTTAGAACTTAGTTTCTTTGATTTGGATGAATTTCAAATTTTTGATTTCGAATTATTTTGGATTTGTAGTGAAGAAGATGATGAATTAGATTTGGATTTCGGCTACTTCCGACTACTGGATTTGGATTTGGATTTGGATTTGGACTTGTGAATGTTGTCTGATTTTCGTTAGAGACAATTACATACAAGTATACACGATCAACAAGTAATAAAGTGATAAAAAAATGTCAAACCCACATGAACATCTATTTAATAAACTCCAACTACTAGTTTTATATGAATCCAATTTTATTTAAACTAACAAAATTTATGACTATTGATTGAAAATAACTTAAATTAAACTAAGAATAAATTTTGCACAAAGATTTGATTTCAGATAATAAAAGGTTAAGACTACAATATCCCCAATTATGTAGTATAAATCAATTATCCAATTCATCCAATTATTAAAACCAAGGAATTGGTAACAAAAATTCATGATTATTTATAAGCCATTTCCCAATGATAAAATAAAAATATTCAATTCAATTAATCTTTTGATATCTCTATGCAAAACAAAAGAATCAAATTCATTAAGTAGTAATTCCAAGTGTTACATGTAGTGAAAAGAGATGCCCATATTCAATTCATAACCCTAATTATTCATCTCATGCAAATAATTAAGAATGCATGCTATCACATTCAGGTCTAACCCTAAATTTCATCTCCCGAATTCATCTAGTGTAACACGCTAATTGTTGGCCAGACAATTAATCAATAAGCACAAAATACGATAGATAACTCAATTTGAAAAAATAATTGGATTCCAATAGATAATTAATTCATAAGCATAAAAGGTTTAATTGTAGTCTTAATTGTAAATTTAGTTCATGCTGAAAATTAAAACCAAAAATCCCAAATAAAATATCATCTTAGAATTACAAAACTAAGAGAAGAAGAAATAAAGAAGAACTCAGTAGAATTTTCTTCAATCTTCAAGTCTCCGTCTTTGTCTCCTTATGTGCTTCTTCGAATCTCCAAGTTCCATTCTCCAGAATCCTCTTTCAATCTCTGTGTATCTTTTGTTAGAAGCTACTTTTCCTTTTATACTTGAAATTTCCCCCTCACAATTAAGGGTGTTCAACTGGTAAAAACCGGTCCGAATCGGACCGGTACCGAACCGGTATCGAAATTGGCTAAATATTGATACCGATACTGGAATCGGTTGAACCGGTATATCGAACCGGCGGTACCGGTTCGGTACCGGTTTTTACCGAAAATTATTATTTTTATTTTTATTATTATTATTTTTTTATTATTATTATTTTATTATTATTATTATTTTATTATTATTATTATTAATATTATTATTATTTTTATTATTATAATCATTATTTTATTATTATTATTGTTATTTTATTATTATTATTATTTTTATTAATATTAATATTATTTTTATTATTATAATCATTATTTTATTATTATTATTAATAAATTATTAAAAATAATAAAAAATTAAAAAACTGGTATATACCGGTCCGGTTCGGTTTTTATCGAACCATAAAAATGCCGAACCGAAATCGGTACCGAAAAATCGGTATATACCAATTTTTTTATATTGAACCGGTTCTTTTTTATACCGAACCGATCGGTTCGGTCCGGTTCGAAAAGCCGAAAAACTGAAAAAACCGATCCAAATGAACAGCGCTACTCACAATTAGCCATTAGGCTTAAAGTCTCCAAATTCTAGTAGAAGTCATAAATCCTTGACTCAACTGGAAAGAATTTTCGTTCACTTTCTGTCTCCTAATTGCCCAACATTCAAATCCTTCACAAAACAAATGTTACATCATTCAACTTCCACTCATTTACGAAACTACCACTGCTTTCCCAAAATTATCCAATTTACCCTTCCATTGCCCATTCCTACAAAATAACATGAAAAATAAATAAAATGCATTAAAATTACTTAAAGCAAGCATAAAACCAAGTCCAAAAACATCCAATTCATGGATATATTTCTCACTCATAAGTGAAGAAACTGATGATTGTGTCATTTAATTTTATTTTTATTTAAAGTTGCTTTGTTTTTATATTTTTTTGAGTTAAGTTATTGGTGGGTTGTAGGTTATCATTTATAATGGGACATGGATTGAGACTTTTTTTATATAAATTTTTTGTCTTTTTTAATATGCTAATTATCCATGTAAGCATTCAACATGGTGCCACATAGATTTTTTTGTTAACATTTAATGCTCATAGACGGAAATTTATTTTTTTGTAAAAAAAATTTAGTTCAATGAGTTGACTAAAATGTTTTTTCAATCCGATGATTTATTTATAAATTGAGGTCGAGTACAATGGAAAAAATAGATTTAAATCGTCTTTAAAAAGTTGACTTAAGTAATAAAAGATTGTCCTTAAAACTATGTGATTTTTTAGCATGCATTTAATGTTTACTTAAAAGAATATAATGTGTGACTTCTCTCTCTCTATATAACAGGATAATTATCTAATTTAAGGACAAAATCATACAACAACAATGACATTCCAATGTGTAACTATTAAGATGTTGGAGGAAACTATGAAATTAATTTTAGAGAATTTTTAGATTTGTTATTTTTTTCGAACTTAATTGGTGATTTGTATGTGAGAAGTATAGAATGTTTTCTATTTATTGAAATTAGCTCTAGAAAGAAGATTTCATAACTTATATAGTTTATGATTAGGCGAAAAAGGGGGGAGTTGGGATTTTTTTTATAGCAATCTTATTGATCTTTTTATTTTGTTTTCCGGATAGCAAACTACCCATCTAATTGTTATATAATTGAGATTACATCTAGTTGTATTATAATTAAAATCGAATCTAAAAATCCATTAAACGTGTTACAAGACAACGAGTAACTAGTTTATAAATAGATGTGTCATATTACCCTTGCCTCTTTTTACGAATTTTGATGTATTTTTTTATAGTAATATTGTAGAAACTCGAATTTTCTTTTACTAACCCTGCAGGAAGACAAAAGCGTCATTTCAAATACAATCCAGTGGGACAACAACAACAACAACTTCAACCCCGGAGATAACCCTGTGGGACAACAACAACAACAAATTTGGCCCTAGAGACAACCCCAGAAGGGCAAAAGTGTAATTTTTCCATGACAACAATATGTTCAAGTAAGGATCGCTGAGCTAAGGATGTATTCAAGAAACCACCACAGCGATCCTAAAGCCGCAGACAAACTAGTCGACTGTCCCGCTGACTCCGGAAGATACTTGTTTGCTTTTTACTTCATCTTCTTGGATCCGAAAATGGTCAAACTTGATGACACTGCGTAGTCCTCGAAAAGAAATTTCTGGATTGGTATGGCACGTGTCCTAACTATTCTCGGATTGAAAGGAATGAACAACCGACTACAAAGCAAGGCGAATGACTAGCTGTCATCTACCTAGAGATGGTTTTCCTCTTTTTACCTATATTCTCGAACTCAGAATTGGACAAATAATATATCATTGCGAAGTTATCGAAAAGAGCTTTCCGTAATGGTATGACACGTCTCCTAAATCATCCTGGATTGAGAGTTATGGAAGTTTTAGTGGACATCACAAAAACTAACTTTGCGACACGAAACTTTGCGACACGAAAACTGAGCAAACGAGGCCCACCCCAGGCCAACCGCAGGTGTATCTGCGACTGCCTCCATTGGACCTGCGGTCCCCCTTTTTTTCCTCTTCAAATGGGAGGATTTCAGCAGATCTAGAGAGAGCCTTTTGGAGAGTGAGAATTCGCGAGCTAGAGAGAGAAAGAGCTTGCATCTTGATTCAAAACACCACAAATCTCAGTTTATACAATTTCATACATGTAGATCTTGTCCTAGTAACTTTCTATAGTTAATATATGAGTCCTTGGAAGGTTTACAACTTTGGTTCAGAGGTGATTAGCCCCTCTTTGTTCGTATCTCATGTAAAGACGACAGATCTCCTTAGATCCGTGTTTGTTTAATGCTTTATATATATATATATATATATATATATATATATATATATATATATATATATTATTGAGAATCATGGAGCAGATGATAAATGAGAGTTCTAGTTATGATGAAACTAATATAAAGAGAAGTATAACTGCAGGAAGTTAAGTTAACAACTAGATATGAACTGAGCTGTTGGAGATAAGGAGATAAGATCAATCTGATAAGATACTTATCTTTGTATCACATTAAAAGTTGTATGCTTTATATATGTGTAACTGAGATGATTAATAACAAACAATAATTTTTCCCGAAATATATTATTTTCCTATTTCTTTACATGGTATCAGAGCTACTTTCGGGTTCTAGATACTAATCAATTGTTTTCTCTAAATTACTTTTTTACAAAACAATATTCGTTGCCACCACAACACTAACCTTATATGCTAGCTCATTGCATCATTTGATCACTATCTACACTGTCAAGCTTAAGCTTGATAATTACCTACTATGGAGGAGGCAGATGCAACGACTTATGCAAACAATGAAGATAATCTATTTGGTTACAAAAGAGCTACCAGAGGAGACTTTATCCAAGGATGAAGGTAAGATTGAAATTGATCCAGACTTTACAGTATAACAAGAAAAGGACACCTTTTGTGCAGCTGGTTCACCGGTACTATTACTGAAGAATGTATGTATTTGATTTTAAGTTGTGAAACAGGAAATAATATCTGGGAAAGCTTAGAAGAACATATGCTTCAAGCGACAAAGGATAAGGAATTTCAACTCAAACAATAGCTGTAAATTGCTAAGATTGAAGGAAAAACCATTGATGAATATATCAAGGAATTCAAGGGAATTTATGATGGACTTATATCCATACACAAACGTATTGAAGATGACATCAAGGTGATATACTTTGCAAAGGACTGGGGACACAATATAAGAAATTTAGGACAGTGATGCTTGGTAAGCCACCTTATCCAACTTTCAATCAATTGATCAATGCATTAAGATCTTATGATATGAGAGAAAAAAAAAGGAGCAACAAAAATATGAAATATCTCCTCCAATAACACCTGCTACAGTGGATTATAATTTAGCATTTGTTGCACAAAATGGAATCACTGGAGAAGAATTTCGTGGCAATAATTTCAGAGGAAAAAATATAACCGGAAGAGGTAATATATCTCAGTTTTGTTTTAATAATGAATTTAACTCGTGAAGAAGAGGTTTTAGACCTACATGGAAAAGCTTCTACAGATCAACCAATAATTTTGGGAGAAATAATGGACCAAATTTTAACAACTTCAATGACAATCAGTTCAATGTCAAGCCTGCAAACAACACACGAGGTTCATTTTCTCCAGGAGCACAAGAATGCCAAATTTGTGGACGCAATAATCACACTGCTATAAATTGCTTCTACAGGTGGGACTTTTCTTATCAGTCTACAGATGAAATACCACAAGCACTAACTGCACAAAGAGGGAAGCCCTACCTTGACAACAATCTCAACAAAGATTCTGGAGCTAGTGCACACATGACACACACTGTAGGTAACCTCTCCACTATAACACCATACTTTGGCACAAATAAGATTCTCATTGGAAATGGAACACAATTAGGTATTTCTCATGTTGTAGAGAAAGAGTTTTCCTCTAAATTGAAACTAAAAGAAGTTCTAGTTGTTCCCGAATTAAAGAAGAATCTACTGTCAGTAAGTTAGCTTGCTAAGGATAATAAGTGTGTACTAGAATTTACGGATGATCAATTCTTTGTTAAAGATCAGATAACACACCAAGGTGTTGGCAAAGGGGAGCAAGAAGAGTGACCTATATGCACTAGATAAAGGGCTCAACAATGCAATGGCAATAGTTAGGACAAATAAAAATTCCTAAGACATTTGGCATTAAAGATTAGGTCATCCTAACTCTAAGATGCTAAAATTTCTTAACTCTATTTATTGCTTAGATGTCAGTCTATGGAATAAGTAATCAACAGTTTATACTAGTTGTCAGCTAGGAAAAAGCTGTAAACTTTCTTTTAATTTGCGAAATAAATTTGGGGAAGAGCCTATTTCAACTATTCATTGTGATTTATGGGGACCAACTCCTATATTGTCTTCTCAACATATGAAGTATTATGTTGTGTTCATAGACGAGTGCACTAGATTCACTTGGTTTTATCCTCTGAAAAATAAGTTTGACTTTTACTAGATTTTCTTAAAGTTCCAAAGCTTGGTTGAAAATCAGTTTAATAAAAGCATCAAGGTGTTTCAGTGTGATGGTGGATGAGAATTTAATAAGAAAGAATTTTTCAGTCACTTAAGTAAGTGTGAAATAGTTAGACAAATTTCTTGTCCAGGCACACCTGAGCAAAATGGCCTTGCCGAAAGAAAGCATATACACATTGTAGAGACAGGCTTAACAATGTTGTTTCATGGAAAATTGTCATTATTTTTGTAGGTAGAGGCATTTATGATAGTTGTTTACCTCATAAACAGATTGCCCTCTGAATTACGGGGAAGCTTGACTCCATCAATCAACAAAGCCGCAGAAATGGGGCAAGTTACGAAGAAGAAATTTTTTTTGAAACCAGAGTTGGAGGGGAAGGCAAAAAGAGGCGCCATATGTCAATAATAGTTAAACCCTCAACCATCGACCAAGTGAATGTGGAGAATCGCGACCTTAATAGAAATGAAGAAACAAACTTCGTATAGGTAGTGGAGGATGCTATACCGAGGAATGAGGAAATTAATATCCATTTCAAGTCAGCAAGTGTTCATAGCAAAGGATTGGGAACATCAAAAGGTGAGAAATTCGAGGCATGTTACCTATCTTAATGTTCATCTGCAAGTTGATGTATTAACTTAGTTTTCTCTAAAAAAATCATAAAAAAAAATCAAAAAATCTTATGATATCCTTTGGGTGAACTATGTAAGACCTTATCTCCTTTCATAAGAGTATGTAGGCAGCCGGTGATGGCGCGGTCTAATCATTACAAAAATCACAAAACCCCTTCAACAATTTAGTAATCACAAGTTACGAATCTTTAACAAATCATCAACCCCTGAAGTACGAGAATACTTGATCTCCTTTTTGACTAACAGAAGTGCGTGTGTGGCCATCGTGACAAAGTCTATCTCATACTCGACGACTTGTTCCCCGAGATAAAAGCCACAAATTAAGCCTTGCTGATCTAACCAAACCTAGTTAAACCATCACAACATAAACCAAGCCGAGCTCTTAGGTCTAATTTAGTAGAATCCGAAAGCCTCTTGACATCAATCATTCAAAGTCAGAGTGATAACATGAAATGAGAAAATGATATATCAAGCATGATCATCAGCAAGGATAGATACAAACCAAGGCAATGAAAAATGTAAATATAAAGAAGATCACAAAAAAACATTGACTTAAAGATACAAGCTACTATCTGATGGCCCCTCTAAGGACCTTCAAAGAGATGACACCCTCAATACCAAACCTTTATGGTAGAAATCATGGACCAAATTTTAACAACTTCAATGACAATCAGTTCAATGCTAGGCCTGCAAACAACACACGAGGTTCATTTTCTCCAGGAGCACAAGAATGCCAAATTTGTGGATGCAATAATCACACTGCTATAAATTTGTTCTATAGGTGGGACTTTTCTTATCAGTCTACAGATGAAGTACCACAAGCACTAACTGCACAAAGAGGGAAGCCCTACCTTGACAACAATCTCTACAAAGATTCTAGAGCTAGTGCATACATAACATACACTGCAGGTAGCCTCTCCACTATAACCCCATACTTTGGCACAAATAAGATTCTCATTGGAAATGGAACACAATTAGGTATTTCTCATGTTGGTGAGAAAGAGTTTTCCTCTAAATTGAAACTAAAACAAGTTCTAGTAATAAGTGTATACAAGAATTTACGGATGATCAATTCTTTGTTAAGGATCAGATAACACACAAGGTGTTGGCAAAGGGGAGCAAGAAGGGTGACCTATATGCACTAGATAAAGGGCTCAACAATGTAATGGCAATATTTAGGACAAATAAAAATTCCCAGGACATTTGGCATTAAAGATTAGGTCATCCTAACTCTAAGATGCTAAAATCTCTTAACTCTATTTATTGCTTAAATGTTAGTCTATGGATTAAGTAATCAACAGTTTATACTAGTTGTCAGCTAGGAAAAAGCTGTAAACTTTCTTTTAATTTGAGAAATAAAATTGGAGAAGAGCCTATTTCAACTATTCATTGGGATTTATGGGGACCAACCCCTATATTGTCTTCTCAACATATAAAGTATTATGTTGTGTTCATAGACGAATGCAATAGATTCATTTGGTTTTATCCTCTGAAAAATAAGTCTGCCGTTTACCAAATTTTCTTAAAGTTCCAAAGCTTGGTTGAAAATCAGTTTAATAAAAGCATCAAGGTGTTTCAGTGTGATGGTGGATGAGAATTTAATAAGAAAGAATTTTTGAGTCACTTAAGTAAGTGTGGAATAGTTAGACAAATTTCTTATCCAGACACACCTGAGCAAAATGGCCTAGCCGAAAGAAAGCATATACACATTGTAGAGACATGCTTAACAATGTTGTTTTATGGAAAATTGCCATTATTTTTGTAGGTAAAGGCATTTATGATAGCTGTTTACCTCATAAACAAATTGCCCTATGAATTACGGGGAAGCTTAACTCCATCAATCAACAAAGTCGCGAAAATGGGGCAAGTTACGAAGAAGAAAATTTTGAAACCATAGTTGGAGGGGAAGGCAAAAAGAGGTTCCATGTGTCAATAATAGTCAAACCCTTAACCATCGACCAAGTGAATGTGGAGAATCGCGACCTTAATGGAAATGAAGAAATAAACTTCATATAGGTAGTGGAGGATGCTATACCGAGGAATGAGGAAATTTAGATCCAATTCAAGTCAGCAAGTGTTCATAGCAAAGGATTGGGAACCTCAAGAGATAAGAAATTCGAGGCTTGTTACCTATCTTAATGTTCATTTGCAAGTTGATGTATTAACTTAGTTTTCTGACAAAAAATAATTAAAAAATCAAAAAATCTTATGATATCCTTTGGGTGAACTACGTAAGACCTTATTTCCTTTCATAGGAGTACGTAGGCAGCCGATGATGGCGCGGTCTAATCATTACAAAAATCACAAAACCCCTTCAATAATTTAGCAATCACAAGATACGAATCTTCAACAAATCATCAACCCCTGAAGTTCGAGAATACTTGATCTCCTTTTTGACTCACAGAAGGGCGTAGGTGGCCATCGTGAAAAATTCTATCTCATACTCGACGACTTGTTCCCCAAGATAAAAGCTAGAAATTAAGCCTTGTTGATCTAACCAAACCCAGTTAAACCATCACATCATAAACAAGTCGAGCTCTTAGGTCCAATTTAGTAGAATTCGAAAGCCTCTCGACATCAATCATCAAAGTCAGAGCGATAACATGAAATGAAAAACCCAACGATATATCAAGCATGATCATAAGCGAGGATATATACAAAACAAGACAATGAAAAATGTAAATATAAAGAAGGTCACAAAAAACATTGACTCAAAGATATAAGCTACTAACTGATGGCCCCTCTATAGACCTTCAAAGAGATGACACCCTCAATATCAAACCTTCATCAAATTAGAAGAAAATCATCAAAGCCAAGTGCGCCCATAAATCAGAAATGATGATTACGGCACCCAAATGACCCATTACCTATTCACCATGTGGGTCATGAGGTAAAAGACTTTTGCGATCGCGACATCTTATCAACCCATTCATAAAACACAACGAAGCGACTGACTGGACGACAAACAAGACTGGAGAAATTTTAGAAGCAACGATAACTCGACACTGGGGAATTTATCGACCATCCTAATAAGGAAAACTCATCAGTCAGTACCATCAACATGGTTCGTCATCATCAGAGCTCCCCTCATTTCATATCACTGGCAATCCGATACGATCATTTGGTTTTTTCCAATCATACTTTTTTTAGAATACATCAATCCATATATAAGGTACGACTTTTTCATCTTTTTATTTCTTTTTCGTCTCCATTTACATACATTAGTGATGATATGCATTTTAAGTATAGATACATCTTGCATTAGAATCTTAAAAAAAGGTTTTAAAAGAGTAAATTCTATTTGGCTTGTAATTAATTGATTTAACTCTGATAATCGTTCGTGGAGAAAAAATCATGGGTACGATTAGAGAATTAAGACTATTCAACCTTTTGATTAGGCACACCATCCTAGTTCAAAGTGCTTTTTGAAGCAAAGTCGACGTCATGCATGTCTTCACTTTGCGATTACCCTAACTCTTAGTTGTGGAGTATAAAACTATGGCGACAACAATGATAATTAATGCAAAAATAGAAGGTAAGTAGCGGCCAACCTAATGTCTCGAATCTTGGCTTAGGTTACTCGAGTAATTAAACCAGAGGGGTGCCTTTACACCCCGTTCCCTAAAGCCGTCTTGTTTGGGAGTCACCAGCCCAACTTTCGCTATATGGGTAACTTAGTGCCTAAGAAAATGGGCATTGCGAGGCGGAAGAAGGTGAGAGCATATCCGAATCATGGTCTGGGTTACTCGAGTAATTAAGCCCGAGGGGGCCTAAGAAAACAGACCCCGCACAAGGTCAGGCAAAAAACAAATAGAGTAGATCGTCTAACTTGTCTCGAAGTGTGGCCTTTGTTACTAGAGCAAGTAAACCCGAATGGGTGTCTTTACACCTAGTGTCCTAAAGTCGTTTGGTTTAAGTGTCATTGGTTCAAAACTCTTTAAATCGGTAGCTCTGAATAGCCTAAGAAAATGAAACAAGTTAAGCTAGAGGAAAGGAGGAAAAAGAAAATTTGGAGTCAAGAAGTTTTGCAAGATCAGAATGAGATCATCTAAAAGTCATAGTAAAGAACCCCTTGCTAAGGGTTGCATCACTCATAGTGCATATGTATGATTTTAATTTTGCAAAAAGCGGTGTCTAAAGAGAAGACGAAGTATCTTCGATAAAGCGAGATAAATCTTTCGAATTTGATCTTACTCAAGAACAATGACCATAGATGCTTAAAATTTTTCTTGCGATTTCATAACCTGTTAAATGAAAAATTCCTTAAAAGCTAAGGAATAAAAAAATAACATTGAAGTTAGTGATTCACAACTTGCTTAGAAAAAAATTTCATTTTTATACTCAATTTTAAGATCTTTAGCGATAAGATAAAAACTATGCGAATACGAGTTAAGTGGCAGAACCAATGACCATCCAATTTCAAGAAATTTAAATGCCTCATTAACGAGATCATACTAATCCTTATATCAAATCTATCCTCAACGGCACAAGCCATCAAGCTTTGGACGTATTTTGTTATTCGTCTGATGTCCAGGATATTGCTCACTCTTTACGTGGCCAACAAAGCGAGTTTCTTATATGAATCCTCATAACAACATGTGAAACGGTTGGGGCATTTTTTTGATTCAATGAAATGGAAGGAGTTTAAGGCTGGTGTAAGACCCCAACTTTCATAAATAAAGATTAATTTTTTTTCAAAATATATTTTTGAATATTATGGTGTGGATTTGATATAATGTTATAGTTGTGGATAATATTTATAAATTTTGCAAAGTATGTAAGTTATTATAAAATATTCGATTAGTCAGGAAATATTCGTTTTAGCAGAAAATATTCATCCGACGACACAATCATTGGTGGACCCCACAACGAAATTATTGTCGGAGTTAAAAAACGATAGAAATATCTTTTTATGAAAATAACAGTGAAAATTTTACCGTTAACTGTTGAAATACCCGGTGATAAAAGTACAGTAATATGCGTGATTGCATAGTAGCACACGGTATTAATTTTTGATGCTTACGTGAGAAATCACTCAGTAATACTCAATTATTGCTACAGTAATTGTTGCATAGTATCTCACGTTATTTGATTCAATTATTGTTATTATTTTATATTATTAAATCAATAATTGAGATGATAAGTTATTCATATTATTATTTACATAATTAACAATGTCAAGAAAGTTCTGTCGAGGAAAGGAGTTTGATCACCTAATTACGCGCCAATAAGGAGAAATCTTTATCGAAAAGCCCCCTCTTTCCTGGAAACGATCTGGTTGTTAATATTGTGAGTTATAATAATGATGAATAAATGTTGTTAAAAATATTGAGGAGATTTTTTATAAAGTATTTGTTGTAAATTTTGCTTATTATTTGGACCCTTATTTATCCATTTTTCAAAATAATCAGTATAAAATTATTCAGTGTGTATGTGTGTGTGTATATATATATATATATATATATATATATATATATATATATATATATATATATATATATATTATGTGTGTGAAAGTAACATGTGGGGTGGGACCCACATATGGGATGAAAAAATGAAAATGGGGTGGGGGGAGAAAACGTGTAATGGAGGGAGTATTATTAATATTATATAATATATATTATAATAAGTTTTGTTTTTTTATGAAAAACAAAATATATTATATTTTATTATGCATAGTATTTGCATAGTAAATTTCAGAAAAATCAGTCGTCCGTGTGAAAACCCGTGAATTCAAAAGTTTTTCGTCCGTGAATAATTCTTAACAGTACCCTTTCCATTCTCCTATAAATAGGATGCTTAGATTAGAATTGAAAATCACACTAGAATATGAGAATTCTTCTTCTATAATATTGAGCGTATTTCTTTAGAGTTTTAAGAAGTTTTGAGTGTAGAAAACAGTGAAATTTTTTTAAAAAAATATCCCCGCTATACTAGTTAGAATACTCTTCTTTTTAAGGTAAGGAATATTATTTTTGTTCAATATTCGTAAGAAATAATATTTTCTTCCATACTCTGTAGTATGTAAGTAATATTATTTCGTTTCAGATTCCAAATTCTATACTCATTTTGTTAAAGTATGGCTTATATACTCCTTAAAATTAGTAGAATATCCTTGAAATTTGTTTTTCATCTAGTATCTTTTCATGAAAATATTATTCTGAGCATTCTTGATAATTTTTAATCTTTTCATGCCGAAGTACTATTCATAGAGCACTATTCACTCAGGTACTATTCACCCGGAGTATTATTTATGAAAAAAATTGATTTCTTTTCGGTCCAAATCATTTTTGATACAATATTATTCTTAAATTTTACTCCACAAAGCAGTATCATGTTGACAATTTGGACATTATTGAATTCTGGATAAATTAAATTTTAAATCTTTAAAAACTTATCCTTTGTTTTCTTTTAATTGAATTCTTATATCATTGTCATCATCCTCATGCTTACATTGTGATGAAAGTCATCTTTGGCCTGTAGTGCATAGATGGACTGTTGATTGGTATGGTTATGACCGGGGGTTATTCGGTATAATCATGACCATAATGTTACAAATGATGTGATAAAAGCCCTCATTGGCCCGTAGTGCATTGAGGAACAGTTGTTGGCATGATCATGACCATTGGTGATTACACGAATATCCTTGGCCCATAGTGCATGGATAATTTGTGGACGTGATACTAATGAATATCCTTGGCCCGTAGTGCATGAATAATTCAGTGATGTGAATTATTTATTAAGCTGAGTCTCAGCGATAAAATTGATGACAAACTTTTTAAATCATAGAAGATAATAGATATCAAGCTCTACTTGACTCTTCTAATGGATTGTTTATTCCGCTGCAGTTAACTTAATGTTTATTATATTTAACAGTTTAACACTGTTGAAGGCTAACGATAATTTATTCTGCATTATCTTAGTCACAATATTTCTTACTGACTAGTTGACACCCTTTTGCTTTCATTGTTCTCTTCAGGAAATGAGAACGTAGGGACTAGTCGGGAAATGGAGTGACGGTCCGAGATGGTGACTGTAGTAGTCCTCATTATTTTATAAAATAGTGTGATAATAATTGTAATGAGGACTTAATTTGAGTTTGAATACTGTCTACTAGACAATATTCATGTAAAAACTCTTAGCTCGTGTTGTATAATTAAGTTTGTATTTATATTTTGTACCATGTATTTGGCGACTCAAAATGGGTGATGTATACCTATTTTGGGGGCATCACAGTTGGCATCAAAGCTTAGGGATATGATCCTTGGCTGAGATTTGAGACTAAAACTAGGAGATGAGAGACGGGTAAATTCTTCACTAGTATGACCTACCTAAGTTTATTTATTATTTAATTGGTCGGTCAGAATATAGGGATAATATGTGGCATGTCAATTAACCCTTGTTTTATGGCAGTACTTGAAAATGACATCCGAGAATGTTGAGATAAGCAATGGAGCACATGAGACCGTTGAGTCACCAACGATTAATGCCCAGGATAATGTGCATCAGGAAGGTAATAATCCTCAGGTGAACAACAACACCGACCAAATGATGAACGATGGGATGTTCAGAGGCTTTCTGCAATTCATGCAACATCAGGCGAGAGAGACTCTTGTCCAAAATACAGGTGGAAACAATGGCAACTCACGGATGGTCACCACTAAGCAGTTCAAGGAGCTGGGGCCACCGGAGTTTTTGAGAAAGCCAGAACCACTTAAGGCGGAGACGTGTATAAAGTAGATCACCAAAATATTTGATGTTTTGGGATGGTCTGATGAGCAAAAGGTTCCCTTTGCCACCTTCATGTTGCGAGGAGAGGCAGATTATTGGTGAAAATCTGTAAAGCGTACTCAACCTGCCGCACTGAAGATGTTTTGGGAGAAGTTCCAAGAACTGTTCAACGACAAGTACTTTCTCAAAAGTATTCGTCACATGAAGGAGATGCAATTTATCAAGTTGGAACAAAACAATATGATCGTGTCGCAGTACGAGGCGAAGTTTACTGAGTTGTCCCGGTTTACGTCCCACTTAGTTGATAATGAGGAGAGAATGACCTGAATGTTTTTGCTAGGTTTAAAACCTAAAATACGTCAATACCTTATTTCTCAAAAACTTTATTTGTATTCAGATGTTGTAAATAGGGCTCAGTTATTAGAACGTGATAATGAGTCAACCCAACCAAGAGATAGCAGCCGGCAAAGCGATACTACTAGTGGTAGCAGTTATCGAAGCGTTGACAACAAACGTGGAGGAAATCAACATGCCAGAAATGATAACCACTTCAGTGGTATTCATGGCCAAGGCAATTAAAATGAAAATTTCAAGAAGAGGAGATTCAATAATAATGGAATGATGTTAGCACCAACACCTATTGTTAAAGAAAGAGAACGATCACCGATCGTATGCTACAAATGCGAAGGGAGGGACACATCAGTCCAAACTGTACGCAGTAGTCCAAAACATGTTATAATTACGAAAGAGAAGGTCACCTAGCCCGATTTTTTCATGCAGTGAAGTCAATTCCAGCTGTGATGGAGGCACCAAAGGTCGTCCCAGAGAAGTTAAAGCTGGTAGTTCAAAGGAGAGCGTTTGTCGTGACCTCCCAAAAAGTAAGGAACCCGAACGAAGTTATCACGGGTAAGCTAATCATAAACTCTTGTGAAGTTTATACCTTATTTAATACCGGTTCTACCTATTCTTTTATTTCTCCTACTTACGCTCAACGTTTAAATTTAACTCCAGAGAAATTGGACTTTGACTTATCTGTTGAAACTTCGTTAGGAGAAACTTTCATTACATCTACTATTTATAAGTCTTGTTTGATTCAAATCGGCAACTGTACGTTATCTGTCGATCTTATCTCTTTAAAAATACTTGCATTTGATGTGATTTTAGGGATTGATTGGTTAACTATTCATCATGCAAAAATTGATTATGCGAATTCAAGCAACCAAACCACTAAAATCAATCACTATCATATCAAGCCATAAAGCTATTTGTTTATTAAAAAATAGATGTCAGGCTTTCTTAGCCCATGTCACAGATTTAAACAAAAATACGTCAGATTTGAATGATATTTCTACTGTTAATAAATTTTCTGACGTATTCCCTGAAGAACTTCATGGCCTACCCCCAGAGTGTGAAATCAAATTTTGTATCGACCTTGAACCCGGTACAAAATCCATTTCCAAATCTCCATATCGAATGACTCCTATTGAACTTCAGGAGTTAAAAACCCAACTGCAAGAGTTGTTAGACATCGGTTTCATTTGTCCTAGTACATCCCCTTGGGGTGCTCCTGTTATATTCAAAAAGAAGAAAGATGGAAGTATGTGACTTTATATTGATTATCGGGAGTTAAATCATGTCACCATCAAAAATAGGTACCCGTTGCCTCGCATTGATGACCTGTTTGACCAGTTGCAAGGTGCCAAATTCTTTTCAAAGATCGATCTTCATTCTGGATATCATCAGTTGAAGATTAAAACTGATGACATTCCAAAGACTGCTTTTAAAACTCGGTACGGGCATTACAAATTCCTAGTCATGTCTTTTGGATTGACTAATGCTCATGCTGTCTTCATGGATATGATGAACTGAGTATTCAAGGAATATTTGGACCACTTTATGGTCGTCTTTATTAATGACATCCTCATTTACTCCAAAAGCCGTGAAGATCATGAGCACCACTTGAGGCAGATACTCCAAAAGCTTCGTGAAAACAAGCTTTATGCCAAGTTGAAGAAATACGAGTTCTGACTTGAGAAAGTAGCATTTCTTGGGCGCGTGATATGAAATCATGGAATATCTGTTGACCCAGCGAAGATTGAAGTAATTCAAAGCTGGGTGCAACTTAAGTTAGTGACCAAAGTACGTAGCTTTCCGGGCTTAGCTGGTTATTATCAGAGATTAGTGGAAGGATTTTCTCGAATCGCTACTCCATTAACTCAGCTGACTCGAAAAGATACAAAATTCGGTTAGAGCGAGAAATGTGAGAAGAGTTTTCAAGAACTCAAGAGGAGACTCATTTCAGCACCTGTTCTGACAATATCATCTAGTTCGGAGGGATTTGTCATCTATAGCGATACTTTAGGCAGAGGGTTAGGATGTGTTCTCATGCAACATGGAAAATTCATAGCCTATGCCTCACGACAACTCAAAGAATGTGAGAGGAATTATCCTACTCATGATCTAGAGTTGGTAGCAGTCATTTTCGCACTAAAGATCTGGAGGAATTACCTGTATGGGGAAAAAGTGGAGATCTATACGGATCATAAAAGCCTCAAATATTTTTTCACCCAAAAAGAACTCAACATGCGACAAAGTCGTTGGCTCTAGCTATTAAAAGATTACGATCATACCATTCAATATCATCCTGGAAAAGTGAACGTGGTTGCTGACGTGTTGAGTGAAAGATCATATGCGGGTACGAGTGTGATATTATCAACGCAAAGGCCCATTTTGTATGACTTGCAAAGGATGGAGATAGAGATAAAAACTCTAGGGACCCACGTGATGACGGCAAATATACGAGTAAAATAAACTTTAATCGATAAAGTTAAAGCTGCTCAAGCTACAGACCTGGAGCTGATGCGTATGAGATAGAAAGTACAAGAATGTGTTATTCCGGAAGTAAGAATCGATGAAGAAGGAATACTTCGAGTCAACTTCAGACTTTGTGTTCTTAACGACTCTAAATTGAAGTATAAAATTATGATGGAGGCGCACAACACACCGTTTGCAATCCATCCTGGGAGTACCAAAATGTATCATGATCTTCGACATACACTTTGGTAGAGCAATATGAAGAGAAAGATAACAGAGTTTATCTCAAGGTGTTTAACTTGTCAACGTGTCAAGGCGGAGCATCAAGTGCCAAAAGGTCCATTACAATAACTTGAAATTCTAGAATGGAAGTGGGAGCACATTACCATGGATTTCGTTACTGGTCTTCCCAAGGTTTCTCAAGGCATAGATGAAATTTGGGTCATTGTCGATAGATTATCCAAGTCTGCTCATGTCTTACCTATACGGGAAACTTATTCATTACAACGTCTTGCTCGTATATACATAAATTAGATTATAAGACTGCATAGTATGCCAGTATCCATAGTTTCTGATCGAGACCCAAGATTCACTTCAGGATTTTGGGTTAGTTTGCAAAAAGCTATGGGCACGAATTTATGATTCGGTTCAGCATATCATCCTCAGACGGACGGGCAGTTGGTGAGGACTATTCAAACTCTTGAAGATCTATTAAGACTACTTTGTGTCCTTGACTTCAAAGGAAGTTGGGACAAGTTCTTACCATTGATGAAATTTTCCTACAACAACAGTTATCAAGCAAACATCGACATGGCTCCATTCCAGGCATTGTATTGATACAAATGTCGTTCTCCAGTATGCTGGGATGAGGTGGATGAAGCAACGTTGTTGGGATCGAAATTAGTATGTATGACTACGGAGAAGATTTAAATGATCTGACGACGTATAAAAAGCTCACAAAATGGACAAAAAAGTTATGTTGATCTTCATCGAAAGGACGTGAAATTCAATGTTGGTGATCATGTGTTGTTACGTGTTGCTCCATGGAAAGGAGTTATAAGATTTGGAAAAAGAGGAAAGATCAATCCTCGATTCATTGGTCCATTCGAAATCCTCGATCGAGTAGGAACTGTGGCATATAGACTCGCCTTACAGCCAAGTATGTCTCGTGTTCATAACGTTTTTCACATATTTATGTTACGTAAATTGTAAAGTCCCCAAATCCAGGTACTTGAAATCTGAACTCGGTGCTTCACGATACCATTTCTATGAGCGAAATAATACTAATAATAATAATAATATAAAGATCAACTTAATTTACATATTTATCAGAGTCTGAATCCCAAGTACGTAACCTTTAAACATTCATTACAACCCATGATAGATAATATATATCATAGTTGTCTTAATAAAGTTAACTATTACATAACAATAGCATATGCGTTCATTCAGCAACCTTTCCCTTTCCTTTGTTCTTAGCAGAGCTCTCTGGTTGTTCACACTTAGCTGAAAATATTTAAATTAAGCAAGGATGAGCATTTAAGTGCCCAGCAAGTAATAACATTATATATATATATATATATATATATATATATATATATATAAGATGAAAGAGTTTAAATGTTCTCTTTATACTACCCTTCTACAACAGATCAATAGTTGTGAAGTATCTATATCGATAATAATAACATAACAACCCTCTTTCAAATTTTAAAAACTACATAATGACTATAAATAGGGTTAAGGTGACATACTATGAACATTATTTTCATTTTCAAAAAGGTTAAACAGAACTTCATCTGTAAACCGTCATGACTTGCCGGCACGGGGGTGATCAGTCCGTTCTACTCTGTATTGATCAACACTACATGCAAGAACGAGGGTATCGTCCACTCTGTCCGCCTTGGGCGCATAAAAGTTTTTTCGTGTAGGGATGTTCATACTTGTCTGGGTTCTAAATCAAAGGTTTTATCGTGTTCGATAATAATCTATAATCCAACATATATATATACAGGTAATTGACAAAGGTGTATCAACATGTGATTAAATACAATGATTATCCAAGTGGGGACACTTGTATAACAATTTATAGAAATTAACGAACATAATATATATATCTGAATTACCATATACTAACATGTTGATAATCAATGAGCGTATATAATATAGGGTTAGTAATCTGTACAATATTAATATAATTTAGAAACATTCTTACTCATGTCCATTGCATATAGAAAATGCAAAGGTAAGATACTTGCCTGATACACTGCTTACAATTTGCAACTTAGTTTTATCCTTTAAATCACGACCTATCATTAATCAAATCATTCGTTCGATTAGAACAATGTACTATAACACAGTACTGCATTTCGCAGTCAGCACATAACCTAATCACATTGGCACATAGGTTTAACAACCATTGAATCACAAATAAACACTTATCAAATCAAATTATCTAAGTCCTGATCAATTTCTGAAATATGTCGGTGTACCGACGACTTTATCGGGTAATTATCAAGTCTAGGACTCTATTCTGTAACTCAATATCTTCAAGTATCAGTCATATTATTTTTAAATGACATATAAAATTTTTTAAGCCTTTATTATAATTTATCATGAATTTTCAAACACTGGAATCATTTTTAGATGATGTAAACATTAAACAATTATATTATCATTAATATTTAATTAATATTAAACTATTAATGAAATCATTTCCAAAATATTAAAGTTATTTATAATAACTTAGAATATTTTTTAAAGTATTAATATTACCGCTAAATAATTTTTAAAATATTTAAAATTATTTTTAAATAACTCTCATTAATATTAAAGTATTAATGTTTTATTCATCAAAATATTAAAAGTCATTATTTATAACTTAAAATATTTTAAATTCATTTATATCCCTTTTAAATGATTTTTAAATTAATAAAATCATTTTTAAACTATAAGGCCCCAACTTTTTATAAATAAATATTTAATTTTCTCTAATTATTATTTTGAAATAGTAAGGGGTTGATTTGATTAATGTGGTTAGTTATGGGTAAAATACGCAAATATTTTTAAATAAACAAGTTGTTATAAAATATTAATTGTTGTCGAAGAATATTCGTTTGGTTGTGGACTATTCTTGCTGTCGGGAAATATTCGTACGACGGCGCAGCCTTGTATGGGCCCCATAACGAAAAGCGATTGGATGAAGAAAATGACAAGTATAAGTTGTTTATAAATAACAGCGTAGTTGTTACCGTTAATACTGTTGGAATACCCGGTGGTTAAAACACAGTAATACGCGTTGTTGCACAGTAGCACACGGTATTGCACCAATTATTGATTCTTACGTAAGAAGGCACTACTCAATAATTATTACAATAATTACTGTTCAGTATTTTATTTTATTGATTCAATAATTGATGCATTGATATTTTATATTATTGTTATTTCAATAATTGTCACTACACAGTATTTTCTATTATCGGAGTAATAATTTATATTATCTGAATAATATTATTAGATAATATTATTAGCAATGTCTAGAAAGTTCTGTCTAAGGAGAGGTTTGGTCACCTAATTGCGCGCCAATAAGGAGAGATCCTTATTGGAAAGCCCCCTCTTTTCTAGGAACTACCTAGTTGTTAGTATTGTGATTCTGTAATATTATTTATAAAAAATTAATTATTAATTTATATGATGAGAAAAATATTCATTTTATGTGGATATTGATAGAGAAATTTTTTTTAAGTGACAATTGTTGAAAATCGATATTTTATCTTTTCTGATAAAATAATATTTTATTATATTATTATAATATAATAATGGTGATATTTTTATAATGAATGTGGGATATATGAGTATATGAGGAGAAAGAGTATTTTTGTTGCATTAAATGATTAACACATGTTTTGTGTGTCGTTGGACCCCATTTCTTGACTGAAATTTGATTATAGCCTGTAAAATCGTCCGTTTATGAATTTCAGTCAATTTTTATTTTGAATTTGGAAAAACTTTCTTCTGTAAAGTTGTAGAGAATTGAATTTCCTATAAAAAGTCATGAGATTCAAATTTTCTGATAAAAGGGCTATTTATTATGAATTATTGAAGTTACGAAGTTCCGAAATAATTGATTTTTGGAAGTTTTAATTATTTTTTTAAAGAAAAACATTTTTGGTGAGTGTCCCACATGTGATAAATGTGTTATGTTGCTAAATTCAGATCTAGGAAGGTTGGCGTAGAAATTATAATAATTATATTAATATTATATTAAATTTTCTACTTTGGTGTTCTAAGTATTTTCCTATAAATAGGGTGCTTAGGTTAGAATTGAAAATCACACCAGAAACTAAAGTTTTCTCTCTCTTTCTCTCTCTATATTATCGAGCGTATTCTAGTGAGTATTTTGATACTTTGAGTGTTGCTATACGGTGCAAGTTCCCTTAAGCACTATATCCAGTATTCTAGTCAGAAGTACTGTCTTTTCGAGGTAAGGGATGTTATTTTCTTCGTAAATGATATTATTTCTTCAATATCATTATGCCGAAATATTGGTTGGAACTTTTTATCAAATTTGAAATTTTTTTCATGTCGGGATTATTATTCATGAGTTACTATTCACGAGTACTATTCACGAAGCATGATAATTTTTTTTGTGAAATTTCTATCTTTTAGTGTCGGAGTTAATATTCACGTATACGACACTATTCACATATACGACATTATTCACGAATACGATACTATTCACAGAAAAATTAAATTTTCTTTTCTGTGTCCAAGATTATCTGTTATGATTCATATCTTTGATTGGATCTATGTTTTGATCATTCTTAAATTTTACTCCACTCTGATTATTTATGAAGTATTTATGAACTTGAATTGTTTAAAGTACAAATCCTTAATATTTGTTCTTTTGTTTCACTGGATTCGTTTTTTTTAAAATATATTTTTCATCATCCTCAGTCCTAAATGATGATATTACTGAATATCTTTGGCCTGTAGTGTAAAGATGAACTGTTGATGAATATATTTGGCCCGTAGTGCAAAGATGAACAGGTGTTGAGATGACCATGACCGACTGATTAATATCTTTGGCCTATAGTGCAAAGATGACTATTTGATTCAAGATGTATATTGATTGATGTTACAGGGATAAAATATCGATGATGGACTTTTAAATTCATAGATGGTAGTAGATTTCATTCTCTACTTAACTCTTCTAGTGAATTATTGTTTCCGTTGCAGTTGTTGATCTAAAACTTGTTGTCTATTGTATTCTATCAGATTTTTCCCTGTTGAAGATTAAGGATAATTTGTTGTATATTATCTTAGTCATAATATTCTTAACTGGACTAGTTGAGCTCACCCTTTTCCTTTTTGTTCCAGTTTTTTCTCAGGAGGCGAGAATGTTGCGGGTACTAGTCGGGATATGGAATGATGGTTCAAGATAGTTGTCTTAGTAGTCCTCACTATTTTGTAAAATAGTGTATCAATAATTGTAATGAAGACTTATTTGAGTGTGGATATTGCCTAGAAGACAATATTTGTATTTAAACTCAGAGTTTATGTGTTGTCGTATTTTGCACGATAATTGTATTAATAAAGTTGTAGTTGTTTCTGTACCATGTATTTGGCGACTCAGAATAGGTTGGGTGGATTGGACCTATTTTGGGGGCGTCACAGTTGGTATCAGAGCTTAGGGATATGGTCTCTGGCGGAGATCGGGGAATAGAACTAGGAGGGGAGAGACGAGTAAATCCTTCGCTAGTGTGTCCTACCTAAGCTTATTTGTTGGTCGGTCATAATATAGGGATATTATGTGATATGTTAATTGCTTAAATTAACCCTTGTTTTATGGCAGTATTTGAGAATGACAATTGAGAATGTTAACAGTGGAGTAAATGAGACCACGGAGACACCTTTGCTCACCAATGAGAAGAACGTGCAACAGGCCGATAATGTTCCACTTGTGAACAACACCACTGATCAGACGATGAACGATGGGATATTTAGAAACTTTTTGCAGTTCATGCAAAATCAGACGAGAGAGACTCGTGTACAAAATACCGATGGAAATGATAGCAACGCACGGTTTGTCACAGCCAAACAGTTTAAAGAGTTGAGACCACTAGAATTCTGGGGAAAGCCAGATCCGATCATGGCGGAAACGTGGGTCAAGTAAATTACCAAGATATTCGATGTCTTGGGATGCACGGAGGAACAGAAGGTTCCATTCGCCACCTTTATGTTCCGTGGTGAGGCAGATTACTGGTGGGAATCTGTGAAGCGTACCCAGCCAGCCGCACTCAACATGTCTTAGGAAAAGTTTCAAAAACTGTTCAATGACAAGTACTTTCCTAAAAGTATTCATCATATGAAGGAGGTAGAGTTTATTAGACTAGAACAGAACAACATGACGGTGTCCTAGTACGAGGCAAAGTTCGCAGAGTTATCCAAGTTTGCACCTCATTTGGTGGAGAATGAGGAACGTATGACGCGGATATTTTTGAGAGGTTTAAAACCCGACATACGTCAATATCTCATTTCTCAAAAAATTTCTCTATATTCAGATGTTGTGAATAGGGCTCAGTTATTGGAGCGCGATAATGAGTCAGCTCAATCGAAGAATAACGACCTACAACTCGATGATAATCGTACCGATGGCAACGGTCATCAGAACAAGGATAACCATCGTGGAGGAAATAATCGTGCCAGAAATGGTAACCACTTCGGTGGTAATCATGGCCAAGATAATAGAAGAAATAACTCAAGTGAAAATTTTAAGAAGAGAAGATTTAATGATGACAGGAAGATGTCGGCAGCAGCACCAGTACCAGCAACAGCAACAAATTCTAGGGGAGGAGAACGACCGCCAGTTAGATGCTACAAATGCGGAGAGGAGGGACATTTAATCCAAACTGTTCACAGCCTTCCAAGGTATGTTATAATTATGGAAAAGAAGGTCATATCGCTCGAGATTGTACGGTAGCGAAACCCAGTTCAGCGGGGATGGTGACTCAAAAGGCTGTCCCAAAAAAGTCAAAGTCAACGGTTCCTGGAAGAGCGTTTGTCGTGACTGGTCAGAATGCGAGGAACCCGAACGAAGTTAGCACGGGTTAGTTAATTATAAATTTTTACGAAGTTTATACCTTATTAGATACCGGTTCTACCCATTCTTTTATCTCTTCTGCTTGTGCTCAACGTTTGAACTTGACTCTTGAGAAATTAGACTTTGACTTATTTGTTGAAACTTTGTTAAGAGAAACCTTCATTACATCTACTGTTTATAAATCTTGTTTGATCCAAGTTGGCACCATCACATTACCTGTTGACCTTATTTCTTTAAAGATACTTGCTTTTGATGTGATTTTAGGGATTTATTGGTTAACTACTCATCATGCCAAATTGATTACTTTTGTAAGGTTGTTAGTTTTCATATCCCTAAGTAACCTGTTATTCAAATTCAAGCAACCAAACCATTGAAGTCAAACTCTTTCATATCAAGCCGTAAAGTCATTCATTTATTAAAAAACGGATGTCAAGCTTTCTTAGCCCATGTCATGGACTTGAACAAGAATACGTCAGATTTGAATGATATTTTTATTGTTAGTAAATTTCCTGATGTATTTCCTGAAGAATTTCTTGGCTTACTCCCAAAGTGTGATATTAAATTTTGTATCGACTTTGAACCCGGTACAAAACCCATTTCTAAAATCTCATATCGAATAGCTCCTATTGAATTTCAAGAGTTAAAAATTCAACTATAGAATTTGGTACCCGAGCCTTTATCTGGTGACTTCTTTTGTGGAATACACCGAAGCCAGACTCTCCGTAGGGGATACCATATTTGTGTGGTAGTAAACTGATAGGTACCATTGTGACGTGCTATCCAAGATTGGGATATGAGTCATAGTTGAGAGCAACCTAAGTCAGTAATCGAAATACATAGCTTTCTCGGCTTAGTTGGTTATTATCAGAGATTCGTGGAAATATTTTCTCGAATAGCTACTCCATTAACTCAGCTAACTCGTAGAGATACAAAATTTGAATGGAGCAAGGAATGTGGGAAGAGCTTCGAAGAACTCAAGAGGAGACTCATTTTGGCACCTGTTCTGACCATACCATCCTGGAAAAATGAACGTGGTAGCTGACGTGTTGAGTAGAAAATCGTATGTGGTTACGAGTGCGATATTGTTAACACAAAGACCCATTTCGTACGACTTACAGAAGATGGAGATTGAGTTAAAGATTCCAAGAATTTGCGTGAAGATAACGAATATACGATTAAAATCGACTTTAATCGATAAAGTTAAAACTGCTCAAGCTACACACCGGAGCTGATGAATATAAAGAAGAAGGTGCAAGAAGGCGTTATTCTAGAAGTAAGAGTTGATGAAGAGAAGAAATCTCAACCTTTGAATTATTAGTCCATTTGAAATCCTCGATTGAATTAGAAACTATGGCCTATAGACTCGTTTTACAGCCAAGTATGACGCATGTTCATAACATTTTTCGCGTATCGATGTTACGTAAATATGTGGACGACCTGAACCACATTATTGAGTTAGAACTAGACGAGATAGCAGAAGATTTAACGTACAAGGAGGTACCAGACAAGATATTGGATGGGAAGGAGCATGTCCTATACATGTCAATTTCGAGGACGAAATTTCATAAGGAGGGGAGGTTGTAAGGCCCCAACTTTTTATAAATGAAGATCTAATTATTATTTTGAAATAGTAAGAGGTTGATTTGATTAATGTAGTTAGTTATGGGTAAAATGCGCAAATATTTTTAAATAAACAAGTGGTTATAAAATATTAATTGTTGTCAGAGAATATTCGTTTGGTCGTGAAATATTCTTGCTGTCGGAGAATATTCGTACGACGGCGCAGCCTTGTGTGGGCCCCATAACGGAAAGCGATTGGATGAAGAAAACGACAAGTATAAGTTGTTTATAAATAACGGCGTAGTTGTTACCGTTAATTCTGTTGGAATACCCAATGGTTAAAACACAGTAGTACGCGTTAAAACACAGTAGCACACGGTATTGCACCAATTATTGATTCTTACGTAAGAAGGCACTACTCAATAATTGTTACAGTAATTACTGTTCAGTATTTTATTTTATTGATTCAATAATTGCTGCGTTGATATTTTATATTATTGTTGTTTCAATAATTGCCACTACACAGTATTTTCCATTATCGGAGTAATAATTCATATTATCTGAATAATATTATTAGATAACATTATTGGTAATGTCTAGAAAGTTCTGTCTAAGGAGAGGTTTGGTCACCTAATTACGCGCCAATAAGGAGAGATCCTTATTGGAAAGCTCCTTCTTTCTTAGGAACTGTCTGGTTGTCAGTATTGTGATTCTGTAATATTATTTGTGAATAATTAATTATTGATTTATATGATGAGAAAAATATTCATTTTATGTGGATATAGATGGAGAAAATTTTTTTAATTGACAATTGTTGAAAATCGATATAAAATAATATTTTATCTTTTCTGATAAAATAATATTTTATTATATTATTATAATATAATAATGGTGATATTTTTACAATGAATGTGGGATATATGAGTATATGAGGAGAAAGAGTACTTTTGTTGCATTAAATGATTAACACATATTTTGTGTGTCGGTGGACCCCATTTCTTGACTAAAATTTGATTATAGCCTGTAAAATCGTCCGTTTATGGATTTCAGTCAATTTCTGTTTGGAATTTAGAAAAACTTTCTTCTGCAAAGTTGTAAAAAATTGAATTTCCAATATAAAATCGCAAGATTCGAATTTTCTGATAAAATGGCTATTTATTATGAATTATTGAAATTCTGAAATTATGAAATAATTGATTTTTGGAAGTTTTAATTATTTTTTTAAAGAAAAACATTTTTCGTGAGTGTCCCACATGTGATAAATGTGTTATGTTGCTGAATTCAGATCTAGGAAGGTTGGCGTAGAAATTATAATAATTATATTAATATTATATTAAATTTTCTGCTTTGGTGTTCTAAGCATTTTCTTATAAATAGGGTGCTTAGGTTAGAATTAAAAATCACACCAGAAACTAAAGTTTTCTCTCTCTTTCTCTCTATATTATCGAGCGTATTCTTGTGAGTATTTTGATACTTTGAGTGTTGCTATACGGTGCAAGTTCCCTTCAGCACTATATCCAGTATTCCAGTCAGAAGTACTGTCTTTTCGAGGTAAGGGATGTTATTTTCTTCGTAAATGATATATTATTTCTTCAATATCATTATGCCGAAATATTAGTTGGAACTTTTTATCAAATTTGGAATTTTTTTCATGTCGGGGTTACTATTCATGAGTTATTATTCACGAGTTACTATTCACGAGTACTATTCACGAAACATGATAATTTTTTTTTGTGAAATTTCTATCTTTTAGTGTCGGAGTTACTATTCACGTATACGGCACTATTCACGTATACGGCACTATTCACGAATACGACACTATTCACAGAAAAATTAATTTTTTTTTCTATGTCCAAGATTGTCTGTTATGATTTTTATCTTTGATTGGATCTATGTTTTGATCATTTTTGAATTTTACTCCACTCTGATTATTTATGAAGTATTTTTAAACTTGGATTGTTTAAAGTACGAATCCTTAATATTTGTTCTTTTGTTTCACTGGATTCGTTTTCTTTAAAATATTTTTTATCATCCTCAGTCCTAAATGATGATATTACTGTTCATCTTTGGCCTGTAGTGCAAAGATGAACTGTTGATGAATATCTTTAGCCCCTAGTGCAAAGATGAACAGGTGTTGAGATGAACATGACCGACTGATTAATATCTTTGGCCTGTAGTGCAAAGATGACTATTTGATTCAAGATGTATATTGATTGATGTTACAGGGATAAAATATCGATGATGGACTTTTAAATTCATAGATGATAGTAGATTTCATTCTCTTCTTAACTCTTCTAATGAATTATTGTTTCCGCTGCAGTTGTTGATCTAAAACTTGTTGTCTGTTGTATTCTATCAGATTTTTCCCTGTTGAAGACTAAGGATAATTTGTTGTATATTATCTTAGTCATAATATTCTTAACTGGGCTAGTTGAGCTCACCCTTTTCCTTTTTGTTCCATTTTTTTCTTAGGAGGCGAGAATGTAGCGGGTACTAGTCTGGATATGGAATGATGGTTCAAGGTAGTTGTCTTAGTAGTGCTCACTATTTTGTAAAATAGTGTATCAATAATTATAATGAGAACTTATTTGAGTGTGAATATTGTCTAGAAGATTTGTATTTAAACTCAGAGTTTATGTGTTGTCGTATTTTGCACGACAATTGTATTAATAAAGTTGTAGTTGTTTCTGTACTATGTATTTGGCGACTCAGTATAGGTTGGGTGGATTGGACCTATTTTGGGGGCGTCACATAAACTATTTATTTAATATAATTATTAAATAACCTTAACATCATTAATAATAATTAATTAATGAAATTAACCTTTAAATATTGAAAGTTATATTTTATAACTTAAAATATTTTTAAATACCTTATTATTATTTAAAATGATTTTTAATATAATAAAATTATTTTTAATCTATTTATTTAATTCATTTATCAAATAACTTAATTATAATTAATATTAATTTATTAATGAATTTCATCACAAAATATTAAAAGTCATTAAAAATAACTTAAAATATTTTCTTATATCATAATATAATTTTAAATAATTTTTAAGTATTAAAATTATTTTTAACTAATTTATTTAATATTATAATTAAATAAATTAAATACCAATAATATTTCAAAAATATTAAATATTTATGAAATATACTTAAAATAAATAAAAACTAATTTTTGGAATTTAAAATAATTTTTAATAATTTATTTTGTATTTTTAATAATTAAAATCTAATTTTCCATAATTATTTAATGAAAATTTAATTTTTATAATTAATCTGTCGCTAAAGACCACCTATAGTGACATAACTGTCGCTATAGGTGTTCTTCATGTTCTTCAGCATTCATAAGGCAGTTTCGTGGGTGCTATTTTGACTAAGAATCGTGCACGGTGTAATGTGTTTCTGGGCTAGATGTTAAGCAGATCGTGTAGTACTAGTGTATGAGTACACGATCCAACAACAAACATGATCATAAACTGCATAGCAAAGGAGATCAAAGCCTTCAAAGAAGCTGTCAGAGCTGTTCTTCATTTTTTGGGTTAACCAGAAATGAAGAACAGTTCGACCTGTCCATTTTGGGCTTCCACAACTTGCAATTCTGTTGATTTTTTAAGTGATTTCAAAGTTTCAGTATGTAGACCATATGTAAGACAATAGATCCATGTCATAAAAATAGTTTATCAACAACATATCAAATAGATATTGACCGATCAAAGTAGTGGTCAGAAACTGCTTATGAAGGTTTCTGGGTTACCCAGAAACTTCATCTAGCAGTTTCGTCCACACCACTTTGACCACTAATTACTTTGATTCAGAGAAAGATCTAATGATTCTAGAGGCATGGTCATGTAGCCTACACATCAGACAACAACATTACAACAATAACAGGGTCTAAAACGTAAACACAAGCAAGATCTAAACGCATGAACATGCTGTCAAGCTTTCTAGGCACGTTCTGGGTTACCCAGAAATGTTCGGTCAACGCCGGTCAACGTGGTTTGACCACTAATAAAATGAAATCTGGACATGGAATAGCCATGATTCCACTTCCAGATCACAGACCACATAACATACTTCACATACAAACCTTCAAATATACAAAAACATAAACAGAAAAAGATCTACACGGTCTGACATTTGACTGTCAGATACATTTTAAAAATTTTCCAGATTTTTGAAAACTCTTATTTCATGAATTTAGATGTTATGGATCCACAAAATACCAACCCAGATCATTTATTTACACTACATACAACATATATAACACAAAAAAACTAACATCTAACATCAGATCGATGGACAGATTTTCAAATTAGGGTTCTACCTTTTTTGATCAAATCCTTGATTCTGGCTTCTGATTTGTTAGTGGATTTCATGGGGCTGGTATTTGGGACTGATATGCTACTAGAATTCGTGAGTGTAGAGAGAGAGAGACTTGATTGGGTGCTAGATAGCAAATGAGCCATTTCTTTGACATTTCACTTACTTTAATATCTCACTTTTTACTCTTGTGGTTAAAATTGGTGCTATGTGGCTTATGTTGGCTGATGAAAGGTGTGTGATAGTGGCTCAAGAGATGTGGCACAATTTTTGGCCATAACTATATTTACTTTAAATTTAATAAAAGGGTAATTTGGTCATTTGCCTTGTTATTTTAAGGGTATTCTTGTCCATGACACTTGAATCTAGGGTTTAATCACTAGATTTTAAACCTTAAGGTTTCCCAAATAATTTTTAGGATTTGAAGAATTAAGATTAAAGTTCAATAAAATTTTAATTATAACTTACTAATTAAAATTAGAGTTTTTAATAGAGAATTAGGGTTTAAAACAAATACCTAGGGTTTCTTGATATAATTAGGGTTTCCTAAATTATGAATTAGGGTTTCCTAATTAACATAATTATTTACTAAAATAATAATTAGAATTACCGTTTGAGTAATTAGGGTTTCAAATTAGAAATTAGGGTTTTTAATTTACAATTAGGGTTTCTAGACAATAATTAGGGTTTACCTAATTAGCATAATATAATAATGGTCATAAATCATGTACCACAATTTCCTACCAATCACAAACTCCGGTTTGAGTTTCAGGTTAGGGTTTAACGAATTAATGCTACCATTTTGACATGCCACAACATAATTGACCAACCATTATCCATGCGTACATATAGTACGTATTTATAGCACTGAAAAATCAAAATATATCATATTATTATTCTCATTCCTTAATAAAAATCTAAAATTAGGGTTTAGATTCCACATCTGATTTATTCTTCCATATTTAACCTTAATAATTAAGGCAAATTAATTAACTTAATAATTTGTACTAAAATTCATATAATAAAATAATTATTATAATTATTCTAAAAAATCACTCCATATATTATTTAAATAATATATGATTATATTTTTACGGAAAATAATTAATAAAAACCTTTCTACCATATTAATTATTATAAGAATATACTTAATAAAAATCAATAATTCTAAAATAAAATTATTTGTAAATATTCATGTAATAAATATATTACATAAATACATATACACAATATCTTGTACAAATCCTCATCCTTAAAAAAAATTTATACGCAAAATTTCTGATTTAATTATATAGAAAATATCGGGTTGTCACATAAATATGTGGAAGACCCGAACAACATTATTGAGTTAGAACCGGACGAAATAGCGGAATATTTAACGTATGAAGAGGTACCTGTTAAAATCTTGGATAAGAAGGAACATATTCTACGCTCCAAGGTTATACCTCAAGTCAAAATTTTGTGGAGAAACCATGATGTTGAGGAAATGACCTGGAAGTTAGAATTCGAAATAAAATCAAGGTATCCTCACCTCTTCGGCATACCAGGTACGTACCCCAACATCGAAGACGAAATTTCATAAGAAGAAGAGGTTGTAAGACCCCAACTTTCATAAATAAAGATTAATTTTTTCTCAAAATATATTTTTGAATATTATGGTGTGGATTTGATATAATGTTATAGTTGTGGGTAATATTTATAAATTTTACAAAGTATGCAAGTTGTTATAAAATATTCGATTGGTCGGGGAATATTCGTGTTAGCAAGAAATATTCGTACGACGGCACAAACATTGGTGGACCCTACAACGAAATTATTGTCGGAGTTAGAAAACGATATAAATATGTTTTTATGAAAATAACGGCGGAAGTTTTACCGTTAACGGTTGAAATACCCAGTGATAAAAGTACAGTAATACGCGTGGTTGCATAGTAGCACACGGTATTGATTTTTGATGCTTACGTGAGAAGTCACTTAGTTATACTTAATTATTGCTACAGTAATTACTGCATAGTATCTCACGTTATTTGATTCAATTATTGTCAATATTTTATATTATTAAATCAATAATTGAGATGAAAAGTTATTCATATTATTATTTACATAATTAACAATGTCTAGAAAGTTCTGTCGAGGAAAGAGATTTGGTCACCTAATTGCGCGCCAATAGGGAGAAATCTTTATCGGAAAGCCCCATCTTTCCTAGGAACGATCTGGTTGTTAATATTGCGAGTTATAATATTGATGAATAAATATTGTTAAAAATATTGAGGAAATTTTTTATGAAGTATTTGTTGTAAATTTTTCATATTATTTGGACCCCTATTTACCCATTTTTTAAAATAATTGGTATAAAATTATTCAGTGTATATATATATATATATATATATATATATATATGTGTGTGTGTGTGTGTGTGTGTGTGTGTGTGTGTGTGTGTGAAAGTAACATGTGGGGTGGGACCCACATGTGGAATGAAAAAATGAAAATGAGGTGGGGGAGAAAACGTGTAATAGAGGGAGTATTATTAATATTATATAATATATATTATAATAAGTTTTATTTTTTTTATGAAAAATAGAATATATTATATTTTATTATGCATAGTATTTGCATAGTGGCTGCATAGTGTTTACATAGTAAATTTCAGAAAAATCAGTCGTCCGTGAGAAAACCCGTGAATTCGAATGTTTTTCGTCCGTGAATAATTCTTAACAGTACCATTTTCATTCTCCTACAAATAGGATGCTTAGTTTATAATTCAAAGGTTTAATCATTTCAAAGTTCAAAAATATTAAACACTGAGTAGTCGTTATAGACTAAGAATTCCTGCTAGAATTAACAGTATTATACTGAAAATCCAATAAAAACAAGTACAACAGCTGATCAGCCTAAAGTACCCTACGTTATGCATAACATTTACATTGTATGTGCGCATGTCGGTTCCCTGACAATTATATAATTTTCCTTTTAATGAGGGTAGTTCATCTTAGTAGATTTATAAGAGTCTGCATTAAGTCAATTGGTTTGGATAGCTTTTTAATACATGATATCATTCTAGCCGAAACAAATGGCTTATACAACTTTTATAATACATTTAGAAATGATAAGTTCAATGCTTGTAATAATATCGAGACGTAAAATCGATTTTTGAATAGAAATAAATATTTATTCGATGTAAATATAATCGATATAGCAACAATTCGGATTTACACAATATGTAAAGTTAAGAGAGTTAGGGAACTTGCATTCAATATAAAAATCAAATGAAGTTAGAGAACTTGCCTCAAGCGTAGTTTACCAATCTATAGCTTACCTACACTTTGAAATCCTATTATAACATAGTTACGTATATATATATATTCATTAGTTATACAAGTCGAATACATATATTTGATACATACGTTACGCGCATACATTAAGTCTTAACTTAGTTATACAATCAGTCCACGTATATCACATCATCAAGCCACTTGGTTTCACAATTATCGACTTTTCTTTTAAAAGCTTATTTAGAAAAACTTGTAAAAACCTTTAGATTTTTTATTTCACATAGACATTTATGTGTTAGAACACTTTAATCATCATAGTAATCATATATTATGGCTTAAAATAGGATTGTACTTATGGTACAATTTTCAAATCACAAATAAAACTATCAGACATAACTGCCAACAGTGATTAGGCTTAGGGACGGTGCAACTACGCTGTCCCCTGGCCAGACCAGAGTTAAGCTTTTGCTCTCCTGGTTCTATCTCTTTGCTTAGCCTATATATGTATATTAACACATAGCATATACACATGTTTAAGGGTCTTGCATGCTTTTACGATCATCTCAAGTTCACCTTTCCACATTATATATTCTTAGTTTAGAATTATGGCAATCATATTGCCAAATGAAATCACGAAGCCAACTATATTAAATATTTATTCATATAAGAAGGTTTTACAACCTGAAATATGTATGCTCATATGTTCTCATCATTTATGCATAGCTACATTAGTTCATTACTTGGAAATTTGTTTAAATTCATGCTTGAATACCTACTTTGCATCTAGTTCTTTATACAAACATATAGGTTATGTCTTAGGGACATAAAGAGTATTAGCATGCATGTTCTAAAGTTCAGAATATGACCAACACAATGTTTATAATACTTAGTTTGTAAAACGTCCAAGTTTGCCTCCAAAAGTCATTTTAACCCAAGCTAAGGTAATTTAACACTTGCATATCAATTTGAATCACATTTCATGTATAACTAAACTATATACACAAGCTAACATGGTTAGAATCTAAGATACACAATTTCTATCAAGTTCATTCTCTAAAGTTCGAGTTTTCCTTTAAAAGTCGTTTTACACCAAGACAAAGCAATCTAACATATACGAAGTAACTTTGAATTGTATGTCATGCATAGTTAGGTTAAGTATACATGTTAACAAGGTCAGAACATAAGATATTACAAGTTTCGTCAAAGTTCACTTTCAAAATGCAAAGTTTTCTTTAGAAAACGCATACTAATGCAAGCTAGAATACTCATGCTATGCAAAGGATCTACAAGCTAGACTTATTTTCATGCATGTCTAAGTCATATTAACATGCTGGAATTATCATATTACAACAGGAGTCAGAATTTTTTACTGGTGCACAGCGTAGCTGCGCCAGTTTAAGCTGCTGGTTGGGCGCAGTTGTGCCCATCCTGAGCAACACCAGGAAGAGCTCTGCAACTGTAGAACTCAACCCTTATTCTAATTTCTTCACACAACAAGCTTATACATCAGCCACATTGTTCACTTACAATCATATAAACTCTACTAACATGTTAACATCATTTCACATATCAATCAACAACTACTTCATACAAATTTCTAAGAATTATAAATGCTTGAATTTCAAAACATGTTTAGGAATTATACCTTTTGAAGTTTAAAAGAAAACTCCTTCAAATCTCTGATTATACTTTCTCAATTCTCAGCAACACTCTCTCTAATTTAACTCAACCAACAATCTAGCAAATTGAATTTGAGAAGAGAAGGTTGCTATATATAGAGAATTTCTTACCCATACAAAGACATTTCCCAACATTTGATTCCAATGGAAGAAAAGAGAAGCCAATGGGCAAGAAGAATTTAGTGGAATAGTGATTAACTACTCCCATCAACCCACTCCCCCAGTTATCATTTTGATTTTGCTGAGTTTGAGAATAGAAGATAGACTAGGCCCATGGTGGTTTACGTGAATGAAAAAAATGGGACACTCCATCTAATTCTCAGCATTTGCAAAATGGCTACTAACAATACTAAGGTTTTAATTTCTTTTGGGTTTACAAATGTGACTTTAATGAGGTAATATTATTACATTGTGATAAGTTGGGGATATATATATATATAATTCATGTACATTTGGGTTTACTTAAAATAATATCTAATGTGGGTAGAATATAATTCAGTTGGGTATTAACAATCCATTATTTTTCATAAAACTTTATTATTTCAATTCCACATAAATATTGAAATAAATATTTAATTTTATTTACTTAAATTCATTTTCTCCCATATATTTATAATACACCACTAACTGACCCACCACACATCATGATGTCATATAAGCTCCTTTATGTAACTTAGTAAAATTATTTAATTCATCATACTTTTATTATATTGTTTTGTATAACATTAATTAACATACCAATGTCACACCTTATTTTATATTAAATGGATGTAGCAACTCTATTATATATATTACTACACATTACATACTATTACTCATAGCCAATAATTAATAATAATAGAAATTAGTTTATCACCTTATTGAATTATTTATTCATTAATTTAATATAATAATACCAATCAATCTCATTATTAAATCATTCCTTCATTAATCCACTTAATGAATTTCTTAGTCTTTCATTATGTCACACTAGGCAATTCTCATAAACTTTAAATTAAGTTTTTCATCAATTCTATTATAACACATAGTTGTCACATACTTAACTTAATTTAATTGAATTACTATATCCCATGTTACAACATATATATATATATATATATATATATATATATATATATATATATATATATATATTCAATTAAATACTCAACTCTTTATATATACAATTATTAATATTATTTATAAAATTCTCGGATATTACAAATCAGACCGTTGAAGTCAACCCCAACGAAGGTATGATGCCCCCAAAATAGGTATATAGAACTCATTCTGAGTAGCCAAATACATGGTACAGAATTCAAATATAAACTTAATTATACAACTGTCGTGTGAAATACGACAAAATATAAGCTGAGAGTTTTACACGAATATTGTCTCGTAGACAATATCCAAACTCAAATAGAGTCCTCATTACAATTATTATCACACTATTTTATAAAATAGTGAGGACTACTACAGCCACCATCTTGGACCGTCACTCCATTTCTCGACTAGTCCTAGCTATGTTCTCATTTTCTGAAGAGAACAATGAAAGCAAAAGGTGAGCTCAACTAGCCCAGTAAAGAATATTATAACTAAGATAATGCAGAATAAATTATCGTTAGCCTTCAACAGTGTAAAACTGATAGAATACAATAGACAACAAGTTTAACTGCAGCGGAACAAGCAATCCATTAGAAAAGTCAAGTAGAGTATAATATCTACTATCTTCTATGATTTAAAAGTTCATCATCAATATTTTATCACTGTAACACAGCTCAATAAATAATCCATATCATCAAATTATCCATGCACTACAGGCCAAAGATATTCGTTAGTATCACATCCACGAATTATCCATGTATTACGGGCCAAGAATATTCGTTATTATCACTAGTGGTCATGATCATGCCAACAACTGTCCATCAATGTACTACGGGCTAATGAGGACTTTTACCACATCATTTGTAACATTACAAGTCATGATTATATTGATACAAAATTTATGGTCATAATCATACCAATCAACAGTTCATCTATGCACTACGGGCCAAAGATGACTTTCATCACAATATAAACATGAGGATGATGACATTGATATAAGAATTCAATTAAATGAGAGCAAAGATAAATTTTAAAGATTTATAATTCAATTTATCAGAAGTTCAAGAATGTCCAAATTGTCAACATGATAAGTGCTTTGTGGAGTAAAATTCAATAATAATATTCATGTAAAAATAATTTGGATAGAAAAGAAATCAAATTTTATCGTGAATAGTATCATGGGTGAATAGTACCCTGTAAATAGTACTTTGTGAATAATACCTCGTGAATAGTACCCCGACATGAAAAGATTAAATTTTAACAAGAATGTTCAGAAAAATATTTCTAAGAAACGATACTCGATGAAGCGCGAATTTTAAGGATATTCTACTAATTTCAAGAAGTACAGAAGCAATACTTATCAACATAAGTGTAGAATTAAGAATATGAAACCAAATAATATTACTTACATACTACAAAGTATGGAAGAAAATATTATTTCTTACGAATATTGAACAAAAATAATATCCCTTATCTTAAAAGGAGAGTATTTCTGACTGGTATGACGGGGATATTCTTGAACAAAATTTGTACTATTTTCTACACTCAAAGTATCCTTATAATCAAAAGAAATATGCTCAATATTATAGAAGAAGAATTATCAGATTCTGGTGTGATTTTCATTTCTAAACTAAGCATCCAATTTATAGGAGAATGACATTATACTATTTAAGAAAATAATCACGGACTGTGCAAGAAAAAAAATATTCGAACGCAATTCATCAACATATTTTTTAGACAACCAATAAGGGAGTGCCTTCCTGAGAAGGTAACTAGCAAAGTGGGAGATGTAGACCAATGAGGGGGTGCCCTCCTATGAAGGTAATTAGAGTGTGGGAGATATTGACCAGTGAGGGAGCACCCTCATTCATAAGGCAGTGAACAGTAGCTGCATTATTTAAAAAGTTGGCCAATAATATCCTAACGTACGGAAGAATGAACAAACACCAATTTAAAAGGATAATTGAACAAACATCTTTCACTCATCAATTATTATTCTTATCTTTAATTAACACGATCTTTATTCGTTATTAATATTATAACTCACAATATTAACAACTAGATCATTCCCAGGAAAGATGGGCTTTCCGATAAGGACTTCTCCTTATTGGCGCGCAATTAGGTGACCAAACCCCTTTTCTCGACAGAACTTTCTAGACATTGTCAATAATGCAAATAATAATATGAAAAACGGTGTCGACTCAATTATTGATTTAATAATAAAAAAATATTGGGCAGATGATATTGTGACAATAATTGAATCAATAATATGAGATACTATGCATCAACTACTGTTGCAATAATTGAACAAAAGTGAGTGACTTCTCACGTAAGCATCAATAATTAAAGATATTGTACAATACCGTGCTATGCAACCATGCTTATTACTGTACTTTTATCATCGGGTATTTTAACAGTTAACGATAAAAGTTTTGTCGTTATTTTTATAAAAAGTTATTTATGTCATTTTCTAACTCTGACATTAATTCCGTTGTGGGGTCCACCAATGATTATGTCGTCGTACGAATATTCCCTGATAAAACGAATATTTCCCAACCAAACGAATATTTTATGACAACTTGCTTACTTTGTAAAATTTGTAAATATTACCCACAACTATAACATTATAACAAATCTGCACCTTATTATTCAAAATAATATTTAGAAAAAATTAATCTTTACTCATAAAAGTTGAGGCCTTACAACCTCCCTTTCTTATGAAATTTCGTCCTCAAAATTGGTGTAAGTACCTAGTATGTCGAAGAGGTGAGGATACCTTAATTTCATTTCAGATTCTAACTCCCAGGTCATTTCCTCAATATCGTGGTTTCTTCACAAAACTTTGACTTGAGGTATAACCTTAGAGCGTAGAATATGTTCCTTCTTATCCAAAATTTTAACAAGTACCTCTTCATACGTTAAATCTTCTGCTATCTTGTCTAGTTCTAATTCAATAATGTGATTCGGATCTTCCCCATATTTACGTAACATAGATATATAAAAAACGTTATGAACACGATACATACTTGGCGGTAAGGCAAGTTTATAGGCCACAATTCCTACTCGATCGAGGATTTCAAAGGGGTTAATGAATCGAGGATTGAGCTTTCCTCTCTTTCCAAATCTTGTAACTCCTTTCCATGGAGCAACATGTAACAACACATGCTCTCTAACATTGAATTCCACGTCTCTTCGATGAAGATCAGCATAAATCTTTTGTCGATCTTGTGAGGTTTTTATACATTGTCGGATCATTTGAATCTTTTCCATTGTCATGCGTACCAATTCTGGTCCCAACAACGTTGCTTCACCCACCTCATCTCAGCATACTGGAGAACAACACTTTCATCCATACAACGCTTCGAATGGAGCCATGCCTATACTTGCTTGATAATTGTTGTTATAGGAGAATTTCACTAATGGCAAGTGTGACGCCCCCAAAATAGGTATACAACACCCATTCTGAGTCGTCAAAATACATGGTACAGAAACAACTATAACTTTATTAATACAACATAAAAACTGCGAGTTTAAATACAAATATTGCCATCTAGACAATATTCATATCCAAATAAGTCCTCATTACAATTATTGATACATTATTTTACAAAAGTAGTGAGGACTACTAAAACAACTTCTAGAACCATCATTCCATATCCCGACTAGTACACGCTATATTCTCACCTCCTGAGAAGAAAAAAAAACAAAAAGGAAAAGGGTGAGCTCAACTAGCCCAGTAAAGAATATTATGACTAAGGTAATGTACAACAAATTATCATTAGTCTTCAACAGGGAAAAATCTGATAGAATACAATAGACAACAAGTTTTAGATCAACAACTGTAGCGGAAACAACAATTCATTAGAAGAGCTAAGTATAGAATGAAATCTACTATCATCTATGAATTTAAAAGTCCATCATCGATATTTTATCCCTGTAACATCAATCAATATACATATTAAATCAAATAGTCATCTTTGCACTACAGGCCAAAGATATTAATCAGTCGGTCATGTTCATCTCAACACCTGTTCATCTTTGCACTACGGGCCAAAGATATTCATCAAGAAATCATTCATCTTTGCACTACAGGCCAAAGATATTCAGTAATATCATCATTTAGGACTGAGGATGATAAAAAATATTTTAAAGAAAACGAATCCAGTGAAACAAAAGAACAAATATTAAAGATTCGTATTTTAAACAATTCAAGTTCAAAAATACTTCATAAATGATCACAGTGGAGTAAAATTCAAGAATAAAAATCAAAGCATGGATACAATCAAAGCTAGTATCCATAATAGATATCTTGAACAAAAACTGAAAATTTTAATTTTTCTGTGAATAATGCCGTATTTGTGAATAGTGCCGTATACGTGAATAGTAATTCTGACACAAAAAGGTAAAAATTCTATAAGAAAAATCATCATGCTTTGTGAATAGTACTCGTGAATAGTAACTTATGAATAGTAACTCGTGAATAGTAACCCCGACATGAAAAGATAAGAATTTTACAAGAAAAATCTTACCAATATTCCGGTATAATGATATTGAAAGAAATAATATCATTTAAAAAAAATAACATCACTTACCTCGAAAAGACAGTACTTCTGACTGGAATACTGAATATAGTGCTGAAAGAACTTGCACCGTATAGCAACACTCAAAATACCAAAATACTCACAAATATACACTCGATATTATAGATAGACAAAGAGAGAGAAAACTTCAGTTTCTGGTGTGATTTTCAATTCTAACCTAAGCAAACTATTTATAGGAAAATGCTTAGAACACCAAAGCAGAAAATTTAATATAATATTAATATATATAATCAAATTTCTTACGTCCACTTTCTTATATCTGAATTCAGCCATTTACATCACATGCAAGACCCACAATAATGACCAAAAACATTTTTCATATTAAAAATAATTAAAACTTCCAAAAATCAATTATTTCAGAACTTTAGAGCTTCAATAATTCATAATAAATAGCGCTTTTGACAAAAAAAATTCAAACCTTGTCTTTTTCATAGAAAATTCTATTATCTACAACTTTGCAGAAGAAAATTTTTCTAAATTCTAAACAAAAATTAACCGAAATCCACAAACGGGCGATTTTGCAGGCTATAATCAAATTTCAGTTAAGAAATGGGGTCCACCGACATGTTTAACATGTTTTTAACATTTATTGCAACAAAAATACTCTTCCTCCTCATATACTCATATATCCCACATTCATTGTAAAAATATCATCATTATTATATTATAATAATATAATAAAATATTATTTTATCAGAAAAGATAAAATATCGATTTTCAACAATTGTCACTTTAAAAATTTTCTCCATCTATATCCATATAAAATGAATATTTTTCTCATCATATAAATTAATAATTAATTATTCACAAATAATATTACAGAATCACAATATTGACAACTAGGCAGTTCCCAGAAAAGAGGGGGCTTTCCAATAAGGATTTCTCCTTACTGGCGCGCAATTAGGTGACCAAACCTCTCCTTAGATAAAACTTTCTAGACATTGCCAATAATGTTATCTAATAATATTATTCAGATAATATGAATTATTACTCCAATAATGGAAAATACTGTGTAGTGACAATTATTGCAGCAATTATTGAATCAATAAAATAAAATACTGAACAGTAATTACTGTAATAATTATTGAGTAGTGCCTTCTTACGTAAGAATCAATAATTAGTGCAATATCATGTGCTACTGTGAAACAACGCGTATTACTGTGTTTTAACCACCGGGTATTCTAACAGTATTAACGGTAACAACTACGCCGTTATTTATAAACAACTTATACTTGTCGTTTTTTTCATCTAATCGCTTTCCGTTATGGGGCCCACACAAGGCTGTGCCGTCCAACGAATATTCCCCGTAAGAATATTCCACGACCAAACAAATATTCTCCGATAAAAATGAATACTTTATAACCACTTGCTTATTTAAAATATTTGCGCATTTTACCCATAACTAACCACATTAATCAAATCAACCCTTACTATTTCAAAATAATAAATAGAGGAAATTTAAATTCATTAATTATAAGTTGGGGTCTTACAACCTCCCCTCCTTATAAAATTTCGTCCTCGAAATTCATGTACGTACCTGGTGTTTCGAAAAGGTGAGCATACCTCGTTTTTATTTCTGTTTCTAACTCCCATGTCATTTCTTCAATAGCATGGTTCCTCCACAAAACTTTGACTTGTGGTATGACCTTTGTGCATAGGACATGCTCCTTTCTATCCAAGATCTTGACAGGTGTCTCCTCATACGTTAAGTCTTTGACTATTTCGTCTGGTTCTAACTCAATAACGTGGTTCGGGTCGTCCACATAATTTCGTAACTTCGATACGTGAAAAACGTTATGAACACGTGACATACTTGGCGGTAAAACGAGTCTATAGGCCACAGTTCCTATTCGATCGAGGATTTTAAATGGACCAATAAATCGACGGTTGAGATTTCTTCTCTTCATCGACTCTTACTTCCAGAATAACCCCTTCTTGCACCTTCTTTTTTATATTCATCAACTCCGGTGTGTAGCTTGAGCGATTTTAACTTTATCGATTAAAGTTGATTTTACTCGTATATCATCACGTGATCCATAGAGTCTTTAACTCTATCTCTATTATTTGTAAGTTATACAAAATGGGTCTTTTTGTTAAAAACATCGCACTCCTAACCACATACGATTTTTTACTCAACACGTCAGCTACCACGTTCATTTTTTCCAGGATGGTATGGTCAGAACAGGTGCCAAAATGAGTCTCCTGTTGAGTTCTTCGAAGCTCTTCCCAAATTCCTTGCTCCATTCGAATTTTGTATCTCTACGAGTCAGCTGAGTTAATGGAGTAGCGATTCGAGAAAATCTTTCCACGAATCTCCGATAATAACCAACTAAGCCTAGAAAGCTACGTATTTCGATTATTGACTTAGGTTGCTCTCAACTATGACTCATATCCCCATCTTGGATAGCACGTCACAATGGTACCTATCAGTATACTACCACACAAATATGGCGTCCCCTACGGAGAGTCTGGCTTCGGTGCATTCCATAAAGGAAGTCACCAAATAGAGGCTAGGGTACCAACTCCTGTAGTTGAGTTTTTAACTCCTGAAGTTCAATAGGAGCCATTCGATATGAGATTTTAGAAATGGGCTTTGTACCGGGTTCAAAGTCGATACAAAATTAAATATCACACTTTGGGAGTAAGCCAAGAAATTCTTCAGGAAATACATCAGGAAATTTACTAACAATAGAAATATCATTCAAATTTGACGTATTTTTGTTCAAGTCTATAACATGGGCTAAGAAAACTTGACATCCATTTTTCAATAAACGAATAACTTTATGGCTTGATATGAAAGTGTTTGACTTCAATGGTTTGGTTGCTTGACTTTGAATAACAGATTGCTTAGGAATATGAAAACTAACAACCTTACGAAAGCAATCAATTTTGGCATGATGAGTAGTTAATCAATCAATCCCTAAAATTACATCAAAAGCAAGTATCTTTAAAGAAATAAGGTCAACAAGTAATGTGATGGTACCAACTTGGATCAAACAAGATTTATAAACAGTAGATGTAACGAAAGTTTAACTTCGTTCGGGTTCCTCGCATTTTGGCCAGTCACGACAAACGCTTTTCCTGAAACCACCGACTTTATTTTGTCCGTATCTGCCTTTGGTGCCACCATCCCATCTGGACTTGATTTCGCTATAGGACAAAATCGAGCTATGTGACCGTCTTTTCCACAACTAAAACATACCTTGGAAGGCTGTGGACAGTTTGGACTTATGTGTCCCTCCTCTTCGCATTTGTAGCATCTAACTGGCGTTCGTTCTCCTCCCCTAGAATTTGTTGCTGGTGCTGGTACTGCTGTCGATGTCTTCTCGTCATCGTTAAATCTTCTCTTCTTGAAATTTCCACTTAAATCATTTCTTTTATTATCTTGGCCATGATTACCACCGAAGTGGTTACCATTTCTGGCACGATAATTTCCTCCACGATAGTTATCATTGCTCTGATGATTGTTACCACCGGTACGACCCTGGTTGTGGTCCCCTGGTTGAACGTACTCATTATCTCGCTCTAATAATTGAGCCCTGTTGACAACGTCTGAATATAGAGAAAATTTGTAAGAAATGAGATATTGACGTATGTCGTGTTTTAAACCCCTCAGAAACATTCGCGTCATACGTTCCTCATTCTCCACCAAATGAGGTACAAACCTGGATAACTCCGCGAACTTCACCTCATACTGGGACACTGTCATGTTATTCTGTTCTAGTCTAATAAACTCTACCTCCTTCATATGACGAATACTTTCAGGAAAGTACTTGTCATTGAACAGTTTCTAAAACGTTTCCCAAGATATATTGAGTGTGGCTGGCTGGGTACGCTTCACAGATTCTCACCAGTAATCTGTCTCATTACGGAACATAAAAGTGGCGAATAGAACCTTCTGTTCCTCCATGCGTTCCAAGACATCGAATATCTTGGTAATTTGCTTGACCCACGTCTCCGCCTTAATCGGATCTGACTTTCCCCAGAATTCTGGTGGTCCCAACTCTTTAAACTGTTTGGCTGTAACAAACCGTGCGTTGCTATCATTTTCACCTGTATTTTGTACATGAGTCTCCCTCGTCTGATTTTGCATGAACTGCAAAAAGCTTCTAAACATCTCGTCGTTCATCGTCTGATCAGTGGTGTTGTTTATAGGAGAAATATTGCCTTCCTGTTGCACGTTCCCCCGGTAGGTGATTAAAGGTGTTTTCACGGTCTCATTCACTCTATTGTTAACATTCTCAGCTGTCATTCTCAAATACTGCCATAAAATAAGGGCTAATTAAAAAAAATGACATACCACATAATACCCATATATTCTGATCGACCAACAAATAAGCTTAGGTAGGACACACTAGCGAATGATTTACTCATCTCTCCCCTCCTAAGATCTGATACCAACTGTGACGCCCCCAAAATAGGTATACAACACTCATTTTGAGTCGTCAAAATATATGGTGCAGAAACAACTACAACTTTATTAATACAATATAAAAACTGCGAGTTTAAATACAAATATTGCCATCTAGACAATATTCATACCAAAATAAGCCCTCATTATAATTATTGATATATTATTTTACAAAAATGGTGAGGACTACTAAAATAACTTCTAGAACCATCACTCCATACTCCGACTAGTACTCGCTACATTCTCGCCTCCTGAGAAGAAAAATGGAACAAAAAGGAAAAGGGTGAGCTCAACTAGCCCAGTAAAGAATATTATGACTAAGATAATGTACAAAAAATTATCCTTAGTCTTCAACAGGAAAAAATCTGATAGAATACAATAGACAACAAGTTTTAGATCAACAACTGCAGCGGAAACAACAATTCATTAGAAGAGTTAAGTAGAGAATGAAATCTACTATCATCTATGAATTTAAAAGTCCATCATCGATATTTTATCCCTGTAACATCAATCAATATACATCTTGAATCAAATAGTCATCTTTGCACTATAGGCCAAAGATATTAATCAGTCGGTCATGTTCATCTCAACATATGTTCATCTTTGCACTACGGGCCAAAGATATTCATCAAGAAATCATTCATCTTTGCACTACAGGTCAAAGATATTCAGTAATATCATCATTTAGGACTGAGGATGATGAAAAATATTTTTAAAAAAACGAATCCAGTGAAACAAAAGAACAAATATTAAGGATTCGTATTTTAAACAATTCAAGTTCAAAAATACTTCATAAATGATCATAGTGGAGTAAAATTCAAGAATGAAGATCAAATCATGGATAAAATCAAAGCTAGTATCCATAATAGATATCTTGGACAAAAACTAAAAATTTAATTTTTCTGTGAATAGTGCCATATTTGTGAATAATGTCGTATACGTGAATAGTGCCGTATACGTGAATAATAATTCCGACACAAAAAGGTAGAAATTTCATAAGAAAAATCATCATGCTTCGTGAATAGTACTCGTGAATAGTAACTCATGAATAGTAACTCGTAAATAGTAACTCATGAATAGTAACCCCGACATGAAAAGATAATAATTTCACAAGAAAAATTTTACCAATATTCCGGTATAATGATATTGAAAGAAATAATATCATTTAAAAAAAATAACATTCCTTACCTCGAAAAGACAGTACTTCTGACTGGAATACTGAATATAGTGCTGAAAGAACTTGCACCGTATAGCAACACTCAAAATACCAAAATACTCACAAAAATACACTCGATATTATAGAGAGACAAAGAGAGAGAAAACTTCAGTTTCTGGTGTGATTTTCAATTCTAACCTAAGCACCCTATTTATAAGAAAATGCTTAGAACATCAAAACAGAAAATTTAATATAATATTAATATATATAATCAAATTTCTTATGCCCACTTTCTTAGATCTGAATTCAGCCATTTACATCACATGCAAGACCCACAATAATGACCAAAAATGTTTTTCATATTAAAAATAATTAAAACTTCCAAAAATCAATTATTTCGGAAATTCAGAGCTTCAATAATTCATAATAAATAGTCCTTTTATCAGAAAAATTCAAACCTTATGTCTTTTTCATATGAAATTTCATTATCTACAACTTTACAGAAGAAATTTTTTCCAAATTCCAAACAGAAATTGACCGAAATCCATAAACGGGCAATTTTGCAAGCTATAATCAAATTTCAGTCAAGAAATGGGGTCCACTGACATGTTTAACATGTTTTTAACATTTATTGCAACAAAAATATTCTTCCTCCTCATATACTCATATATCCCACATTTATTGTAAAAATATCATCATTATTATATTATAATAATATAATAAAATATTATTTTATCAGAAAAGATAAAATATCGATTTTCAATAATTGTCACTTTAAAATTTTTTTCCATCTATATCCACATAAAATGAATATTTTTCTCATCGTATAAATTAATAATTAATTATTCACAAATAATATTACAGAATCACAATACTGACAACCAGGCAGTTCCCAGGAAAGAGGGGGCTTTCCAATAAGGATTTCTCCTTACTGGTGTACAATTAGATGACCAAACCTCTCCTTAGACAAAACTTTCTAGACATTGCCAGTAATGTTATCTAATAATATTATTCAGATAATATGAATTATTGCTCCGATAATGGAAAATACTGTGTAGTGACAATTATTGCAGCAATTATTGAATCAATAAAATAAAATACTGAACAGTAATTACGGTAACAATTATTGAGTAGTGCCTTCTTATGTAAGAATCAATAATTGGTGCAATACCGTGTGTTACTGTGAAACAACGCGTATTACTGTGTTTTAACCACCGGGTATTCTAACAGTATTAACGGTAACAACTACGCCGTTATTTATAAACAACTTATACTTGTCGTTTTCTTTATCCAACCGCTTTCCGTTATGGGGCCCACACAAGGTTGCGCCGTTGTACGAATATTCCCCGTAAGAATATTTCACGACTAAACGAATATTCTCCGATAAAAATGAATACTTTATAACCACTTGTTTATTTAAAATATTTGCGCATTTTACCCATAACTAACCACATTAATCAAATCAGCTCTTACTATTTCAAAATAATAAATAGAGAAAATTTAATTTCATTAATAATAAGTTAGGGTCTTACAGCAAGAACTTGTCCCAACTTCCTTTGAAGTCAAGGACACAGAGTCTTAATAGATCTTCAAGAGTTTGAATAGTCCTCTCCAACTGTCCGTCCGTCTGAGGATGATATACAGAACTGAATCATAAATTCGTGCCCATAGCTTTCTACAAATTAACCCAAAATCGTGAAGTGAATATTGGGTCTCGATCAGAAACTATGGATACTGGCATACCATGCAGTCTTACAATCTCATTTATGTATATATGAGTAAGACGTTCAAGTGAATAAGTTTCTCGTATAGGTAAGAAATGAGCAGACTTCGTTAATCTATCGACAAGGACTCAAATTGCATCTATGCCTTGAGAAACCTTGGGAAGACCAGTAATGAAATCTATGGTAATGTGCTCCCACTTCCATTCTAGAATTTTAAGTGGTTGCAATGGTCCTTTTGGCACTTGATGCTTTGCCTTGACACGTTGATAAGTTAAACACCTTAAGATAAAACTTCGCGATCTCTCTCTTCATATTTCTCCACAAAAATGTATGTCGAAGATCACGATACATTTTGGTACTTCAAGAATGAATTGCAAACGGTGTGTTATGAGCCTCCATCATAATTTTATACTTCAAATCAGAGTCGCTAGGAACACAAAGTCTGGAGTTAACTCGAAGTATTCCTTCTTCATCAATTCTTGCTTCTAGAATAGTACCTTCTTACACTTTCTTCTTATACACATCAGCTCCAGGTCCGTAGCTTGAGCAGCTTTAACTTTATTGATTAAAGTCGGTTCTACTCGTATATTTGACATCATCACGTTGGTCCTTGGAGTCTTTAACTCTATCTCCATCCTTTGTAAGTCATACAAAATGGGCCTTTGCGTTGACAATATCGCACTCGTACCCGCAAATGATCTTCTACTCAATGCATCAGCTACCACGTTCGTTTTTCCAGGATGATATTGAATGGTATGATTGTAATCTTTCAACAGCTCGAGCCAACGTCGTTGCCGCATGTTGAGTTCCTTTTGGGTGAAGAAATATTTGAGGCTTTTATGATTTGAATAGATCTCCACCTTCTTCCCATACAGGTAATGTCTCCAGATCTTTAGCGCAAAAATGACTGCTGCCAACTCTAGATTATGAGTAGGATAATCCCTCTAATATTCTTTGAGTTGTCGTGAGGCATAGGCTATAACTTTCTCATGTTGCATAAGAACACATCCTAACCCTCTACCTGAAGTTTCGTTATAGATGATAAATCCCTCAGAACCATATGGTATTGTCAGAACAGGTGCTGAAATGAGTCTCCTCTTGAGTTCTTAAAAACTCTTCTCACATTCCTCGCTCTAACAGAATTTTGTATCTTTTTGAGTCAGCTGAGTTAACGGAGTGGCGATTCGAGAAAACCCTTCCACGAATCTTCGATAATAACTAGCTAAGCCCAAAAAGTTACATACTTCGGTTACTGACTTAGGTTGCTCCCAGCTTTGTATTACTTCAATCTTCGCTGGGTCAACAGATATTCTATGATTTGATATCACATGCCCAAGAAATGCTACTTCCTCAAGCAAGAACTCGTATTTCTTCAATTTGGCGTATAGCTTGTTTTCACGAAGATTTTGGAGTAGCAGCCTCAAGTGTTGCTCATGATCTTCACGGTTTTTGGAGTATATGAGGATGTCATCAATAAAAACAACCACAAAATGATCCAAATATTTCTTGAATACTCGGTTCATCATATCCATGAAGGTAGCATGAGCATTGGTCAATCCAAAAGACATGATTAGGAATTCATAATGCCCGTACCGAGTTCTGAAAGTAGTCTTTGGAATGTCATCAGTTTTAATCTTTAACTGATGATATCCAGAATGAAGATCGATATTTGAAAAGAATTTGGCACCTTGTAACCGGTCAAACAGGTCATCAATGCGAGGCAACGAGTACCTATTTTTGATGGTGACATGATTCAACTCCCGATAATCAATGCAAGCTCACATACTCCCATCTTTCTTCTTTACGAATAGAACAAGAGCACTCCAAGGAGACGTACTAGGATGAATGAAACCGATGTCTAACAATTCTTAATGTTGGGTTTTTAACTCCTAAAGTTCAATAGGAGCCATTCGATGTGGGGTTTTGGAAATGGGTTTTGTACCGGGTTCAAGGTCAATATAAAACTCGATTTCAGGCTCTAGGGGTAGACCAGGAAGTTCTTCAGGGAATACGTCAGGAAATTTATTAACTATAAAAATATCATTCAAATCTAACTTATTTTGTTTAAACCTGTGACATGAGCTAAGAAAGCTTGACATCCATTTTTCAATAAATGAATGACTTTATGGCTTGATATGACAGTGATTAACTTTAGTGGTTTGGTTGCTTGAATTCGCATAATAGGTTGGTTAGGAATATTAAAGCTAACAACCTTACGAAAATAATCAATTTTAGTATGATGAGTAGTTAATCAATCAATCCCTAAAATCACATCAAATGCAAGTATTTTTCAAAGAGATGAGATCGACAGGTAATGTGAGGGTACCGATTTGAATCAAACAAGATTTATAAACAGTGGATGTAATGAAGGTTCCTCTTAATAGAGTTTCAACAGATAAGTCAAAGTCTAATATCTCTGGAGTCAAATTTAAATGTTGAGCGCAAGTAGGTGAAATAAAAGAATGGGTAGAACCGGTATCAAATAAGGTATAGATTTTGTAAGAGTATATGCTTAGCTTACCTGTAATAACTTCGTTCGGGTTTCTCGCTTTTTGGGAGGTCACGACAAACGCTCTCCCTTGAACTACCGGCTTTGACTTGTCTGGGACGGCATTTGGTGTCACCATCCCAGCTGGACTTGTCTTTACTACACGAGAAAATCGTGCTAGCTGACCTTCTCTTCCATAATTGTAACACGCTTTGGGTTGTTACGTGTAGTTTGGACTGATGTGTCCTTCCCCTCCGCATCTGTAGCATACGACCCGTGGTCGTTCTCCTTCCTTAACAACGGGTGCTGGTGTTGCTGTCTTTCCATCATTATTGAACCTTCTCTTTTTGAAATTTCCACTTCTATTATCTTGGCCAGGATTACCACAGAAGTGGTTACCATTTCTGGCATGTTGATATCCTCCACGTTTGTTGTCACAGCTTCGATGACTGCTACCACTGGTATTATCATTTTGCCGACTACTATCTCTTGGTTGGATTGACTCATTATCGTGCTCCAATAACTGAGCCCTATTCACAATATCTGAATACAAGTAAAGTTTGTGAGAAATGAGGTATTGACGTATTTCGGGTTTCAAACCTCTTCGAAACATTCGCGTCATACGCTCCTCATTATCTATCAAATGGGATGCAAACCGAGATAACTCCATAAATTTAGCCTCGTATTGCGATACAGTCATATTGTTTTATTCTAGATTGATAAATTCTACCTCCTTCATGTGACGAATACTTTCAGAAAAGTACTTGTCGTTAAACAATTCTTGGAACTTCTCCCATGACATTTTTAGTGCAGCAGGCTGAGTACGATTTATAGATTCCCACCAATGATCTGCCTCTCCTCGCAACATAAAGGTGGCAAAGGAAACCTTTTGTTCATCAGAGCATCCAAGGACATCAAATATCTTGGAGATCTTGTGACGCCCCCAAAATAGGTCCAATCTATCCAACCTCTTCTGAGTCGTCAAATACATGGTATAGAAAACAACTACAACTTTATTACTACAATTGTCGTGCATAATACAATAACACATATGTTGTGAGTTTTGATACAAATATATACCAACTATGACTCTCATCCTAACCTTGGATAGTACGTCATAATGGCACCTTACATAAAGGTACAATCAATAACTGTTTTAGAAATTAAAATCTTTGGAAAATACTCAAAGAACCTTCGTACGTGGGAGGTCATGCGTCTAGGTTATGATAGATATCATATGCCCACAGAATTATCCTTGGTTGATCCAATAGACCCCAAAGAAAAACGAAAAAATTGCTATTATATTCTTTCCAATGGCGAGTCTTCTCTTGACATATAATTATCTTCATTGTCTCCGATTGAGAATTATATTTCAACCAAACTCCAAGATTATATAGATAGTGCTCGTAGATATACTCAGCAAGTGGATGTGCGCAACCCTACCTTATGATAACATGAAGTCGCATGTCATTAGACATCTTGTATGATAATGGCAAAACACCCTTCCAACGTTGGGTTCGCCTCACCCTATTGGATTCACCAAATATAACTACTAAATGATGTATAAAATACAACCTACTATTCTAAAGTTCTCAATAAAATTATTTCCATACTGTTTAGGGAGAACCTCCACAGCTAGAGACCACCGTTCTATTCCCTTGTTACCCCCGCTCGACCCAGCTACACTCTTATTACCTGAAAGGAATTGTGAAGCAAAAGGGTGAGCACAACTAGCCCAGTAAAGAATATCATGACTAAAGATAATTAAATTATCAATAGCCTTCATTAGTAATAAATCAGAGATTTAGAACATATGGTAGATGATAAAACTTTTCAATCATAGTTGCAGCGGAACGAGCAATCCATTAGAAGAGTCAAATAGACCATGAAGTCTATTATCTTCTCCATGTTAAAAGTCCACCAACAATGTTTTATCCCTATAACATCAATCAACAGTTCTGGTTCACAATCATGTGAATAACTCATAAACATAATTGTAGTTCTAAATTCCTCTTCTCATCCAGGACGAATATAATTTTTATCATCTGTCTTTACCTTAAACATCAAATATCATGGTTATACCAAATCACAGTTCCTGTTCATAATCATACTAATAAATTCATCTTTGCACTACGGGCCAAAGATATTCATCAACAGTTCATCTTTGCACTACAGGCCAAAGATATTCAACAATAGGTTATTTTTGCACTACAAGCCAAAGATATTCAACAACAGGTCATCTTCGCACTACACGCCAAAGATATTTAACAACATGTCATTTTTACACTACAGGCCAAATATATCAATCAACATTTCTTCTTTACACTACAGGCCAAAGGCAAACAATTGTAAAACTAATAAACAACAGTCCATCTATGCACTACGGGCTAAAGATGACTTTCATCACAATATAAGCATGAGAATTATGACAAGGATATAAAGAATCAATCACATGAGATAAAGGATAATCTTTAAAGACTTTAACAATTTAATTTATCCAGAATTCAATAATATCCAAATTGTCAACATGATACTGCTTTGTGGAGTAAAATTTAAAAGTAATATTATATCAAAAATGATTTGAACAGAAATAATATTTCAATGAATATTTAACGAAGATAATAACATTATATTCATTTACTAATATTATTAATCATTCAATAATATTTCAAATCAATGATTTCATAACACCTTAATCCAAATATTATAAATCACTTAATAATCTCATAATCTAATATTATCAATATTACAACAATATTTTATTCATTTCTTAAACTTATAAACAATTTATTTTAATTGTTACACTTTACTAAATAATGTATTTAATCATCCTAAAATGCCAAACTCATAAGATTTTATCACCAATAACCAAAACCCTCATCAAAAATCTGTATATGCCTTATATAGGATTATCAAGCCATAAAATCCTATTTTCTAATTTTCTTACTTCACAAAACATATTTAATTCATTTACTCATAACTAGTACATTTTCATGAAACATACCAAATCAGTCCCAAAAAATTTTCTTTTCTGAAATTTAGCAGAATATAGTCCTATATTGAACATATATTTTTCTCAGAATTTTTAAAATTCATTTATTATTTTTCATATGGCCAAAACTGCCGAATATTTAGACATTTATCATAAACTGTACTTTTGTTCAAAAATTCCAAAATTTACAGAGTATATTGCTATTATATACATGTACTCCTAATAAAATTTTTATCAATTTTAGGGTTAACCACAAGGAGTTATAAGGGTTTACTTTTAAAATAGTCTTTTCCCATAAAATTCATAACTCCTAATCTATACATCCAAAAATCGCCATTTTTTGACACAATCTAGAAAACTCATCAAATTATCATTTTAAATTTTTCCAGAATTTTTGAAAGTCGAAAAAAATTACGAAACTGAGAAACATAATAACCCTTACAATCTCTTACCTCAAAAGAGCAGGATTTCTGACTGGAAAATCGGATGTAAAGCCGAAGGAAACTTGCATTGAATAGAAACTCTCAAAGTAACTAAATACTCACAAAATATGCTCGATAATATAGAGAGAGAAAACTTTTTTCTGGTGTGATTTTCAATTCTAACTTAAGCGCCTATTTATAAAAAAATATTAGAACGCCAAAGGAGACTAAATTAATAAAATAATATTATTTATTTCCTTTCCTTCTACGCCATCCTTCTTGAATCAGCTGTTCGGCATTAGCTTTCCCAAATTTTGAGGCGTAGATGCTTCGACTTCCCTGAGGACGAAATCTCCCACTGCAAACCTTCGAAGCTTTACCCCCTTATTATAGTGCTTAGCTACTCGTTGCTGATAGGCTGCCAACTTAATCAAGGTTGTCTCCCTAACTTCTTCTAGTAAATTCATGTTGACCCTCAATCCTTCTTCATTGTATATTTCTTTAAACTGACTAACTCGAAGACTCGTAGACCCAATTTTCATCGTGACTAAGACATTAGTACCATATGCCAACCTAAAAGGTGAATCTCCCGTTGTAGTTCTCGTAGTAGTCCGATAAGCCCATAATATGCTGAGCAACTCTTCTGGCCATCTACTCTTAGCCTCATCCAGTCTACACTTGATCCCATTCAGAAGCGTTCTGTTGGTTACCTCAACCTGCCCGCTAGACTGTGGATGAGCTACCAAAGTACTTCTGTGCTGGATTCCCAACTCTTTCAGAAATGCTTCAAACTTTGATCCCACAAACTGGCGTCCGTTATCTGAGATTACCACCTTAGGAATTCCGAAACGAATCACTACAGATTCCTTCAGAAATTTTAAACACTCCTGTTCCGTTATCAACCTAAGTGGCTTTGCTTCTACCCATTTGGTCATATAATCAATTGTAACTATAACAAAACTGACCTGACCTTTAGCTTTCAGCAATAGACTCAGTATATCTACCCCCTAGACAGCAAAAGGTATAGGAGATAGAATCGAGTATAGCTCTTCTGGTGGCTGATGTGGGATCGGACTGTTGAGTTGACACTTCTGACATTTCTTGACATACTCCGTAGCTTCCTTTAAAATCGTAGGCCAATAGTATCCTTATCAAAGTACTTTGTAAGCTAATAACTCGAAAGTCATATGGTCACCATAGATGCCTTCGTGAACCTCCCAAAGAGCATATTCAACTTCAGATGGAGCCAAACATTTCAGCAGTGGAGACGAAAGATCCCTTCGATAAAGATCCCCATCAATAAGAACAAAGTTAGTACTCTTGTACATAACTTTATTGGCAAACATCTGATCCGAAGGAAGGATGCCATCTACCAGATACTCCAGATATGGAGTTAACCAGCAGTTTGAACGGTCAACACACATCACTGACTCATGCTGAATACTAGGCTATTGCAGAATTTCCAAATACACAGACCCATCAAAATTACTTGCATCCGTAGTAGCCAGCTTTGACAACGCATCGACAATGGAGTTGTCATTGCGCTCAACTCCTTGAAACTCATAGGACAGGAAATACTGAAGTCGGTCCTTTAACTCTGCTAGATATTTGATCATCCTTAAACCTTGGGCTTCACATTCCCCCGAAACCTGCTTGACGACTAACTGGGTGTCACTGTAAATGATTATCTTCTGAACTTCGAGACTCTTTACAAGTCCTAACCCGGCTACCACCGCTTCATATTTTACCTCGTTGTTCGTCGCTCTGAACCCAAATCTGATGGCCTGATGCACCTTGAATCTCTCCGGACTTGTCAAAATAATCCCTGCTCCACTGATGTCCGAAGTAGAATATCCATCTGCATATAGCGTCCATGAACTCTACTTCTGCTGAAGAACTGTAAATGCCCTATCAGACTCTTCAGTCTCTCCTAAACCATCATCAGTTTCAGAAAATGAGCATTCGACCACGAAATTAGCCAAAGTCTGCCCTTTAATAGCTGTTCGAGGATAATACTCTATGAAGAATTGAGACAACTCTATTGTCTATGCAGCAAGTCTCCCCGAAAACTCGGGGTTGCCCAGAACCTTTTTCATAGGCTGATCTGTGTAGACCACTAACAACCGACCTTGAAAATATTTCCTAAGCTTTCGACTAGCTATCATCAAAGCAAAGGCAAACTTCTCAATGTTCAGATACCTTGTTTCAGCATCCCTAAGGACATGGCTTACATAGTAAATTGGGTGCTGCTTACCCCCAACTTCACGCACCAAAACTGCTCCTACTGCCAATGAACTAGCTGCTAAATACAAGTATAATGGCTCAGCAGAAGTGGGCTTTACCAACAAAGGTGCCGAAGACAGATACATCTTTATCCCCTGGAAGGCGTCTTCACATTCCAAAGTCCACTGGAACGTCTTTGCATTCTTCGGCCCTTTCAACGTGTCAAAGAACGGTAAGCACCTTTATGCCGACTTAGACATGAACCTCCTCAAAGCTGCAATTCTTCCCATTAGATGTTGAACATCCTTAAAAGATTGAGGAGTTTACATATTCAAAATAGCCTGGATCTTCTCTAGATTGGCTTTAATACCCCGCTGGCTAACCAGGTAACCCAAGAATTTACCAGCACCAAGACCGAAGGTACACTTGGTTGGATTTAGCCTCAGATTGTGATGACGCACTGTCTGAAAATATTCTTCCAAATCATCCAAGTGCTTTTGCACTATCATGCTCTTTACGATCATGCCATCGACATACACCTCTATATTCCTCCCCAATTGTCTTCGGAATACAAAGTTCATCATCCTCTGGTACGTGGCTCCCGCGTTTATCAAGCCAAACGTCATCTTCTTATAGGCATACACCGAACGATGCATAATGAATGCTGTCTTCGGTATATCCTCTTTACACATAAAAATTTGATGATAACCAAAAAAAGTATCCATAAAGCTAAGCAAGGCATACCCTGAAGTCGCATTGATGAGCTGACCAATGTGAGGTAAGGGGTAGAAGTCCTTCGAACAAGCTTTTATTCAAATCTGTGTAGTCAATGCATACTCGTAATTTCCCGTTCTGCTTCTGGACTAGCACCACATTCGCCATCTATTCTGGATAATCTATCTCAAAAATAAAATCTGCAGCCAGCAACTTTTCAATTTCCTCGCTAATGATTTTATGTCGTTCTTGGGCAAATATCCGTCTTTTCTGCCGAACCGGCTTCTTTGATGGGTCTACTTCCAGTCGATACTCCGTAACCTTTCAGCTAACCCCCGGCATATCATTAGGCACCCATGCAAAGATATCCGCATAACACCGTAGGAGTTCTATAAGATTCATCCAGAGAGGTTCTGGCAGACCCGAACCTATCTTCACTGTTTTGTCCTTCTTGCTGGGAATCAACTCGAACTCCTCAATCTCCCCAGCTGGCATGACCAACGATTCAGAATTGCTCTCGGTAAAGGGCTCAATCTCTATCGCCATAGCCTACTTTTGCTTGCTAACTCCTACTCTCGAAGCAATCACAGCATTCCGATAACAACGCCTGACCAAATCCAAATCCCCAACCACCTCACCAACTCTATGTGCCATTGGGAATTTGATTTTGAAGTGAGGAATTGATGTCACAGCTTGCAGAGCAGTCAAAGTAGGTCTTCCCAATATGGCATTGTAAGCCGAATCTACATGCACAACATAAAATTTACACATCATTTCTACATGTTGTGGAGCCATACTGAAGATAATTGGTAGTTCAATAGTTCCTGCCACTTTGACTAGATCGTTGCTAAAGCCATATAAGAGAGGCTCCTGTCCGACCTCCAGCTTTCGCCCATCTAAATGCATCTTCTGATAAGCATGAGCGTACAGAATATCAACAGAAGACCTATTATCAATCATCATTCTCTTCATATCCACCGAACCCATCTGTGCAGTAATCACTAACGCTTCTTCATGTGGTTTGATGGGCTCTGAAGGGTAATCCTCGTCAGTAAAGGAGATTATCGTTCCCGGATACGGTCTGTTAGTCTTCGGGAGTGTACCCACCGCTGACATAACCGAATCTAAGTATCCACGATGCTTCTTCCCAATAACCTTGCCAGAGGTACCCCCAGTAATAACATCGACTACATGTCTCGCTGGCTGTTCAGGAGCTGGCAACGCAGGCTGAACTGGTTGAATGACCTAAACAGGGCTTCTCTCCCTTTGCTGATCTTATGGAGGCGTTCTTCCTGCCACATACTGAACCAGCACACCACCTTGAACCTTTCTTTCAATAAAATCCTTCAAACTATAGCAATCATTGGTATCATGACCCGAAGCCTGATCGTAATCACAATACTTGCGAGAATTACCAGCCCCAAGTTTAATATTGTCATGGGGTGGTTCAAAGAGGGGTTGATCTTTGATCCGATCTAGAATAGTAGCCCTATCCATATTCAATTGAGTATATGTCTTGTTCACCTTCTGGGTAGGAACAGGCGGACGACCTCTTCCCTGGCGCCAGTTGTTGTTATACCTCTTAGAACCCCCATCTGACCGGTCATTATACCTTTCATTCTTCTTCTAACTGCCCTCAACTTTATCCCGGTCTGTCTCCTTCAATCTGTCCGAAGAGGGACGCTTCAAGCTATTCATAGCTTCTTCTACCACAATATAGCCTTCAGCTTTATCAAAAACTTTGGCTAAACTCTTCGGGTGGTAAAACATCAGCTTTTTCACCAGCTTCTCTGACTTCACCAAATCCAAATTGTTTTGAAACAGACCCACAGCTTGAAGATCGTTTAGATCGGTTACTTGGCTGACTGCTTCCCTGAAGCGCTTCACGTATTGGCATAGAGACTCATTCAAAAACTGTCGAACCTGAGCTAATGAACCCGTAGGCTTTCCCCTTCTTTTGTTGCTCCCAAAACGAGGATAAAACTTGCTACATAAATCTGTCCAAGACGAGACTGAATCTGAAGGCAAAACCCCTATCCACTGCCTTGCATCCTTCCGAAGCGTCGTCACAAACGTCTAACATTTGGCCGCATCAGTAAAGTCATAATAGTCCATCAGCCTGTCAAATGCTTAACAATGGTCATAGGGATCTCCAGATCCATCATAACTTTCCATGTGAGGAAGCTTCTTGGTAGGATCAGCCTTCTCCTTAAGAATATCCGAGGAAAAAGGAGATGCCTTCTTCCCCGAAGAGTCCTTCACTTGTTGAACTTCGACTAGCTGCTTCTGAAGTTCTTTTAATTCCTTGATCAGAAACTCCACCCCTTCCGATTGCGAGGAGATTTCTTTCTCCAGAGAACCCCTCTTCCTCTGAGTAGACTGGCCCTTTCCATCTGAACCCATAACTTTAGACGGACTTCTCCGAAGACGAGTATCCACAAGGTGGTGTGCCCTCAGTGGATTCTCGGGAGTGTGACTTCTGGATCTACTTCGGTGTGGAGCTCTATCACTGTGGTGAGAATACTCAAAGCGGTATAACTTCTTTGTATCCTCAGGAGTATACTTTCTAGACCTGCTTCTTCGTCTGCTTCGACCATGATCCTAGGAACCGATAGGGTAGAGTGCCCTCTTCAGTCTCTCAGGAGTATGGCTTCTTGACCTTCTTCGTTCTCGAGGTCGGCCTTGAGAGGCATGACCAGAGTGTACAGGTTCCTTTCCTCTTCTCTGTCGCCTTTCAGTAAACCTACTCTGTCCTTCGGACTGAGCATAGCTAGACGCTTCATCCTTCATCTCTGCCATACGCATCATCTGTTCAGCAATCTCTTCCCTTTGTTTCAAAAGAACCTCTAAAGCCTTGTCGGCTTCATCCGCCATCTTGGCCAACTTGGAAGCCTTATCGGTCTGACCACCTCGGTGTTAGGTTCTAGGTCGTGTGCCTTCTACCCATTTCTGTCCATGGTCAGGTTCTTTCTTGGCAGCGACAACCAACCTTCTCTTAGCATCACCTTGGACCCTCGCACGAGAACCTTCTGAAACATCCTTGGAAGCAGTACTACCATGAGCACTTTTGGAAGGACCTAAACGATCCTTAACAAATACCCGTTGTAAAGACGAACTTACAGCCATCGACTGTCCTTCAGGGGTAACTGTTCTACTCCTCACCATAACTTCCAACGTAGAACAACTAAAATTTGTGATTAAAAACTCAAGAACACTAGAAAAAAGCCCTCCTTCTAGCGCCAATGTTAACGTCAAGATCTTTCCACACGCCTCAATCACGTAAAACGCGTCCAATCCTGCACAGTAAACACGTCAATACCAAAAGCTTGACGACTTGGACCGTCGGGAGATAGCTCCTGCGTGAGAGTCAGTACAGTCGAGCACAAGGTTAACAATGGAGGAAATAAAGTCTAGTGTTTTAATAGATAAAAAATATCAGTTACCTTTTCTTGTGTGCTATCATTGCTATTAGAGGTGGCAAACGGGCGGGCGGGCCAAAAACGGGCCGAGCTAAAAAGGCCCGGGTTTTGGCGGGCTGAAAATGTGAGGCTCGTGGCCCCGGTTGGGCCGGGCCGGGCCGGCCCGCGGGCTTCTTCCCCTATTTTTTTTTTTGCAAAATTTTGCTACACCAAAAATAGTAATAATAATAAATATTAAAAATAATAAAATAATTTATAATAAATAATAATTCTAATTACTTAAATTAACTACATATCTCAATCAATTAAAATTTTAATAATATTATAATTTTAGATATTATTCTAAAGGCATGATTTGGGATAATGATTGATTTACTTTCTAAATAAGTAGGGGGAATGCATAATTAAAGGATAATGATTGATTTACTTTTCAAATGTACTACAATAAGTAGGGGAATTGCATAATTAAGGGATAAAATTATCTATATTATTGTGTACAGATTTTGGACTTGCAATCTAAAAAATTAGTGGTTGATTCGGATTATATATTGCTAGTAATTCAAAGTATATAATCAAATTTGATTCTTTAAAATTAATATAATTTATTTAACTTTTAAAAATAATAAATACTGTAATTAATACTAATATATAGATAATTTTAAATTTTTATAATTATATTATCTAACTTAAACTAATAATTGTTAGTTTAATAGTTTTATACTTTGAAATTATTAACTACATATCTCAATCAATTAAAATTTTAATAGTATTATAAATTAGTATTATTAATTAATTACCTACATTAACTACATATCTTAATTATAATTTTCAATTATAGTTAAAATATATTGAAGATTGCATTAAAAATAAATAGTTGTTGTAGCTTAGTTAGTTTGAACTCTTATTTATTTACTTACAAGTCTTGTGTTCAAGCCTCACAACCCACAAGTAGTAACATTTTATTTTATTTTATTTTTTAAAAAAAAAAAGTTCACGGGCCACTTGGGCGGGTCGGGCCAAAAAAACCCTGGTTTTGGCGGACTAGAAAACTACGGCCCAAAGCCCAGTTTTTGGCTGGAGGGCCGGCCCAGACCGCGGGCCTGGGCCATTTTTGTCAGGTCTAATTGCTATCATATACTCAACACCCGATTTATCGTGCCACCCATTACCCCCTGACACCGTTCTCCCACTACCGGTGACCTCAGTCGACTGCATGCAACCCACCTGCTCCATCCCATCTCTGTTTACCACCGCCGGCCGATTAAGTCCAATCTTCATTAATACCTTGCAGAAATAACAGTCAACCAACATCTTTTTCATCATTACCGGTCAAAGCCCAATTCAAACCATTACATTCCTAATGGTCAGGCCTAATGATCCGGCACAATAATTCTAGGACCCAATAGATTTAATCAAATGAATCAGCCCAAACAGTCCGGCCCATTACATAAAATATCATTGCCCAATAACGGAGAATAAGTTACTTAATTTCTTATATTACCCCTAAACATCAAACACATTTGTTTATCTCATCTTCCCAACGAATTTTACTCGAATAAATCAAACTTTTATCTCTTCTCTAACCCCCTCTGATAGTGCCTACATCGGAAAGGTGCTCTTAGTGTATTATAATAATTTAACAAATAAAAATTCTTAAACTAATAGCTTGTACAGATATTAACATTTTGCTGTCAAAGAAAATTATGAGCATCTTATTAGAAATAATAATAATAATAAAAAAAAAGACTCTACAGTCATTACAATTATGTGATCAGACAACACATTCAACTTGTACTTAAGAATATAACGTCTGATCTCTCCATATATATATATATATATATATATATATATATATATATATATATATATAATAGGATAATTATAATTTAAGCACAAAACCATGGAAGAATCCATGAAATAATAAAAAGAAGATTCATGAAATAATAAAAAGAAGACTATACAGTCATTACAATTATGTGATCAGACCATACATTCAATTTGTACTTAGAATATAACGTGATATCTCTCCATATATATATATATATATATATATATATATATATATATATATATATATATATATATATAAAATAGGATAATTATAATTTAAGCTCAAAAAATGGAAGAAACCATGAAATTTCAATGGGTAATTAGTGAGACATTGGAGGAAACTATGAAATTAATTTTAATTTTTTTTTGGTTTTCCGTTAGATTTAATTGGTTATTTTTTACAATAAATATGTTTAAACTGAATTGGATATTATAATTATTGAAATTCAGAAATTAATTATAAAGAGAATTTTTCATTAGTTCTATCTATATGATGAGCTCAAGAAGACTAAGTTTAAGCAAATCTTATTTGTGTAATGAGATCAGGAAGGGTTAAGTTTATGCAAAGGGTACTTAGGAGGAAAAAAAAAGTCAGACGAAGTATTAATTATTTTATTTCTCATATTAACGTATTAGATTCATGTTTATTTATCTCTCATCTTCGCAATAAATTTTACCCAAACCAATAACTTTTATCTCTTTTCTTGCCCATATAAAAGGACAATATTGATATTTTAAACATATGGAAAGAAACAACGGTTGAATAAATAACGGTAAGGAACCCCAAATTGAATTTCATACTTTGTTGAGGAACACTTGTCCGGATATTTTATATAAATCTCATGTCGAAAAAATTTTAAAATGTAAATGTATTAATAAGTATAATAGAGTCTGAATCTAGTAAGTTAACTTTTTGGATAAAGAGGTGATCCAATATACTTGTTAGACCACTAAATGAATCTCACATCGAAAAAAATCAGTAATAAGTATAGTGCAGTCTCAACTTAATAAGTTAACTGTTTTGGTAAAGAGATGATTCAACATATTTGTTAGGTCACTCTATATAGATGCGCGATGTATTGATGATGAATTGATGTGAAAATGATCCAACATACTTGTTGAGCTAGTCTATATAGGTGCAATGGAATATATAATGTGTTACCGTCTCGGTGCAATGGAACAAATAGAGTTTGGTTGAGTCCGCACAAGGGGATCACTCCTGCGTTTGCCATTACGCAATGAATCACATATCAAAAAAAATTTAAGTCTCAACTAAATAGGTTAACTTTTTGAATAAAGAGATGATCCAACATATTTATTAAGCTACGATGAATTGATGTGGGATGGATTAGGAATGGTAGAATATGATACAACACCATATTTTTAGTACTCGCAGACTATTTTAATATATCAAATCGCAACAAAAATTAACATATTTTCACTGAAATATATAGAAGGAGTCCAAAATTATTTTCCCTCCATTTTACAAAAAGAGTCATATTTATTATTATTTTTGTTACACAAAAAATGTTCACTTTTAAGTATAGTATTATAACATGACACAACATCCTCACACATGGAGTTCAATTTACTATTTTTTTGTTACACAAAAAATATTCACCTTTTAAGTTTAGTATTATAACATCACACAACATTGTCAAGTGTGTTATTTTCTTATCATACAACACTACCAAATTAAAAATATGTTATTTTTTAAAGTAAATATGAAATAAAATTATATTTTTATTTTTCAAAATTTTATAAAATAGGATTTTCTGTGGAATGAAGGTAGCAATAGTGTCTCAACACTCATAAAACACTTTTAACGTTGAGGCCCAAGTGTACCGCATAACCAACAAACAATTGACCCAGCAGTAACTAATAGGGTTTCTATAGCGGCGTACAAATTGGCCCAGCCTGGCCCGGCCAAGTCGGACAAACTTGAATTCAGCCCGACCATGTAGGGTTTGATCCGGGTCTATATGCCTGAAAGACAAGTAATCCAGAACTAGCCCAAATTTGGGGAAATTTGTGATTGTTTTTTTTAAAGTAGTTTATATGAAAAAATGCAACAAATTAAAAACCATAAAAAAGTACCCTTACTAAAAAAAATAGAGTTTACTACTGTATTATTCAACTCTTCTGATTGATTTTTAGTTAGAGGGGCTTTAAGACTTTATATGCTATATTTAGACGCACTTATATATATTTTACCCTTTTATAATTGAGGTAAAATAAAAATGGAGGCAAACTTGTAAACTAAGATCATGTTTATTTGTAAAATTTTCGAGATTATAATACCTGATTGAATATGATATTAAATAGTTCCACATATTAAGTCATTTTATAATTCCTAAACTAATAGTCCTAAGTTTAAATTTGAAAACAAAGAAGACACTTAAAATTAATAATTTTATCTTAAGTATAATTCAGACAAACAAACGTGACCTAAGTTTAATAAGTTAATAACATAAAGACAAATTTCTTCCGATTTTATTTATCCACTGTACTTAGAGCATATCCAGCAGATGGACTATCTGCTGGACTATATTTAGTCCATTTGACATCAGCAAATGTCCTTTAGTCTTCAATCCTTCCAGCAGATAGACTATCATGTGGACTATCCCGTAGACTATAATATAAAAAGATTAAAATAATCAATGAATTCAAAAAAACTCCAACGGACATAATCCAACAACCATATTCCAACGGTCATATTTCAACGGCCATATTATAACGGATATATTTAAAAAAAAACAAATAGCATATATAAATATAAATCACATATAGTCTTTCATATTCACTCATCTTAACTTCATTCTTCTAGTCAAATAAGTTATTTTAAATATGTCTCGTCAATTCGAATTAGCTATGTTGCACATGGATGAAGAAGAAGATGAAGAAGCATATGGACAATTGTCCGGCATGGCGGCTATTGAAGAAGAACAACAAAATGTCAATAGGCATACATCACGTCATCGTGGTTCTGTGCAAGGTCGTATTACCATTGATCGTGGTAGACATGAAGGTCATAATCGACTTTTTCGTGATTATTTTGCTGAACATCCTACATACCCCCCTGTATCTATTTCGAAGAAGGTTTAGAATGCGGCACCCACTTTTCCTCCGAATTCAAAGAGCAGTTGAAGCGTATGATTCATACTTCATCCAAAAAATGAATGCTGTAGGACATCTCGGTTTATCTTCTCTACAAAAGATAATTGCCTCAATGCGGATGTTTGCCTATGGTGTTTCAGCGAATTTCGTTAATGATTATGTGCGGATCGGTGAAAGCACGGTTATATTAAGTCTTAAAAGGTTTGTAAAAGCAGTCATTTCAATTTTTGGTGATGAATATCTGAGATCCCCCAATAGTAATGACATCGTTAGATTGCTATCAAAAGCTGAACAACGTGATTTTTCTAGGATGTTGGGGAGCATCGACTGCATGCATTGGAAATGAAAGAATTGTCCGGTTGCGTGACATGGTATGTATTCTAGACATGTGCATGAGCCAACAATTATTTTAGAAGCGGTGGCTTCATACGATCTTTGGATATGGCATGCATTTTTTGGATTACCAGGCTGTCATAATGATATTAACGTTTTGGAGAGATCATCTATCTTCTCTGCTCTTACTGAAGGTCGTGCTCCACTAGTGAACTACTCAATTAATGAAAATGAGTACAGGATGGGATATTACCTTGCTGATGGTATATATCCCCCATGGGCAACATTTATTAAAACCATTTCGGCACCTCGGGAAAATAAAAGAAAACTATTTGCTAAGACTCAAGAGGCGCTTAGAAAGGATGTTGAGCGAGCATTTGGGGTACTGCAAGCACGTTTTGCGATAGTTCGTAGTCCTGCACGATTTTGGGATCAAACAACACTAAAAGAAATTATGACTGCATGCATAATATTACATAATATGATCGTTGAAGATGAACGAGATGAAAATCAAGAACCAACAACCTACGATACACATAATGAGATTCCAACTGTAGAAGTGTCTCATGAGCGTACCCCACAATTACTTGAATTCATTGAAGCAAATCATCGCATAAGGGATAAACAAGTTCATTCTAAACTGCAAGAAGATATTATTCAACACTTGTGGTCACTACATGGCGGAGCCTAATCCATTACATTCTACTACAATAATAAGCAAATTATGATTCTCTAATAATAAACAAGTCAACTACTAGATGTAACTCTTTTCATGATTTCTTTCTTGCGTTGTTTGTAATATTCAGCTACTTCAGGCTCCATGTTAGCGGTGTTAATCATCATGATCCTTTCATCCTCTTGTGCTTTCATTATATTCAACTTCTCTTGCTCTTGAAATTATATTCTATCCATGTTCTCTTGTCTCTTTTGTTGGTTCAATTTCATCTGATGCTCGAACTTCTCAAACCTCAACTCCATAGGTGTACTAGTACCACCGGTTCCTTTGCCCTTTTTAAATAATGCTTTCGAAGCCTTTCTTCCCATTGGCCTCTCTAATCTTGCAGAGATTGTATCTTCAATATCATCGTCTTCACCCAAACTGACTTCTTCCGCGGTTGATGGAGAAGATGCTGCTGGACTTGACTTTCTATTACTTTTCTGTTTTTTTCCACTATTATCTGTTCTCCATTTCGGTGCATCCTTTAATATTCTCCAACAATGCATAAATCCAAATGGTTGATTTTGCATACTTTTGAACATCTCTAATGCTTGACATATCTATTGAAAAATTATTTACAAAGTATTAAATATAAAATATAAGAATAAAACTTAATGAAATTTTACATGAAAAAATTGAAATACCTTATCTTGTTCGCCTACACCGCTTTGTTGCATTCTTTCAATTGAAGCATAATATCCACAAAATTTGTTTACCACGAGTTGAATTGTTGACCAACGTTTCTCCAAAGCAGTAGAATTGCGTTCAGACTCAAAATTCTTGTATTCGTAAAAGTATTCGTGAACTCTTTCCCAATATCTTCCATGTTTCTGATCGTTTCCTTGAATTGGATCCATGTTTACATTAAGCCATGCGGAAACAAGAAGGGTATCTTCATCAATAGTGTAATTTTCCTTTCGCCCTGTTCTTTTACTGGACTCATTTTCGGGAGTCTGAATTGGTGCATCAGTTTGAATTGAAAATTCATCCAACAAATTTGGATCATCAAGTGAGAAACCTTCAGATAATAATGAAGAATAATACATCGGAAGACTATGATTTTTCATCTAAAAAAAAAATTAAAGAGATATTATCAATAAAAACTAAAATTAAATATAATAAAAATATAAACTATTATTAATAAAATACTTACAATTGCTAAATGTTAGAGTAGTTGATTAAAAGATATAAAATAAATTGAATTATTATACATATTTATAGATTTCTAATTAGGCTTTCAATTTCTATCCGTTTGTACTTTTTATTACCGTTCTGATTTTTTTTTCTATCCGTTGGACTTGTACTTTCTATCCGTTCATCTCTTCTTCACTTCACTTTCATTTCTCTCAGACTTCATCTCCTTCTTCTTCGGCGGATCTTCTTCAACAGAGAGTTTCTCGTTCTTTTTTTTCTTCAATTTCTTCAACAGAGAGTTTCCCATTTAATTATATTAAATTATAGTCTGCCTGATTTTTCGTTCGCAGATTTAGTTGTTTTGAGCGGCCGGAAAAGTTGGTCGACTAAATATAGTCCATCTGCTGGAGTGATTTTGGTGTCCTAGACTAAATATAGTCTACGATTTTGACAACTCCAGCTTGCTGGAGTTGCTCTTATGGAAGAAGCTCCGGCATGTGTAGGTTCTTTGCTTTTATTGAATTTTTTAGATTAATATATTTTGGCCCGTCTTTTGGGACTTTTAATAATAATAGTATTAATAAATAAATAAATAAATAAAAGAAGCCAAATATTTTTCAAAATGAAGTATATACATGCAACAATGCTAGTAACATATGTTACAATGTACATATTGGTGCAGAATTGTCTTATATATTAGAATGGAGGGAGCAAGTATAAATGGGTAAAAACCACTTGAGGTTGAAGTGTACCCTAATGCAATTATGTTTTGCCAACCTTATAGCTTGAGTTGTATGGCAAAACCATTTCATAACTTATGCTTGATAACACTTGTATTAAAAAATAAAAAAATAAAAAAATAATTAGGGTCGCACTTTCTTTAGCCTTTTGGAATTAATTTTTCAGCACTTAAACCACCAATCCCGTCTGTAAAATCAATCTAGCGGAATTTGACATGTTATGCCACAATATAACTATGCAATACATGTATCGAGCTGAATTGGTATTTCAAGATTGAATATATATATATATATATATATATATATATATATATATATATATATATATATATATATATATATGAATTTTTATCTGCAACAACCATATTTACCATCGTTCATCATGATCTCCAAGGACTGAGATTAAATAAGATTTCTAACCAGCCATTAAAAAGAGTAGCGACATGCCTATTTTTTCTGGCGGCCCGAGAAATTATTTCAATGCCCTTTAATTAAAAATTTCTTGTCACTAGAGCCTCTAGCTACGGGTTGATTATACAGTTTTAAATATTACCGAGCGTTGTTTGTTGTCAACCAGTTATCCAAAGAAGCATGATAGTTTAGCAATTGTATGGAGGGATGAAGGTTGTGATGATTCTGATGTCAATCAGATGACACTATAAGATCTCTGTGACCAAGTAATGTATGCTATAGTTTGTGTACCTCTATTTTAATTATGACCATTCTATATCCATATTTAATTGTAACCTGATATAAATTTTTAATTAAAGAGCATGCAGTAATTTTTCAGTCGTCAAAAAGAATAAACCTGCTGCTGCTCTTTCTAGCGGCATGTTAAAAGTCCTATTTAATCTCAACACTTGGATATCAGAATAAACGATATTAGGCGTGGTAACTGAAATAGTATTTCTACGCTCTAACAACCGGTTGTTATAGATAGGATAGAGACAGTATATATAGGGGTCATATTTTATTTGGTACTGTAGCACATGTCATTTTGACAATGATATGGAATTGGAATCTAATAGTAGTTGTTAGGGACAATTGCACATATACATAAGTCATAACTCAGTTCCAACAAACAAAATAGCTTTAGCAATTAATGCATTGAGATGTCATTTGGCAAGAAATGACTAGCAAGTTGTTCAATGTATGCGGCCTATTGGTCTCCCTCATATATCTTTGCCACCAAATGAAAGATAGATATGACCGTGATCTTTCACCAACACAAGTTTGTTTGCAAGAATTAAGGAGGTTATGGGACTATTTTGTCATTTCAAATTTAATTCCATGTTTTCCCCCTAAATTTGTTCTAAAAATTAGTAGTCTTAGTGTGTGTATAATATAATATAATATAAAATAACGCAAAATCTGGAACTATATAATCCCCCATAGGTATTTATTAATCCCTCAAATTAAATGACCTTATAGCATATTATTGGTTAAAGCAGTAAAATGAGTAAACAGTTCGAACTCGATTCGAACCCGCTTGACAAAAAGTTCGATTTGAGCTCACCTCAAAATATAAATGAGTCAAATATGAGCAAATTTTAAAATTCGATAATTTACTCGAACCTCCTCAAATTACAATTTTTTATTGATACTCGGATCACATCTGTTCAAAAAGTTCAAACTGCTCGGGCTCAATTCGAGATCGTGCTCGACTCAGTAGCTAAACAAACTTCAAGCAAACCTTATTTTATACTCGATAAATTTTATAAATTAAATCTGAGTAACTCAATACTCGGCTCGACTTAATTCATTTAATCCCTTATTCTTGATAACTAAAATCAAACACAAACTATTTTTTTTAAAATAGGATATTAAATACCGACGTGAATACATAAAATAGGAGAGTATAAAAAAGGAATTCATATACTACCATTCTATTTTATCACACGCAATCCACATTTGATATAAAATTAATCAAACATATAAATCATTTTTCAAGATAAAATAGTGATTGAGTTATTAATATTCTAAGAAACTGTACTCACAAGAGAATATAGTCTAGCAAAGAAACATACCCCAAATTTTTTTTTTTTGCTAAACCAATGTATGATCGTAGAGAATCCTATCATTGTGGCACTGAAATTGGTTATATATCTAATTTTTTTTGCTAAACCAATGTATGTTACTCTTGATCCCAAAGTTTTGGGTTTATGAAATACAGTAGGACGTTATCCATATGGTATTATGTGGGCTTGGACAAGGAGTTGTTTTGGTAGACAGAGATTTGTGGATTAAAGTTTCTAATTATATTTGGTATCTGAATATGGAAAGAAGTGAGATTTGGTGCAAACTTATTAAGGAACTACTAGTTTGGTGGGAACCTTGATCTGGTCCGGAGAAGTATTTCATGCAGGTGGTGAGAACACTATAAATACAAGGTTTTTTCCTGATTCTAAGGTACATGCAAATTATTACTTTCCAGCACTAGAGCATTAAACCTCCATTGTTAACCTTATATCAGCTTGTACTTATTCTCACACCGGAGCTATCCCCCGGTGGCCCAGGTCGTCAAGCTTTCGGTGTTTACTCGTTTCTGTGCAGAATTGGACGCGCTTTGGTGATTGAAATGCGTGGATAGATCTTAGCGTTAACATTAACGCTAGAAGGAGGGCTTTTCTAGTGTTGTTGAATTTTCAATCACAATCATCAACTTCCTGTGACTGAAATCATGGTGAACAGTAGGACGGTTTCAGCTGTGGGACAATCGACTATAGGAGGTTCATCTCAACAGAGAGGGTCTGTTAAAGATAGACTGGGGCCATCAAAGAGCATCAATGAGCGGCTCGGTCTGACTCCTTTTTAGTCTAATAAAAAGGACTCTAACTCATACAAGTATACATGGGTCAACAAGTAGTACATAGTAAGAAAAGTATCGATCCACGGATAAATGTGTTAACTCTAATTTATCATGCAACAATTTAATCACTATTTCTATGTGCTTAAAAAAACAACTCACAATTAAATTGAATTATAAATTAATTAAAAATACAAAAATTATAATTACTAAAGTGATGTAATCAAATTGGAGAAGAATGAGATTCTAATTTCATTTAATGTTTCATCTAAATTGCAATCCTTATGTCATGCTTGAGTATTTATCATGGAAAGCTAGTCAAGGGCACAAAAATAGAGCATAACCATTTTTCAATGAACTATGTCTAATTTACACAAAATTCATTATCGATAGAATTCATGTAAGCATCACTATTACCAAAATCACTATATATCTATGTGAAATTACAACAATAATGAATTAAAGTGCAGGCTCTTTTCATGACTACACACGGTGGACCGGTATATGTCTATCTGGTTCACGAATCACAAAGTTTAAACAAATCAGCCTCGTGAACATATGCCATTATGATATAATCTATACTTATATTTCATTTTCCAAATCCATACAAGCAATTAGTGTGAATGGTGATCAAGCATTCAAGCATTTTAGCATTTTGCATAATCATAATGGGCAATCCAACGATAAATATTCAACAAGACATTCAAATATACATATTCAAACTACGCATCAAAATCCATTAGAATCCCATAATGGAGTTTAGTTTATTTTTGAACCAAAAGCCATTATGGGATTGAAGCAAACCATTAAAATAGAAAAGCAAATAAAAGTTATAAAGAAATGAAAGAATCAAATCTGCAAATTCGTGCTGCAAGTTTTGTTTCCAGGCTTGTCCAATACACCAACAATCTCCAAGAATGAAAACTAAATTTATTACGTAATCTAGAATAAGAGAAGAGCAAAATGTAGTAATCCTCTGCTCAAACCCTCTCTAGAATAGCTAAAACCTAAGAACAGTAGTAATGATGATAAAAAAAACTGTTGAAAAACCACGTCTGGTGCTAACCATATCGTTTTAGTTGAGCAAAACACACTCAAATTTGAATTATAAAAAGTCAGCAAAAATTAACTGAAGAAGACTCGCGCGGCTGTGCGAGTTTATAATGCAATACGGGCGCGGGCGCGCTATGGAGTTATCTGCCGAGTGTTTGGCGCGGGCGAGCCAAAGTATTTTATTGTTGGAGCGCGGCCGCTCGATGGTATAAATCTGCCTCTGTCTTCATGTGGCGCGGGCGCGCCATGTAAAGCTTGAATGGCAGCGCGGTCGCGCTGCTGCTGCACTGTGTCTTCTGCTGCTTTTTGTTGTTGTTGTTGTTTTCTGCTACTTCTTCTCTTCTGTACTTCATTCTTCCACTGCTCCAGTTCTTCACCTACTCATGTTCAGCTTGCCATGTTCTTGCTAGTTCAATGCCACCATGCCATGTTAATGCTATTCCATGCTATTTCTTTCTTTTCCATGCCTTTCCTTGCCATAGGGGTTCCAGCTACAAATACTGCAAAATAAACATAAAATGCAAATAAAACATAACAAAAACTACTTGAGATGAGCATAATTCCAGTGAGTTAGTACCCAATAAGTAAGTATAAAACCTACTTATCAAATACCCCAAAATTTGAACTATTGCTTGCCCTCACGCAATGTACACGAAAATAAACAATGCAATGCAACTACATGCTATGCAAACTACACTACGATGCAAGTGAGTCCCAAGATTTCCAGCTAAATTGGAATTCCAATCAATTGTGCCTTAGAGAATTATCCAGATTCAAGAACAAAGTACCGAACTAAGCTACAGACATAACATCATACAATCAAATAATCCAAACTCACTATAAAGATGTTGTGTGTATGTGATGTGTTCATAAATAAGCTTGACCAAGGCAAAGACTACACATGTTATACTGCTAAAGACAAAAAATTGAATTTTAAATCAAGAATCACATATACTAATGAAACAAAAACTATTCCAACACTTCAATACAAATTGAGGTTCAACAATGGGTTTAATCTGCTTTATTTTTATTCACGAGGGCGATTTTTGCACTTTACCACGGTGTTTATTGTTCTTCTTCTTCTTCTTTTTTATATAGCGAGTGCGTTTTACGCTCCATCTCGCCCCTTCACACGATTCAATAATTCAACTCGGGAAGGTTCCAAGATGGATTTTTCTCTTTTTTTTTATACACTAAGCATACCTATGTATTCACAAAGTTTGATTATCAATGTTTTCATAATCTACGTCTACTTTTCTACACAATTTCATTTTTAAAATAACATTTTCTACTAAGCAGTTAAAACATATTATTCTTATACCAACAAGCATATATGAACACCTACGTGCTAACTGAAAGCATCTAAACAACAAGCATGAATTAAATCATGTAAAACATTATAGCTGAGCTCATGTTATCCACTAAATTCAAGAATTTATGAAATTTTTAAATCATAATCGGCTAAATTAAGATTCCACACAACTAGATACTTGGGATATGCAACTAAACACATAACTAAACATAAAAGCATGCAAAAATTAAACTAAACATGTTGAAATGATGCAAAATTAAACTACATGCAATTAACTACATGCTCTAAACTATTAAACACCCAATACCCCCAAACTTAAAATATTCATTGTCCCAAATGAATGAAGGTAAAGGGTTTAAATGAACTCCCATAATTATTAGCAGTACCACCCTCTTTGGGTGGTGAATCCGGCAGTGGAGTGTAGCTGTCCCGAATTATGGCCACTCAAGCATGGTTCCTTGTTGCGCGAAAGCCTCGGCTAAAGACCTCGTCAATCCAGTAGCAAATGCTGCAAAGTTGTTATACATTATGTCAACCTTCCTCTCCAACCTTCGGAGATGTCGATCCTCATTTGCAGTAATGGCTTGGGCTGAGGTTCCTACGGTAGTTGTGTGCGTGGGCTACGATGATGCGGCTGGAAGAATGAACCCTTTGCCCCTTGGATGCGGGGTACCTCTTACCCAATCTTCAAACTTGGCAATTGTGGCGTGAGTAATATCCTGACTCGGGTACTGTAATTGTTCATTGGCCCATACGACCCTTGTCTTGCACACAGACTAACTATAACTAACACATATGGGATGCTTCTTGTGGTACTCCCCCTCATGTAGCGTAACATATTCTGATTAATAAGGTGGCCCACATCGACGAACTTGCTTGTAATTATTCCCCATAAAATAATTGCCCGCTAAGTTTTGATTTCATGTTGATGAGACAATGGCATAAGCTTTGCATAGATAAATAGATTCCAAGCTTTAGCATAGCGATTGAGGGTTGAAGCCTAAAAAGTCCTAGGCTGATTAGTGCCTGGCTTGTATATCCACTATGTACCCGATACACACAAATCAATGATAACCTTGTTGAGGTCAGTCTCGAAGTGTGCAGCCTCGACCCAGTTAGCACGTCCAGTTGGTGGTGCATCGAGTATCTTGAAAACTTCCCTAATTACTTACGGACGGTAGTCTACTTGAACTCCTTTGACATAGGAAAACCCGCTCATAGTCTCTTTGGCATTAACATAAAATTCTCTAACAATCCCCATAGGTACTGGCATAGGAGTAGCAGTCACTCCAGCCCATCCTCGTTCACGTATCATGTCCCATAATTGACCATCTTGTTTTTCTAGCTTAAAACCACGCTCCTTCACAAAAGTCTTGGATATTATTCTGTAGTACTCTGTCTGGGCTTCAAGGCTAATGAACTTAGAAAAATCAACAGTGTCCTCACTTTGGTTGCTTGAGGAAGATGACTCTGGAGTACGAGAACGTGGTCTCTTTGGCCCTATTGTACTTGATGAAGAAGAGAACCCTAAATTGAAGAAAAGAATTTGACTGAGAAAATGCGTGCTCTGTATTCGAACTCCCCCAAACGTACTGTTGTAATAATCTCTCATAAACCCTAGCTTTATCTTTGAAACTGAACAATGGATTAATTAAAGAGTTTGAACGTAGGTAGGAGAATGATCGGGTATAAATTGGTAGTGGGGTGAGGAGTTAAAAATTTGAAAAGGAACCATTTGGAGATATGAAGAGATAGGCGTCGATTTTTTTGATAAGAGTTGGGGAGACGCATGTTTGCAAAGTAACTGATATAAGAAGATGGAATGAGACACGTCTTTAAAAACTTCAAAAAAAAATTTCTAACTCCGGTTTCAGGCGCGGCTGCGCGAGTTTTTGAACTAGTTATAGCGAGGGCGCGCGGTTGACCAAGTTGTAAAGAAGTACAACGCGGGCGCGCTAATTTTGACTTACTAAAGAGCGTAACCGCGTGGCCCTGTACCCAGACAAAACAAATTGAGCTGAATCTTTAAGTAGAACAAAGTGGCTACTGATAGTCTGCAATTCACCTGCACATATAGAAAGTATCAGTATGAGATACCAATTCTCCAAGATAAAACATGAACCAATAAATATGCATGAATGAATATCCCAAAAGAATACTCTATATGGTACTCCTAACCAACATAATATACATATTCAGCTCCTTCAAAACTTACATCAACAATTGTTATGCTATTAAGAAAAAGTAAACATGAAAATGAGAAATAACATGATCCAAACAGAATTAAACAAGAGGTAAGGATAGAAATAATGGGGTGCCTCCCATCGAGCGCTAAGTTGTAGTCAATTAGCTTGTCTATCGCTGATCCAATCATGTAGAGGAAAGAATTGAGGTGACCGTCTGCCTGTCAACCTCACCACCATAATAGTGCTTCAGACGCTGTCCATTAACTTTGAAAGCCTTGTCTGGGAATTTATCAAATATCTTGACCGCATCATGTGGTTAAACCGTCTTCATAGTAAATGGCCCTGACCACCTTGATTTTAACTTCTTGGAAAAAAGTTTAAGTCTTGAATTGAACAGTAGAACTCTTTGCCCCGGTTCAAACACTCTTTTCATAATCTTGCAGTCATGCCATCTCTTCACCTTCTCCTTGTATAGCTTGGAGTTTTCATAAGCTTGCAATCTGAATTCATCCAAATCACTGAGTTGAAGTAAGCATTTTTCACCTGCAGCCTTCAAATCAAAGTTGAGCTTCCTAATTGCTCAATACGCTTTATGCTCGAGCTCCATGGGAAGGTGACAAGCCTTTCCATAGACAAGCTAAAACGGTGACATTCCTAATGGTGTCTTATAGGCAGTCCTATAGGCCCATACAGCATCATCTAACATCAATGACCAGTTATTCCTTGTGGGATTCACTATCTTCTCCAAAATTCTCTTTACTTCGCGATTCGAAACCTCTGCTTGGCCATTAGTCTGGGGATGATAAGCTGTAGCAATGCGATGATTCACCCCATACTTGGCTAACAGAGCTGTGAATTATCGATTACAGAAATGGTTGCCCTCGTCACTAATGATGGCCCTTGGCATCCCAAACCTTGTGAAAATACTTCTTTTTAAAAATCTTAGGACCACCTTAGGATCATTTGTTGGAAGAGCTGCTACTTCCACCCACTTAGAAACATAGTCAACTGCCAATAAAATATATAGATTCCCATAGGAAGAAATGAAAGGCCCCATGAAGTCTATCCCCCACACATCAAAAATTTCAACCTCAAGGATTGTGTTCAAGGGCATCTCATTTCTCTTTGATATATTCCCAACTCTTTGACATCTATCACATCTTTGGACAAAACTGTAAGCATCTTTAAAAATCATCGACCAATAGAATCTTGCTTGCAACACTCTAGCCGCTGTCCTTTCTCCACCATAGTGACCTCCATATAATGACGCGTGGTAATCCTTCAAAATATCCTCTGTCTCGCTATATGGGATACATTTCCTTATCATCTGATCATAACATTGCTTAAACAAGTATTGTTCATCCCATATAAACCACATCATGCAAAAATTTATTCTTTTGATAGCCAATCAAGTCTACAGGAATGATCTTGCTCACTAAATAATTAGCATAATCTGTGAACCATGGCACCTCCCCTTTCACCACAAATAACTGTTCATCTGGGAAGGATTCATTAATCACAGTCTTGTCATCTACATCCCTTCCCAGATTTTCCAGTCTAAATAAATGATCCGCCACTTGATTCTCAGTACCTTTCCTGTCCTTGATCTCCAAATAAAATTCTTGTAACAGAAGTATCCACCTTATTAAACGAGGCTTTGCATCTTTCTTTGCCACTAAATACCGAATTACCGCATGATCTGTGTACACTATCACCTTAGTCCCAATCAAATAGGCTCAAAATTTGTCAAAAGCATACATAACTGCCAAAAGTTCCTTCTCTATGGTGGTATAGTTCAACTGAGCATCAGTATGGGTCTTGCTCGCATAGTATATCACATGAAAGATCTTTTCCCTTCTCTGGTTCAAAATAACCCCCACAGCATAATCACTGACGTCACACATCAATTCGAATGGTAGGTCCCAATCTGGTGCTGTGATCACTGGTGCTGTAGTTAACTTCCTCTTTAAATGCTCAAATGCAGACATGCACTCTTCATCGAACTTGTGCATCCTTCTCCAATAAGCTGCAAAGTGGCTTTGTGATCTTGGAGAAATCTTTAATAAACCTGTGATAGAAGCCTGCATGCCCTAAAAAATTATGCACACCTTTAACAGAAGTAGGTATAGGAAAATTCTCAATGGTCTCTAGCTTCGCCCTGTCCATCTCTAACCCTTTCTTCGACACTTTGTGGCCCAATATGATACCCTCTTGTACCATAAAATGACACTTTTCCCAATTCAAAACCAAATTCGTTTCAACACATCTTCTCAATACCATCACCTAATTTTCTAGACACAAATCAAATGAATCATCGAATACTGAGAAGTCATCCATAAACACCTCTACATTGTGCTCCACCATATCTAAAAAAATTGCCATCATACACCTCTGAAATGTGGCGGGGGCATTGCACAAACCAAAAGATATCCTTTTGAAAGCGAATGTACACCATATGGACATGTGAAAGTTATCTTTTCCTGATCTTCTAGAGCTATCACAATCTGATTGTAGCCTGAATACCCATCCAGAAGGCAATATAATTCATGACCTGCTAGTATGTCCAACATCTGATCAATAAACGACAGTGGGAAGTAATCTTTTCTTATAGCTTTATTAAGTCTGTGGTAGTCCATACAGACTCTCCACCCCGTTACTGTCCTCGTCGTATCAGTTCATTATTCTCGTTGGAGACTACAGTCATTCCCCCTTTCTTTGGCACACACTGCACTGGACTCACCCATGAGCTGTCTAAAATCGGATATATTATTCATGCATCCAGCCATTTCAGAACTTCCTTCTTGACCACTTCCTTCATAATTGGATTAAGTCTCCACTGTTGCTCCATTGAAGGTTTACTTTCACCTTCTAGTAGGATCTTGTGCATGCAGAAAGATGGGCTGATCCCTTTGATATCTGCTATAGTCCATCCAATCGCTGTCTTGAACTCTCTGAGAACTTTTAGCAATTTTTCTTCCTGAAAAGATGTTAGTGCAGAAGAAATAATCACATGTAATTTTGAATTATCATTTAAAAATGCATACCTCAAATGGTCTGGAAGTGGTTTCAATTCAAGTTCTGGAGGCATCTCAAGAGATGGCTTGAGTTTCACTGATGTCTCCCCAGCATTATTTAATGGCTTAACAGGAGTCTTAAATTTTCTGAAGTGTGGTGTTGTGTCAAGAATTTGAACTAACTCAGTAATCTCCTCATCTTCAATCTCAGAATTACCCAAAATAGCACTCTGTAAGGGTTCATTATCCACTAAATGCCCTACTTCATCAATCAACACCTTATCCACCATATCAATCCTGAAACATTCCTATTTGTCTGTAGGGAATTTCATAGCCTTGAATACATTTAAGGTGACTTCTTGATCATGAACCCTCATTGTCAATTCACCTTTTTGAACATCTATCAAGGTCCTTCCTGTGACTAGGAATGGTCTTTCGAGAATAATCGGTATACTTCTGTCTTCTTCATACTCCAATATGATGAAATCAGCCGGGAAGATGAATTTATCCACTTTAATCAGCACATCTTCTACAATACCCCGTGGATAAGTAATGGACCTGTCAGCTAACTATAGAGATATATTTGTCGGCCTTGGAGTCGGCAACCCCAACTAGTTAAACATTGACAATGGCATCAAATTAATGCTCGCCCCTAGATCGTATAAACATTTGCTGAAACACATCTTTCCGATTGAACAAGGTATCGTGTAGCTGCCTGGGTCTTTCATCTTTGGAGGTAACTTGCGTTGAAGCACTGCACTACATTCTTCAGTCAAGGCTACTATTTCAAAGTCTTCTAGCCGTTTCTTCCTTGACAAGATACCTTTCATAAACTTTGCATAACTAGGCATCTGTTCCAATGCCTCAGTAAAAGGTATATTAATCTATAGCTTCTTAAACACCTCTAAAAGTTTACTGAACTGCTTATCTTCCCTTTGCTTCTGTAATCTCTGTGGATAAGGAACAGTGAAATGAACAACTGGTATCTTAGTCACTGATTTCTCAGGTGACTCTTCTTTATTTTTCTCATCTTCCCACTGTTCTGAACCTTCTTTAAACAAAACTTCACCAGAAAATTTTTCATCATCACACGGCCGCGCGTCCTCTCTTTACAAAAGTGGCACGGGCGCACCATGCTATAAACCTGCCTGCTTCCCTGATCTTAAAGTTATCGCCTGGCATTGTTCTTTACCCTCTCTTCTTGGATTAGCCTCTGTTGTACTTGGCAATTTCCCCTGTGGTCTGTTGTTGAGCATGCTAGCCATTTGATCCATCTGAGTCTCTAAATTCTTTATAGCCACTGCTTGGCTCTTGATCATTACCTCGGTATTTGCCATGTACTTCATCATCATCTCCTCCATTTCTGACTTCTTCTCTTGCTGAGGTGCATGTGGTGGATGATGTTGTGGTTGCTATTGAAATCTTGGAGGGTAGGGTGGTTTTGATGCAAACTGCTAATGAGATGATTGTGACTGAAACTGATGTTGTGGTTGAAACTGTTGACTTTATTGATTTTGATTATTTGACCAGCTCAAATTTAGATGGTTGCGGTTGTTGGAGTAATAGGAATTCTGGAACTTATTCTAATTCTTTTGATAGTTGCTCACATACTGTACCGATTCTGAACTGATTGCACATTGATCAGTTGGATGCGACCCTGCACAAATCTCACATACAAAAGCAACTGTCTTTACTTTACTTTCTGCCAATGAATCAATCTTCTTTGCCATAAATGCCATCTGAGCTGACAACTGTGTGATAGCATCCACCTCTAACACTCCCGCAACTTTAAGCTGTGGCATCCTAGCCGTAGGATTTTGAAAGTCATTTGCTGCCATCTTCTCTATAAGATTATAAGCCTCTTCATAACTCTTGGCCCATAAGGCTCCTCCTGCTGCAGCATCTACAATCGGCCTTGATTGCCACCCCAATCCATTGTAAAATGTATTTATCACCATCCAATCGGGCATTCCATGATGGGGACATTTCCTTAGTATTTCTTTATATCGTTCCCAAGCTTCATATAATGACTCACCCTACTGTTGTTCAAACTGGGAAATTGCTGTCCTCATTTTACCAGTCTTAGCCATTGGAAAAAATTTGTCTAAGAACTTTTGTGCTAAGTCCTCCCATGTTGTAATAAATCACGTTGGCAATGAATGAAGCCAACTTCTAGCCTTCTCCCTCAAAGAAAATGGAAAAAGTCTGAGCCTGATTGCATCTTCTGACACCCCCATTGTATTTGAAGGTATCACATATCTCTATGAAGCTCAATAGGTGTTCATTCGGATCAGCTGTAGCAGTACCCCCAAATTAGACTATATTTTGAACCATTTGAATAGTTCCTGACTTGATCTCGAAGGTGTTGGTTGCTGTAGCTGGCCTCACAATGCTCGACTATAACCCATTTATCTTTGGCATTGAATAATCTCTTAAGGCTCGATGTTGCTCTTCTCTTTGCTCTTCTGCTGCCATACTGGATATGTAATCAAATCAAAAACTAATGTTGCTCATATTGCTTTCTTCTCTTTATTAGTTTTAAAGAAATAAAAGTTGTAGAGCTCGTCGAGAGCTTCAATTTGATAGGTGGCAGGCCCCGTAACTCCTACCAGATCAAAAGTTATGGCCGTTTTACTAGAGGACACTGCAGCATAAAACCAACGACGAGGGCACACAGATTTCTAGTACATTTTGGGCATGGCCGCGTCAGTCCCTGGAACAAAAAAATGCCATTTGCTACTTGAGTGCGGGCGCGCCCAACTCCAAGCCATTTCCAGCGCGACCGCGCCACTTCAGAAGTTGACCAGAGCTGACTTTTTCACTAAACAAGCAATTGGAGTGTAACTTGGAGGGGGGGTTCAATTAGGGCTTATATGTAGAAGGTATATCAGGATGTAAAAGGGGGATTCCTCCCCTTGGGGGATTATGTAGCTAATATTGCTTTCTTCTCTTTAATTTCAATATTAGAATAGAGTAGATTAGAATAGTTGTTCTCTAGAATTGATTAGGTCTGAAGATTTAAAGCAATTGGATAGCATAATAGATTCTATCTTGGAGCAGGATAACAGATTTGCACTTCAATTGTCTACTCTTATCCTCTCTTTGATTCCTATTTGTAATTTTATGATGTTTATTCAATATGTGGATGATAGATTTGATTCAGTTATGAGTTAAAACTTTATTATGAGATTGCAATGGATTCTATAGATTAGTTTATTCTGATATATTTTATTGTTAGCCTTATTGATTGCTATGGGGTTGTCTATTTGGATTCATGCTATTTGCTTAGTTGATTGGCCATCAATTACTGTGATAACCCATATGGACTTGAGAGACGAAGTGTTGGTTTAGATCTGATCTTGATAGCTTGTGATTGTATATTCTACATTGTGATGGGATATATGATTTGTGCTTAGGATAAACATATACCGAAGCACCATTTGTAGTCAATTAAGAACTTGGGCTTAAACCCTAATTATTTGTAAATCATATAGACATATAGTGGTTTAGATAATGTGGGTGTTCATGTGTATTCTATCAACTGGGGATTATATATGATATAGGTAGGTAATATGATGGCAATACTTTACTTTCATGTTCTCGACTAACAATCCGGTACAATTAGTTTGGCTTAACAGGGAGTGTGTTGATTTAAATGAGTCAATAGACGAAATTGTGATCTCAGGTCTTCATTATCTAGTCTCATTCTAGGGATAGTTAGTTTTATTTAATTTCATAGTTTAAATATAAAATATTAAATTATTCGTTTAAATAATACATTAATTCATAAATATTTCATAGTTATGGGCTAGTGCTTGGTGAACTTTATTAGTTAATTCTCCGTGAGAACGATACTTTACTTACTCTTTATTACTTGTTGACCGTGTATACTTGCACGCATATATTGATCGTGATTACGACCAACAAGTTTTTCTTTATTAGTTTTTCACTAAAGTCATCTCTAGTCAACTTTATTAGTCTCTAGTTTTTGGCAACGGCGCCAAAAACTTGTTGGTCATTTTACCGATCAATATATGCATACAAGTATACACGGTCAACAAGAAATAAAGAGTAAGTAGAGTATCGTTCTCACGAGGAATTACTAATAAAGCTTACCAAGCACTAACCCATAACCAACTCAATCTTATTTAAACGATTGCTTTGATATTTTATATTTAAACTATGAAATTAAATAAGCCTAACTATCCCTAGAGTGAGACTAGATAATGAAGACTTGAGATTACAATTTCACCTATTGAATCACTTATATCAACACACTTCTTGTTAAGCCAAATTAATTGTACCGAATTGTTAGCCGAGAACACGAAAGTGAAACATGGCCATCTCTCGATGTACCATACCCATATCATATATAATCCACAATTGATAGAATACACATGAACACCCACATTACCTAAACCACTATATGTCTATGTGATTTACAAATAAATAGGGTTTAAGCCCAAGTTCTCAATTGACTACGAATGATGCTTCAGTATATGTCTATCCTAAGCATGAATCATACATTCCATCACCATGTAGAACATACAAACACAAGCTATCAAGATCATATCTAAACCTATACATCGTTTTTCAAGTTCATATGGATTATTATAGTAATTGATGTCCAATCAACTAAGCAAATAAGCATGAATCTTAATAGACAATCTCATAACAATCAATACGACTAACAATGAAGTATGTCAAAATAAACTAGGCAATAGATTCCATTGCAATCTCAAAATAGAGTTTAGCTCATTATGAATAAAGATAAATTTTTCTTGAAATATATTTTTGAATATTATGGTGTGGATTTGATATAATGTTATAGTTATGAATAATATTTATAAATTTCGCAAAGTAAGCAAGTTGTTATAAAATATTCAATTGGTCGGAGAATATTCATTTTAACAGAGAATATTCGTATGACAGCACAATCATTGGTGGACCCCGCAACGAAATTATTGTCAGAATGAGAAAACGACAGAAATATCTTTTTATAAAAATAACGGCAAAAGTTTTAGCATTAAACTGTTGAAATACCCGGCGGTAAAAGTACAGTAATACGCATGGTTGCATATTAGCACACGGTATTGATTATTGATGCTTACGTAAGAAGTCACTCAGTTTTATTCAATTATTGTTACAGTAATTGCTGCATAGTATCTCACGTTATTTGATTCAATTATTGTCAATATTTTTTATATTATTAAATCAATAATTGAGACGACAAAGTTATTCATATTATTATTTGTAATATTGACGATGTCTAGAAAGTTCTGTCGAGGAGAGGTTTTGGTCACCTAATTGCGTGCCAATAGGTAGAAATCCTTATCGGAAAGCCCCCTCTTTCCTGGGAACGATCTAGTTGTTAAATATTATGAATTATAATAATAATGATAAATATTATTAAAAATATTGAGGTGATTTTTATGAACTATTTGTGGTAATTTTGACTTATTTTATGGATCCCTATTTACCCATTTTTCAAAATAATCGGTAGAAGATGATTCAGTATATATATATATATATATATATATATATATATATATATATATATATATATATATATATACTTGTACTTTTACCTCAGTTATTGTAATAGTAATGTTGTAATAGTTCATTTCCTTGTTCTATAAAAGGAAATCGAATTCATTTAGTTACTCAGACTTAGAAAGACTCAGAGATCCTTCTCTGACTAATCTTTAGCCTCCACCGTTGTTAAGCCTACCTAACCCCTCTTCATCTAATGTTCTTCTTTTAGTTATCTTGTAAGTTAATTTTATTTCAAGCACTTGTAAATAGTTTAATCAATAAAATAAAATTATATTTTAGTAATTTAACTTGTGTATTGTATGCGCATCTGTCTGTTCTTCCCTCTCTTCAATCAATAAATTTGTATTGTCTGCTTCCATCCCCAAATGGTATCAAAGCCAAGTTGTTTGTTGTTTTTGACTGCCTAGTTAGATCTTTTAATCAAACTTATCTTATCTTTTTCAAAATTATCTTCTTCCTCAGAGTTCTAAAGTCACATTACTTACCTGTAGTCCACCTAATTTGTGTCTAACCTTTGTAAGTCTCCAGGGTGTGAGCAGTGTCGGGTTATAGAACATAGGTATGAGTCTACTTAGGGTAAACGGGGTATGTATGAATGAACCTTGAGTCAGATTTTATTTTGAAAACAATCAAGATGAGTAGGTTATTTAGATCCAGCTCCTCAGTTAGTAACCGGTCAACTTTGCCTCCAGTTCCAGACATAGTTAACCAGGAAGAACAAGTTATGAAAACCTTAATCAAGTTTTGCATAATTGGAACATACCTAGGGTTTCCCCTAAAGAAATTTATCAATCAACTTTTTTAGACAAATTTAAAACTGACTATAATGTCAAAACAGTTGAAAGAGTTTTTGCAATTAATAAAGAATATGAAAATTGTAGCCTTTTATCACCTGATGTTATTAAAAAACACAGAAAAAGGGGATATAATTTTATACATATAGGATTAATTCAAGTTGCAGTTAAACCACTTAACAGGAAAGGAATTAATTCAACAATCTACCTCTGTCTTAGAGACGCCAGATTTTTAAACTATTATCCCAGTATAATTGGTGCCATGGAAGTCAGCCTTCATAATGGTCCAATTCATTTTAATTGTTTTCCTGATTTTACATTAAGTCTTAGTGATCAAAACTTATTTAAAGCGTTAACATTAAATATTAAAACTGAAGGAGAGATTACTCATATGATTGAGGGATCTCAGCCTATTGCTTTGATTTACCGGATCTACTATAAGACCATGAAGTCAAACTTGAATGTTCATGCTCTTAACAAGAGTCCTCGTGATCAAACGATTTTAATTCAGAGTTCAACTAGTGATGCTAATATCCAGATCCCGAGAACAATCCTCTGGAAGGATATTACCTTACCTAGTCAATGGACTTTGTCAAATGAATTACCACAACAGCCCGTAGTTAATAATTCATTAAATATAGAAAACATTAAACAGTTTTCTGATGGAACTGTTAAAATTAGTTTTGAACGCACTAGATCCCCATTTATTATTGAAGACATTTCCAGTTCTTCAACCCCTTCAGTTATTCATACTAAAAGAGATTCTTAAATAATAAGTAACCCTTCGGTTAAAGATATTAAACTTAAAGGTATCCTTAATCAAGGACAAGTTAGTCATCCCTGTTACACCCAGAATGACCCTGATGAAGATGAAGGTTCTTCTTCCCCAGCGTCTTCTGTGTATCCTACACAGTCTGATTTTAATGCCTCTATTCATAATCAATTAAGAGTCATTAAAAAGGAATTTATTTTAGATTGGGATAATCTGGTAAAAGATTTTAATTCAAAATCTAATAGAGAAAAAAGACATCTATTTAGATAAAAAGGAATTTATTTTAGATTGGGATAATCTGGTAAAAGATTTTAATTCAAAATCTAATAGAGAAAAAAGACATCTATTTAGATCTAATCACCCTACTGAAAAGGAAAGAGATAAGATAGTTAATAGATGGAAAAGATTCATTAAAAATGAAGAGATTAACGTTACTTTTTATGATTGGTATGAACAATATCAATGTAAGTGTAATGTTATTAGTAAAACACAATGGATAAAAGAAGACAAATCAATAATTTCGTCTAGTCATCCACCCTTTTAGACAGTTCTAATTCCAGTTAAAAACACTTCAGTTATCGCTAGTCCCTTTAAAATTCCTGATGGAGTTAAAGACGATAAAAAGATAATTGAACAATTAAATTTTAGTAATAAGTATCTAGCAACTGTTGGAAAACAGCTAGATAGAATTGAAGAAAAATTTGAAGAAAATGTTATTAAAAAACCTGATTCAAAAATTGAACAGCCTTTAATAAAATTACCTGAAAATAGAAATAAATTAGGTTTACCTAATAAAGATGAAGAATTAGTTCAGTCTATCGATAAGTTATTTAAAAAAAATTAAAACTGAAGCTGGTCCGAGTGGAACTATTGCTGTCATTGATCAAGTGGAATCTGACAATGACGACGACAGTTCTTCTATTCACTCATCTGCTTCTAACCTTAATGAACAGCTAAACAAATTAACTGTTAATAACACTAGTATTACCAGAAATTGGTATTCCAGACCTACTCCTCCGGATCAACAATTCGAAGAGAGAAATCTAGATAAACAATTCTCTGTTTCATCCAATAAAGTATATGAATGGAATATTGATGGATTTAGTGAACAAGAAATCCTTAATAAATTGAATCATATGTCAATGGTAGCAAATAACTATATCACCAAATTCAACAATCTATCTCAACCAGATATAGTTGAATTAATAGCTAGTAGATTCACTGGTATTCTTAGATCTTGGTGGGAGAAACATCTCACAGAAGATATTAGAATATCAATTATTCATGCTATCCAAAGAGATGATGATGGCAACCCTATCTTTGACGAAGAAGTTGGTATGGGACCGCCAGATGGAGTTAATACTTTAATTTTCACCATAATTAAGCATTTTATTGGAACTCCTAGTAACATCACAGAAAGAATTCATGATCAATTAAGTAATCTTACTTGTCCCACTCTAAGTGATTTTAGATGGTACAAAGAAGTATTCATCTCTACAGTTATGATGCGAAATGACAGTAATAAGTCATTCTGGAAGGAAAAATTCGTTAATGGTTTACCTTCATTATTTGCACATAAAGTTAGAGAAGAATTAAGCAAGAATTTAGGATACATTGATTACGATAATTTAACCTATGGAGATATTATAAGTTATATTCAAAAAATCGGATTAAAAATGTGTATTGACTTTAAGTTAGCTAAGCAAGCTAGCAAAGACAAGAAAAAAGCTAAATACGAGTTAGGCACTTTCTGTGAACAATATGGTTTACCGCCTGTGGCTCCCTCTAGAAGAAAGCACCGGCAACCCCATAAACATATTGAGTCACATAAGAGTCATAAACATAGTAAAAACGTTATAATCAAGAAAAGAAAATTATTAATAAAGACTCTTATTATAAGAAACCTCAGTCAACACATAGAAAATCAACCAAAAAATCAAAGAATTTTGATAAAAGTAAAATTGTCTGTCAAAATTGTGGGCAGAAAGGACACTTTAAAAGTGAGTGTAGAGTTAAGCAAAAATTAAGCCAGTTGAACATCTCAGCAGAAGACACAGAACAATTATTAGAGTTAATGAGAATTAAAAATAACAATAGTAATGAAGAAGCTTCAGATATTCCTGAATCTTCTAGCAGTAGCAGTACTTGTAACGATGAATCAAATAGTGATAATGAAGTTACTGTCTGTACTGAAAACTATAGTAACAATTTCTGTAAAAGAATTAATGTAATCACCAAAGAAGATGAAGATTGTTCATTGTTAGTTGATTTAATTAGTAAGATCACTGACCCAGGATTAAAGATTCAGTATCTAAATCAACTAAAAGATTTACTAAACAAAGATAAGAAAGTTACTGACAAGGTTCTTAGAGACAAAGAGAAACCAGTTTTTAGTCTTAATAAAACACTCGAGAGATTTAATTCTCCAGCTAAAGAAATTACCCTCCCTGAGTTAAATCATGAGGTTAATAAATTAAAGAAAGAAATTTCTAACCTAAAATTAGATATTTCTAATCTAAGGAAAGAGATTAATGATAAAAAGTAAGATTTACAAGTACACGATTCTTCTTCCAGTGATGAAAGTCATGAAGAACCAGAATCGTCAGGTGCTAAAGATGAACCTTATCTTTTTATTCAAGGTCTCTCACTTAAAAGAATTAAGGACATTACCATTCAAAAATGGTATATCTCTATTAATTTAGTCATTGATAAAACCTTCTCCATTCAGCTTCCTGCCTTAGTTGATACTGGTGCAGACCTGAACTGTATTCAAGAAGGTCTTATTCCCACTAGATATTACAAGAAGACTAGTGAAAAGCTTAATTTAGCTAATGGTAGTCATATGAAAATAAAATATAAATTACCTAGGGTTCATATCTGTCAAGACAATATGTGTTTTAAAACTTCATTTATTTTAATTCGCAATCTTACAGATAAAATCATTTTAGGTTTACCATTTATATATTTATTGTATCCATTCACCACTAGTAATAAAGGTTTAAGCTGCAAGCATTTAGGAAAAAAAATTACATTTAAGTTCCTAATTAAACCAAAAGAAAGAGATTTAAAATTTATTCAAGAAGAATCAATTTCTAAATCAGTTAATTTGCTAAACTGTAAAGTTACCCACCTAAGTTTCCTTAAAGATGAAGTTAGGTATTAACAAGTTGAAGAACAACTTAAGAGTAACAGAGTTCAAGAAAAAATTAGTGAATTAAAAGATTATTTAACAAAAAACTTATGTTCTGACTCTCCCAATGCTTTTTGGTATAGGAAGAAGCACACAATTAGGTTACCGTATGCAAAAGAATTTAAAGAACATTTAATTCCTACTAAAGCTAGACCAATTCAAATGAGTCATGAACAAATAGAATTATGCAAAAATGAAATTAATGATCTCCTAAGTAAAGGATTAATTAGACATCGTAAGTCACCTTGGTCTTGCCCAGCCTTCTATGTTAACAATGAAGCTGAAAAAGAGAGAGGTGTCCCTCGTCTAATTATTAATTATAAACTATTAAACAAGGTTTTAGAGTGGATTAGATACCCTTTACCCAATAAGGAAGACCTCCTTAGCAGGTTAAGTGTCTCCACCATTTTTAGTAAATTTGACCTTAAATCAGGATTCTGGCAAGCTGCTATTCATCCCGATGATAGGTATAAAACCGCATTTACCACTCCTTTCGGACATTACGAATGGAATGTTCAGTCGTTTGGACTAAAAAATGCACCCAGTGAATTTCAGAATATTCTTAATAATATTTTGAATCCTTTCAGTCATTTTATTATTGTATACATCGATGATATCCTTGTATTCTCTAAGACTAACATTTGAATTCATTCTTTAAAATGAATAAAACCAATGGTCTTGTTCTTTCACCTTCCAAGTGTAGTCTGTTTCTGACAAAAGTCAGGTTTCTCGGCTTAATCCTCTATCACGGACTTACTCGGCCTATTGACAGAGCTATTCAATTTGCCGACAGATTTCCAGATAAGATTACCAACAAAACTCAGCTACAGAGATTTCTTGGCTCGCTTAATTATATAGGCAAGTTCTACAAGAATCTCAGGAAGATTTGTAAGCCTCTTTTTCAGCGCTTACAAAGTAATCCCCCTCCATGGACTGACATTCATACTTCTGTCATCCAGCAAATTAAAAAATATGTTAAGGTTTTGCTCTGCCTTGGCATCTCTAATGATTCAGCATTCAAAATAGGGGAAACTGATGCCTCCGATATTGGTTTTGGTGGCATACTCAAACAAAAGTTAACCCCCACTTCTGACGAGCAAATTGTTCATTTCCATTCGGGCGCATGGAACCCTACACAGTTAAAATACAGTACTATTAAAAAAGAGATTTTATCACTTGTATTATGTATTAAGAAATTTCAGAGAGATTTACTAAATCAAAAATTCCTAATTAGAATAGACTGCAAGTCAACTAAATTCATTCTTGAAAAGGACGTTGAAAACGTCGCCTCTAAGCATTCTTTCGCTAGATGGCAAGCTATATTAAGTATTTTTGATTTTGATATTGAATATATTAAAGGTAGTAACAACTCAGTTCCTGATTTTCTCACTCGTGAATTCATTAACACAGGTACTATTGCAACACCATGAATGTGAGAGGAGGATCTTCTTCTCGTGGTCATGGCCGTTCTTCAGGCACTGTAAATCAGTCAAAAGGAACTATTATTCCTCATCCAGTTACTCAAACCCATAATAAATTCCAGGTGCTTGGTACAGTCCTCAAGCCCTATGCATCAGTTTTTGCTAGTCAACCTAAACCATTTGATATTTTTGCTAATCAATCCAAAGCAACTTCATCAAACCCTAGTAACCCAGCTTCAGAGTATCGTGCTAAGTATGATCATTACTTATTCCACATCGAGTTACCCATGAAACCTAAAAATGACCCAGTCAAATTAGCTGCCCAGTATTTTCCTACTGGATGTCATTTCCTTCCTCTCGCTCCTTATAAATCTTTGGTCTTTTATAAGGATATTCTTATTGAAACTGAGTCAGTATTTATCAAGCCTATTTATGCCAACGATGATAAATCCAAGCTTCTTTATCACTCGTTGTATATTAAACAGGTTCTCAATCTTTTCGATTGGGGTAGTCATCCCTCCGATCTCAAGTCACTCTCTAATCATGCTAGCCCCTATTGCTATTATGATTATATTGAGGCTTGGTTCAAAATCATGCTTCACCAGAATGAAGATCATAGTCATTCTTGGTTTTTCCAGTTCGACCAAAAGTTCAAGAGTCAATTTTCTAAGTGGTTCATTCTCTGGTGGACAAGGCATGGTCTTGATCATGCAATTTTCCCAGAACCACTTATGGTTCAACTTGAGCATTTTTGTCATCATAGTAACTATCTCCCGAAATATGAGAAAATTCCTGCATTCCTTATATTTTGCAGTAAATATAAAATCCCTTGGATCCTTAAATGGTAATATGTCGTTACGGCCACCCAAGAAGTCACTGTATTCCAGCCTCCTTCTTCCATAGGAATTAGGTCAGCCCAAACAGTCATCTCTCCAATTTCTCAGGTCTCTCGCCGTTTTTATATTAAATGGTGGGATAAGTTCGGTGTCGATAGGATAGTTGGTCAGGTTCAGAAGGAATTTCTGCCTTCTCCTTCTACTCCATTATTGACCCCTCTAGTTACCAAGGTTCCAACCATTGAATCTTTCAATAAATCTTCGGTTAAGGCATCTGAGAAATTAAAATTAGTTGCTCCTCCGAGTCCCAGTAAAGTCACCGAGGTTTCCAGTTATTCTAATTCTCAGTTAAAGCTTCTTGCCGACGCCATTCAGGCAAGATTAGACCAGTTAGATGAAAAATCAGAAGCATCCTCTTCTCATTCCAGAGGAGAAAGTGATAGTCAGAATTTAGAGGATGAAGATGAAGATTGTGACCCCTATGGCACAATCAATCTCCAAGATGCTCAGGATCCTTTTGCTTGATCATCTCAATCAGCACCTACTCCGGCAGCCCAATCAGCCCAGTCAACACCTACCCAGACATCACAGTCAGCACCTGCTCTGGCAGCCTCGTCAGCAGCATCTTTTGCTCCAACAGCCTCGCCAGTAGCATCTCCTGCTTTCCACCAAAAGCAGCACTCAGTCAAGCATCTGGCCCCACGGCCCCTTTAGTCAAAAGAAGACGTCTGCTTCTCCACCGAAAGCAGATTCTTTTCTTTCTTTTACTTTTACTTTACTTTAGTAAATGTAATATGTTTTTTACTTGTACTTTTACCTCAATTATTGTAATAGTAATGTTGTAATAGTTCATTTCCTTGTTCTATAAAAAGAAATCGAATTCATTTAGTTACTCAGACTTAGAAAGACTCAGAGATCCTTCTCTGACTAATCTTTAGCCTCCACCGCTGTTAAGCCTACCTAACCCCTCTTCATCTAATGTTCTTCTTTTAGTTATCTTGTAAGTTAATTTTATTTCAAGCACTTTTGAATATATATATATATATATATATATATATATATATATATATATATATATATATATATATATATATATATATATATATATATATATAACTTGCGTTTGTTTAAGGGCATTTGAAGATCAGAAGTTGCAAATTCAATAAATTTCGTCTGTGAACCTTTCAGTAGCTTCGTCCGTGAGAAGAAGAAAAAAGAATACTGTGCAGTCCGTGATTCTAAAATTTAAATAGTATCCTTTCCATTCTCCTATAAATATGATGCTTAGTTAGAATTGAAAATCACACCAGAATCAGAGAATTCTTCTTCTATAATATTGAGCGTATTTCTTTAGAGTTTAGTAAAGCTTTGAGCGTAGAAAACTGTTCAAGTTTTCTTCAAGAATATCCCTGCTATACCAGTTGGAATACTCTTCTTTTTAAGGTAAGGGATATTATTTTTGTTTAGTATTCGTATGAAATAATATTTTCTTCCATACTCTATAGCATGAAAGTAATATTATTTCATTTCAGATTTCTAATTCTATACTCATTTTGTTAAGTTTTGGCTTTTATACTCCATGAAATTAGTAGAATATCATTGATATTTGCGCTTCATCCAGTATCTTTTTCATGGAAATATTATTTTGAGCATTCTTGATAAGTTTTAACATTTTTATATCGGAGTACTATTCACGGGGTACTATTCCCAAATTATTATTCACGGGATACTATTCACTCAGTTACTATTCACCCGGGGTACTATTTATAACAAAAAATTAATTTCTTTTCGGTCCAAATCATTTTTGATACAATATTATTCTTGAATTTTACTCCATAAAGTAGTATCATGTTGACAATTTGGACGTTTTTGAATCTTGGATAAATTAAATTATAAATCTTTAAAAATTTATCCTTTGCTTTCATTTAATTGAATTCTTATATCATTATCATCATCCTCATGCTTATATTATGATGAAAGTCATTTGTGGCCCGTAGTGCATAGATAGACTTGGTATAATTATGACCAGGGATTATTCGGTATAATCATGACCGTAATGTTACAAATGATATAGTAAGAGTCCTCAACGGCCCGTAGTGCATTGATGGACAATTATTGGTATAATCATGACCATTGATGAAAAATGAATATCCTTAGCCCATAGTGCATGGATAATTCGTGGTCGTGAAACTAATGAATATCCTTGGCCGTAGTGCAGGAATGATTCAATGATGTGGATTATTTATTAAGCTGAGTCTCAGCGATAAAATTGATGATAAACTTTTTAAATCATAGAAGATAGTAGATATCATGCTCTACTTGACTCTTCTAATGGATTGCTTGTACCGCTGCAGTTAAACTCGATGTTTATTATATTTTATTAGTTTAACACTATTGAAGGCTAATGATAATTTATTCTGCATTATCTTAGTCATAATATTTCTTACTGGGCTACTTGAGCTCACCCTTTTCTTTTCATTGTTCTCTTCAGGAAATGAGAATATAGATGGGACTAGTCGGGGAACGGAGTGACGGTCCAGATGTTTGCATTAGTAGTCCTCACTATTCTGTGAAATAGTGTGATAATAATTGTAATGAGGACTTATTTTGAGTTTGAATACTGTCTAGAAGACAATATTTGTATTAAAATTCACAGCTTATGTTTTGTCGTATCCTATACGACACTTAGCAGTTGTATAAATTAAGTTTGTATTTAAATTATGTACCATGTATTTGGAGACTCAGAATAGGTGATGTATACCTATTTTGGGGGCATCATAGTTGGTATCAAAGCTTAGGGATATGATCCCTGGCTAAGATGTGAGACTAGAACTAGGAGGGGAGAGACAGATAATTCCTTCACTAGTATGACCTACCTAAGTTTATTTGTTATTTAATTGGTCGGTCAGAATATAGGGATAATATGTGGTATGTCAAATGATGAATGATGGGATGTTCAGAGGCTTTATGCAATTCATGCAACATCAGGTGAGAGCGACTCCTGTTCAAGATGCAGGTGAAAACACTGGCAACTCTCGGACGGTCACAGCTAAGTAGTTCAAGGAGCTGGGACCACCAGAGTTTTTGAGAGAGCCAAAACCACTTAAGGCGGAGACGTAGATAAAGCAAATCACCAAGATATTTGATGTCTTGGGATGCTCCAAGGAGCAAAAGGTTCCCTTTACCACCTTGATGTTGCGAGGAGAGGCAGATTACTGGTGAGAATCTGTAAAGCGTACTCAACCAGCCGCACTAAAGATGTCTTGGAAGAAGTTCCAAGAGCTGTTCACCGACAAGTACTTTCCCAAAAGTATTCATCACATGAAGGAGATAGAGTTCATCAAGCTGGAGCAAAACAATATGACCGTGTCGCAGTACGAAGCTAAGTTTGTCGAGTTTTCCCGGTTTGCGTCCCACTTGGTTGATACCGAGGAGAGAATGACGCGGATGTTTCAAAGAGGATTGAAACCCAAGATACATCAATACCTAATTTCTCACAAACTGTGTTTGTATTCAAATGTTGTAAATAGGGCTCAGTTATTGGAAAGTGATAATGAGTCAACCCAACCAAGAGATAGCAGCCGGCAAAGCGATACTACCAGTGGAAGCAGTCATCGAAGCGGTGACAACAAATGTGGAGGAAGTCAACATGCCAGATATGGTAACCACTTCTGTGGTAATCATGGTCAAGACAATAAAAGTAGAAATTTCAAGAAGAGGAGATTCAATAATGATGAAAAGACGTCAGCACCAGCACCCGTTGTTAAAGAAGGAGAACGATCAACGATCGTATGCTACAAATATGGAAGGGAGGGACATATCATTCCAAACAGTACGCAATAGTCCAAAACATGTTATAATTGCGGAAGAGAAGGTCACCTAGCTCAATTTTGTCGTACAGTGAAGCCAAGTTCAGCTAGGATGGAGGCATCAAAGGCCGTCCCTGAGAAGTTAAAATCAGTAGTTCAAGGGAGAGCGTTTGTCGTGATCTCCCAGAAAGTAAGGAACCCAAATGAGGTGATTACGGGTAAGCTAATCATAAACTCTAGCTAAGTCTATACCTTATTTGATACTGTTTCTACCCATTCTTTTATTTCTCCTACTTGCGTTCAACGTTTAAATTTAACTCCGGAGAAATTAGACTTTGACTTATCTATTGAAACTCCGTTGGGAGAAACCTTCATTACATCCACTATTTATAAGTCTTGTTTGATTTAAATCGGCAACTGCACGTTTTCTGTCGATCTTATTTCTTTGAAAATACTTGCATTAGATGTGATTTTAGGGATTGATTGGTTAACTACTCATCATGCTAAAATTTATTATTTTCCTAAGGTTGTTATTTTCATATTCCTAACCAACCTATTATAAAAATTTAAGCAACCAAACCACTAAAGTCAATCACTGTCATATTAAGCCATAAAGCTATTCGTTTATTGAAAACTGGATGTCAAGCTTTCTTAGCCCATGTCACAAATTTAAACAAAAATACGTCAAATTTGAATGATATTTTCATTGTTAATAAATTTTACTGACGTATTCCCTGAAGAACTTCTTGGCCTACCCTCAGAGTGTGAAATCAAATTTTGTATCGACATTGAACCCGATACAAAACCCATTTCCAAAGCCCCATATCGAATGACTCCTATTGAACTTCAGGAGTTAAAGACCCAACTGCAGGAATTGTTAGACATCGGTTTCATTCGTCCTAGTACGTCTCCTTGGGGTGCTCTTGTTCTATTCGTGAAGAAGAAAGATGGGAGTCTGCGACTTTGTATTGATTATCGGGAGTTGAACCATGTCACCATCCAAAATAGATACTCGTTGCCTCGTATTGATGACCTGTTTGACCAGTTGCAAGGAGCTAAATTCTTTTCAAAGATCGATCTTCGTTCCGGATATCATCAGTTAAAGATTAAAACCGATGACATTCTAAAGAGTGCTTTCAGAACTCGGTATGAGCATTACGAATTTCTAGTCATGTCTTTTGGATTGACTAATGCTCCTGCTGCCTCATAGATATGATGAACTGAGTATTCAAAGAATATTTGGATCACTTTGTAGTCTTCTTTATTGATGACATCCTCATATACTCTAAAACTCGTGAAGATCATGAGCAACATTTGAGGCTAATACTCCAAAAGCTTCGTGAAAATAAGCTTTATGCCAAGTTGAAGAAATTAGAGTTCCGGCATGAGAAAGTAGCATTTCTTGGGCACGTGATATCAAATCACGGAATATCTGTTGACCCAACGAAGATTGAAGCAATACAAAGCTGGGAGCAACCTAAGTCAGTGACCGAAGTACGTAGCTTTCTCGCCTTAGCTGGTTATTATCAAAGATTCGTGGAAGGATTTTCTCGAATCGCTACTCCATTAACTCAGCTGACTCGAAAAGATACAAAATTCGATTGGAGCGAGAAATCTAAGAAGAGTTTTTAAGAACTCAAGAGGAGACTCATTTCAGCACCTGTTCTGACAATACCATCTGGTTCGGAGGGATTTATCATCTACAGCGATGCTTTAGGCTGAGGGTTAGGATGTGTTCTTATGTAACATGGGAAAGTCATAGTCTATGCCTTACGACAACTTAAAGAATATAAGAGGAATTATCCTACTCATGATCTAGAGTTTGCAACAGTCATTTTTGTGCTTAAAATTTGGAGGTATTACCTGTATGGGGAGAAGGTGGAGATCTATACGGATCATAAAGGCCTCAAATATTTCTTCACCCAAAAGGAACTCAACATGCGACAACAACGTTGGCTCGAGCTGTTGAAAGATTATGATCATACCATTCAATATCATCCTGAAAAAGCGAACGTAGTAGCTGACGTATTGAGTAGACGATCATATGCGGGTATGAGTACAATATTGTCAACGCAAAGGCCCATTTTGTATGACTTGCAAGGGATGGAGGTAGAGTTAAAGACTCCAGGGACCCACGTGATGATGGTAAATATACGAGTAGAACCGACTTTAATCGATAAAGTTAATGCTGCTCAAGCTACAGACCTGGAGCTGATGCGTATGAGGAAGAAAGTGCAAGAAGGTGCTATTCTGGAAGCAAGAATCGATGAAAAAGGAATACTTCGAGTCAACTCTAGACTTTGTGTTCCTAAAGACCCTGATTTAAAGTATAAGATCATGATGGAGGCGCACAACACACCATTTACAATCCATCCTGGGAGTACCAAAATGTATCGTGATCTTCGACATACATTTTGGTGGAACAATATGAAGAGAGAAATAGCGGAGTTTATCTCAAGCTGTCTAACATGTCAACGAGTCAAGGTGGAACATCAAGTGCCAAAAGGTCCATTGCAACTACTTAAAATTCCAGAATGGAAGTGGGAGCACATTACCATAGATTTCGTTATTGGTCTTCCCAAGGTTTCTAAAGGCATAAATGCAATTTGGGTCATTGTTGATAGATTGACCAAGTCTTCTCATTTCTTATCTATATGAGAAACTTATTCACTAAAATGTCTTGCACGTATATATATAAATGAGATTATAAGACTGCATGGTTTGCCAATATCTATAGTTTTGGATCGAGACCCAAGATTCACTTCACGATTTTGGGTTAGTTTGCAAAAAGCTATGGACACGGATTTACGATTTAGTTCGGCATATCATCCTCAAACGGACGGGCAGTCGGAGAGGACTATTCAAACTCTTGAAGATCTAGTAAGACTCTGTGTCCTTGACTTCAAAGGAAGTTGGGATAAGTTATTGCCATTAGTGGAATTTTTCTACAACAGTTATCAAGCAAGTATTGGCATGGCTCGATACGAGGCGTTGTATGGATGCAAGTGTCATTCTCCAGTATGCTGGGATGAGGTGAGTGAACCAACGTTGTTGGGACCAAAGTTGATACGTATGACTACGGAGAAGATTCAAATGATCTGACAACGTATAAAAACGTCACAAGATCGACAAAAGAGTTATGCTAATCTTCATCAAAAGGACGTGAAATTCAATGTTGGAGAACATGTGTTATTACGTGTTGCTCCATGGAAGGGAGTTACGAGATTTGAAAAGAGGGGAAAGCTTAATCCTCGATTCATTGGCCCATTTGAAATCCTTGATCGAGTAGGAACTGTGGCTTATAGACTCGTTTTACCGCCAAGTATGTATCGTGTTCATAACTTTTTTTACATATCCATATTACGTAAATATATGGAAGACCCGAACCATATTATTGAGTTAGAACCGGACGAAATAGCGAAAGATTTAACGTATGAAGAGGTACCTGTTAAAATCTTGGATAAGAAGGAACATATTCTACGCTCCAAGGTTATACCTCAAGTCAAAGTTTTGTGGAGAAACCACTATGTTGAGGAAATGACCTGGGAGTTAGAATCTGAAATGAAATCAAGGAATCCTCACCTCTTCGACATACCAGGTACGTACCCTAATTTCGAGGACTAAATTTCATAAGAAGGGGAGGTTGTAAGACCCCAGCTTTTATGAATAAAGATATTTTTTTTGAAATATATTTTTGAATATTATGGTATGGATTTGATATAATGTTATAGTTGTAGGTAATATTTATAAATTTTGCAAAGTAAGCAAGTTGTTATAAAATATTCGATTGGTCGGGGAATATTCGTTTTAACAGAAAATATTCGTACGACGACACAATCATTAGTGGACCCCACAACGAAATTATTATCAGAATGAGAAAATGGCAGAAATATCTTTTTATAAAAATAACGGCGAAAGTTTTACAGTTAAACTGTTGAAATACCCGGTGGTAAAAGTACAGTAATACGCGTGGTTGCATAGTAGCACACGATATTGATTATTAATGCTTACGTAAGAAGTCACTCAGTTTAATTCAATTATTGCTACAATAATTGCTGCATAGTATCTCACGTTATTTGATTCAATTATTGTCAATATTTTTTATATTATTAAATCAATAATTGAGATGACAAAGTTATTCATATTATTATTTGCAATATTGACTATGTCAAGAAAGTTCTGTCGTGGAGAGGTTTGGTTACCTAATTGCGCGCCAATAGAGAGAAATCCTTATCAGAAAGCCCCCTCTTTCTTGGGAACGATCTGGTTGTTAAATATTACGAATTATAATAATAATGCTAAATGTTGTTAAAAATATTGAGGTAATTTTTATGAAGTATTTGTGGTAATTTTGGCTTATTTTATGGACCCCCATTTACCTAAACTTTAAAATAATCGGTAGAAGATGTTTGAGTGTATATATATATATATATATATATATATATATATATATATATATATATATATATATAGTCCGGATCCAGTCCGGGATCCCGGACTCTATAAAATACGGACTATTTTTTTTTTTTTTTGCTTTTTTTTTGAAACAACTAAAAAAAAAAAATTTATGGAATTGAATTTTTTTTCATAATACAGTGTTTTGGGTGTGATTTGGGTACGTATAACAAAACATGGTGGTACTGTCTGTGCAGACTGTACCACCACTTTTTGGTATAGGTATTCAAAACACGTCCAAAACATTGTATTATGGAAAAATTTCAGTTCTATAAAATATCAAATATTTTTTTTAGTTATTTAAAAAAAAAGCAAAAAAAAAAAAAGGTCCGAATTTTAAAAAAATCCGGACTCCCGGACTTGATCGCCTGTGTGTGTGTGTATATATATATATATATATATATATATATATATAGATATAATATTTGTGTGTGAGTGTGATGTGTGTAAAAGTGACATGTGGGGTAGGGCCCACACGTGGGAAGAAAAATGAAATGGGAAATGGGGGGGGGGAGATTATCAAGAATGGAGGGAGTATTAGTATATATATATATATATATATATATATATATATATATATATATATATATATATATATATATATAACTTGCGTTTGTTTAAGGGCATTTGAAAATCAAAAGTTGCAAATTCAATAAATTTCGTCCGTGAACCTTTCAGTAGCTTCGTCCATGAGAAGAAAGAAAAAGAATACTGTGCAGTTCGTGATTCTAAAATTTAAATAGTATTATTTCCATTCTCCTATAAATAGGATGCTTAGTTAGAATTAAAAATTACACCAGAATCAAAGAATTCTTCTTCTATAATATTGAGCGTATTTCTTTAGAGTTTAAGGAAGCTTTGAGCGTAGAAAATAGTTCAAGTTTTCTTCAAGAATATCCCCGTTATACCAGTTGGAATACTCTTCTTTTTAATGTAAGAGATATTATTTTTGTTCAGTATTCGTATGAAATAATATTTTCTTCCATACTCTGTAGTATGAAAGTAATATTATTTGGTTTCAGATTTCGAATTCTATACTCGTTTTGTTAAGTTTTGGCTTCTATACTCCATGAAAGTAGTAGAATATCATTGATATTTGCACTTCATCCAATATCTTTTTCATGAAAATATTATTATGAGTATTCTTGATAAGTTTTAACCTTTTTATGCCGGAGTACTATTCACGGGATACTATTCCCGAATTACTATTTATAGGGTACTATTTACTCGATTACTATTCACCCGGGGTACTATTCATAACAAAAAAATTGATTTCTTTTCGGTCTAAATCATTTTTGATACAATATTATTCATGAATTTTACTCCACAAATCGGTATCATGTTAATAATTTGGACGTTTTTGAATCCTAGATAAATTAAATTATAAATCTTTAAAAATTTATCATTTGCTTTCATTTAGTTGAATTCTTATATCATTGTCATCATCCTCATGCTTATATTATGATGAAAGTCATCTGTGGCCCGTAGTGCATAGATGGACTTGATATGATTATGACCATGAATTATTCGGTATAATCATGACCGTAATGTTACAAATGATATAGTAAGAGTCCTCAACGGCCCGTAGTGCATTGATGGACAATTATTGGCATGATCATGACCATTGATGAAAAATGAATATCCTTAGCCCATAGTGCATGGATAATTCGTGGTCGTGAAACTAATGAATATCCTTGGCCGTATTGCAGGAATGATTCAATGATGTGGATTATTTATTAAGTTGAGTCAGCGATAAAATTGATGATAAACTTTTTAAATCATAGAAGATAGTAGATATAATGCTCTACTTGATTCTTCTAATGGATTTCTTATTCCGCTGCAGTTAAACTCGATGTTTATTATATTTTATCAGTTTAACACTGTTGAAAGCTAACAATAATTTATTCTGCATTATCTTAGTCATAATATTTCTTACTGGGCTAGTTGAGCTCACCCTTTTCCTTTCATTTTTCTCTTCAGGAAATGAGAATATAACTGGGACTAGTCGGGGAACGGAGTAACGATCCAGATATTTGCATTAGTAGTCATCACTATTTTGTAAAATAGTGTAATAATAATTGTAATGAGGACTTATTTTGAGTTTGAATACTGTCAAGAAGACAATATTTGTATTAAAACTCACAACTTATATTTTTTTGTATTCTACACGACACTTAACAGTTGTATAAATTAAGTTTGTATTTGAATTATGTTCCATGTATTTGGCGACTCAGAATAGGTGATGTATACCTACTTTGGGGGCGTCACAGATGGATAGGATGTTCGAAGGCTTGAACAATCGCCCTCCAAAAAATTGGTGCTATGACATGGATGATGAAACTGATGGAGAACCAGAAGTGTACATGTCACTAGATGAACTTAAAGAAGTTGTCATTGAGGAGACAACTGGGGATAGGAAAAATGCAGAACATGAGCTAACTTGTATAATACCCCAAGTGCCTTCTCAGATAAAATTAGAAAATTCAGTGAACTTTGCACACCCATATCCCCTTGGTAGTCACATCCAAAGCAAAGGTCTCTATGATAATGAGGCCTCTTACACACCATGGTGGACTGAGGAAGATAAACTAGAAGAAGAAAAGCACGTTGTATTTTTTATACCTTAATGCAAAAATCTATTCACAAATACAACGGAAGAAGAATCTAGCTATGCAATAGAAATGGGGACATCATGTACAGAAAATATGTTAGGTGGCTTCAATCCAAAGACTCTTATAATGGGGAACCAACCAACACACATTGCAGTTCTAATGGATGGAGGGTTCCTCGCCTATCGTAGAGGAATTAGATAGCGGTGTCAAGAAAAGAGTCCAGCTAACGGACTATAAACCGAGCGCTCGATGGGAGGCACCCCATCCAATCTTTCTCCCTCCTTGTTTAATTCTTTTTTACATTTCCAGTTACTTCTTCTGCTATGTTTAATTCTTCATGCTTTCCATATTTAGTAGATGTTTGATAGTTGTAAGTCTTAATAATAGTTTGATTGTTTCTCCTCTCAGGTTTAATCCAATTGCTATAAGTATTCAAGATCAAACAAAAGTCAACTTACTTGTTGCCAAAAACTTGTTGCCTCCTTTTAGTCTAACACGAGTTTGATCATTACTACTATTCTTAGGTTTTACCTATTCTAGAGAGGGTTTGACCAGAGGATTACTACATTTTGTTCTTCTCTTATTCTATATTACTTAATAAATTTAGTTTTCATTCTTGGAGATTGTTGGTTTATTGGACAAGCCTGGAAACAGAACTTACAGCACGAATTTGCAGAGTTGAATATCTGATTTTTCATAACTTTTGTTTACTTTTTTATTTTAATGGTTTGCTTCAATCCCATAATGGCTTTTGGTTCATAAACGAACTAAACTCCATTATGGGATTCTAATGGATATTGATGTGTAGTTTAAATATGTATATCTGAATGCCTTGTTGAATATTTATTATTGGATTGCCCATTTTGATTATGCAAAATGCTTGAATGCTTGATCACCATTCACACTAATTGCTTGTATGGATTTGAAAAATGAAATATAAGTATAGATTATATCATAATGACATATGTTCTTGAGGCCGATTTGTTTAAGCCTTGTGATTCGTGAACCGGAGAGACATATACCGGTCCACCATGTGTAGTCATGAAAAGAGCCTACACTATAATTCATTATTGCTGTAATTTCACATAGACATATAGTGATTTTGGTATTAGTGATGCTTACATGAATTCTATCGATTGTGGATTTTGTGTAAATTAAACATAGTTCATTGAAAAATGGTTATGCTCTACTTTTGTGCTCTTGACTAGCTTTCCATGATAAATAATCAAACATGACATGAGGATTGCAATTTAGATGAAACATTAAATGAAATTAGAATCCCATTCTTCTCCAATTTGATTACATCACTTTAGTAATTATAATTTTAGTTTCGTTAATTAATTTAGAATTCAATTTAATTGTGAGTTGATCGTTTAAGCACATAGAATTAGTGATTAAGTTGTTGCATGATAAATTAGAGTTAACACCTTTCTCCATGGATCGATACTTTTCTTACTCTGCACTACTTGTTGACCCATGTGTACTTGCATGAGTTAGAGTCCTTTTTGTTAGACTAAAAAGGAGGAAACAAGTTTTTCAATGCAAATATAATTGGGTTAAAAACTTGTTGGTCGTTTTACCGATCAATATTTGTTGTAGAGCTTTTCATCCCACTGTTCCTTATCCACAAAGATTACAGAAGCAAAGAGAAGATAAATAGTTCAGTAAATTTTTGGAGGTGTTTAAAATGCTACAGATTAATATACCTTTCACTGAGGCATTGGAACAAATGCCTAGTTATGCAAAGTTTATGAAAGTATCTTGTCAAGGAAGAAAAGGCCAGAATACTTTTAAACCGTAGTCTTGACTTAAGAATGTAGTGCAGTGCTTCAACGCAAATTACCTCCAAAGCTGAAGGACCCAGGTAGCTTTACGGTACCTTATTTAATTGAGAAGATGTGTTGAAACGAATTTGGTTTTGAATTGGGAAAAGTGCCAATTTATGGTACAAGAGGGTATCATATTGGGCCACAAAGTGTCGAAGAAAGGGTTAGAGGTGGACAAGGCGAAGCTAGAGACCATTGAGAATTTGCCTCCACTAACTTCTATTAAAGGTGTGCGCATTTTTTAGGGCATGCAGCCTTCTATTACAGATTTATTAAAGATTTCTCCAAGATCACGAAGCCACTTTGCAGCTTATTGGAGAAGAATGCACAGTTCAAGTTCGATGAAGATTGCATGTTCTCATTTGAGCATTTAAAGAGGAAGTTAACTACAACACCAGTGATCACAACACCATATTGGGACCTACCATTCAAATTGATGTGTGACGCCAATGATTATTCTGTGGGGGCTGTTTTGGGCCAGAGAAGGGAAAAGATCTTTCATGTGATATACTATGCGAGCAAGACCCTTACTGATGCTCAGTTGAACTATACCACCACAAAGAAGGAACTTTTGGCAGTTGTGTATGCTTTTGACAAATTTTGAGCCTATTTGATTGGGACTATGGTGATAGTGTACACAGATCATGCAACAATTAGGTATTTGGTGGCAAAGAAAGATGCAAAGCCTCGTTTAATAAGGTGGATACTTCTATTGCAAGAATTTGATTTGGAGATCAAGGACTGGAAAGGTACTGAGAATCAAGTGGTGGACCACTTATCTAGACTGGAAAATTCGGGAAGGGATGTAGATGACAAGATTGTGATTAATGAATCCTTCCTAAAAGAACAGTTATTTGTGGTGAAAGGGGAGGTGCCATGGTTCGCAGATTACGTTAATTATTTAGTGAGCAAGATCATTCCTGTAGACTTGATTGACTATCAAAAGAAGAAATTTTTGCATGATGTGAAGTGGTTTATATGGGATGAACCATACTTATTTAAGCAATGTTTTGATCAGAAGATAAGGAGATGTATCCCATATAGCGAGACAAAGGATATTTTGCAGGATTGCCACGCATCATTATATGGAGGTCACTACGGTGGAGAAAGGACAGCGGCTAGAATGTTGCAAGCAGGATTCTATTGCCCGACGATTTTTAAAGATGCTTACAGTTTTGTCCAGAGATTTGATAGATGTCAAAGAGTCAGGAATATATCAAAGAGAAATGAGATGCCCTTGAACACAATCCTTGAGGTTGAAATTTTTGATGTGTGGGGGACAGACTTCATGGGGCCTTTCATTTCTTCCTGTGGGAATCTATATATTTTATTGGCAGTTGACTATGCTTCAAAGTGGGTGGAAGTGACAGCTCTTCCAACAAATGATGCTAAGGTGGTCCTAAGATTTTTACAAAGAAGTATTTTCTTAAGGTTTGGGACGCCAAGAGCCATCATTAGTGATGAGGGCATCCATTTCTGTAATCGACAGTTCACAGCTCTATTAGCTAAGTATGGGGTGAATCATCACATTGCTACAACTTATTATCCCCAGACTAATGGTTAAGCTGTGACACCCCCAAATCCGGGTACCTCAATTCCACAGATTTGGTGTTCACTGTCCAATTAAATTATAACTAACTACCCATAAACAAAGGATATAATTAAACTCAAAAGTTTAAACAATCAATCTCCCATTAAAGGGTTACATAATCTAAAATAAATCACAGGTCATCTAACCTTTATTACAATCATCTGTCAAAAATCAAAACATGATCATAATTAAATCTATTACATAAGCTTCATAAATAAAAGGTAAACTAAACGTCGTCTAATCAAGCATCGTGCCCTTACCCTTGCTTGTAGAAAACTCTTCAAACTTGTTAACTTCATCTGCATTGTTTTGTGCAAGAGTGAACAAACAATTGCCCATAAGAAGGATAATATACAATAATGTTTAATGAATGACAATTAACTGAGCTTGCAATGGTAAAGTATTCTTACCAGAACAATAAACTTTAATTTAACAGCTATGAGTTTAAAGGAATAATGAACGTTTAAGTTAATAATAGATATCAACATCAAAGAATACACTGAGGGTCACAAGACCACGAACTATACTCTAGGTTTTCAAGTATTTCTACTTTAACCTTTAACAGTCTAAAAGACTATAATCATCATCTATGTCCCAGGTTAACAGGTGTTTCTACTGTAACCTTTAACAGTCTAAACGACTATATGGACCATCATCCCGTACTCCAGCTGATCAGCCCTTTGTACTATGTATTGCGCAAACATTTTAACGCTATTGCATAGCTCTAAAAAAATCCCCTAATATAGGATTGTTCATCTCAGCTTAGATAATCAGGTTCTGAACCAAAGGAAGTTTGGTTGGGAATTAACTCCAAAGGAATTCTAGATCTTTAGAATGCTCATCAACCAAGTACTGGTTGAATCAGATAGAGACCAATAACTATTCAAGAGTTTGATTATAATATCTTCATGAACAAGGTATATCGATAAATCAATAAGAGCTAGAGTATTAACGACTTCTGAATTGAACAAGTGTCATCATCGATAACATTCTTGCAAAATTGTGTGGGTACATAAGCAAACCAAAGGAAGTTTGGTTTGGATTGACTTCAAGTGTAATTTAGAGTTTAGAACATTCATCAACTAAGGATTAGTTGAATTGGTAAAGAATCGCTAGGCAACTTAGAGTTCGGTATAATAATGTAAGATAGTGCAATGACATTGGAGAACGAAGATCAAACAACAGTTTTTAGTAGCTGAATAAACACATTTCTTACAACAAAAGTACAGACTTTGAATAACCAAGGTAACCTTGTTTGGAATAAAGAAATAAAGATTAATTAACTTGCTCAACAATAAATGAGGGTTAAAGAACTTGCATAACAATAAATTGCTCAACAAGAGATTAGAAATAGAGAACTTGCAAAAGTATATCATAACAGTGAAAAGTAACCTTGCTGAAAGTATATCATGACAGTGAAAAGTAACCTTCCTGAATAATAAAGTAGTAAAGGTTAGGGAGTTTGCCTCTTGCGTAAGCTTTATAATTACAACTCACGTACTCTAAATCCTACACATACCATTAGAATTATCACATCAATTAGCTACATACAAATTAACTTCATAGATTCATTTCTCATCTTAGCTAAGTTATAACCTTTAGTTTAAGGTTTAACCATATTAATAAACCACATAACACGAATCTGAAAACTCACTAACACATACATAAGACTTTTAGCATCCACATCACATTTTCAACTCTTATTAATCAATACTACATTTCTCCTTAATCAAACTTGAAGTTCAATCAAGTGCTTAAGCCTTCCTAAGACTCATTGGTTTTATATTAATCACCTTCCATATCTTATAATGTTCATCTCAGAATCACAAGTGTTAGCTTCATAACAGCTATTCATTATTCATTGTGTATTTTAACTCATAACATAACGCGTTCTTAACTTACTAATCATTTTTACAAAGTTAAAATTATCAATGACAGGACACGATTCTGTTTTAACCTCCTTGTCACATGTTCGACACATTAACATAACCTCAGACCAAGTTATAGTGGTATCCCAGGTCTGCAGCAGTAGCAGAAGCTACTGCCTCAGATCAGTGTATGGCGCAGTTGCGCCATACATAAGTCTGGGACAGGCGCAGCTGTGCCGTTTCTGGCCTTAGCACCGGCGCAGTTGTGCCAGTGCACAGACAGAACCAGAAAGACTGTGAACAGTAGCCGACTTTAGCCCAACTAACACGAATTTCACCCACTAAATAGTGAATTTAACACAAACAATTGATATAGAACTATTACAAACATGATTGCTAACATATTCAACCACTTAGAACAATTTAACAATCACTTTAACTAATTTAAATCCTCAAATTCCATATTTTCATATAAAAACTCTATTTTTGAGTTCCTTCACAAAAATTCACACTGTAATCTCAGTTCTACACCAAATCACTTCGTTCAAACTACGTTCTCTTCGTTTCTTAATGAAATAGCATAATCAAAACTCAATTTACAGTTTAACATACAAATTGACCACTAAAATTGGTACTTTTACAAGCCATATGAAAAATATAAACACTGTCATTACTTTTCCTACTTTTAAACGAAATTAGCATACGAATTCTTGTTTAAACACCAACTCTAATCATCACAGTGACATACAATCACAAGTAATCAGTTGTATAGCAAAAAATCGAAAAGATAGAATTCACAGAATATAAAGATATTGTTGTCGTGAAACATATATATGTATATATATATATATATGTGTGTGTGTGTGTGTGTGTGTGTGTGTGTGTGTATAATATCAAAGTTATGAATATTACCTTCAATTAGTTTGAATAATCTTTGCTAACACCACAAAAATTGCTTGAAAACTCAGAACTTCCTCTCAATTCTCTCACAAACTCTCTATATTTTCTCAGTATTCTTCCTAGGCAACTAAGTTATGCATAAGACCAACTGATAGCCAAGCCAAACTGATAAATCTTAATATTACGCTCACTTATTGTATCGGTTACAAAATAACGTATAAGTTATATTTTATTTATTTTATTTAAAAATTCAAAAATTAAAAATCCAAAAGCTATAAGGCTTTGTTTGGCAAAAAGTCTTTAAAATAAAGATTTAATATCTTTAAGCCTTGTTTGGGTTAAATCAATTTAAAACTACTTTAATTATTTTAATAAACAATTTAGTTTATAATTTATAATCACATATTATTTATTTGGATTTCCATATCCAATATTAATCAAATAAATTAATTACACACTATATTTTAAATAAATATTACACTTTAACAAATATCACAAAATTATAATTTTATTTAATAATTTAACATACCACTTTAAATTATTAAAACAATAATATAACATCTCATGTTATATTACAACTCTCTAAATTATAAATTAATTTAATTTAAAATATTATTTACTAAATTTAATTCATAAATATTTACTAACAACAATCACATTTTTATTTAATTTAAGAAATATTTTAACGTACAAAACAACAACTTCATCAATAAAATATTTATTTAATTTAATAAATATTTGAAATTACAAATAAAATCTTGGATTGTTACACAAGCAGAGGTTTCGAATCGCGAAGTAAAGAGAATTTTGGAGAAGATAGTGAATCCCACAAGGAAGGACAGGTCATTGAAGTTAGATGATGTTGTAGGGCCTACAGGACTGCCTATAAGACACCATTGGGAATGTCATCGTTTCAGCTTGTCTTTGGAAAGGCTTGTCACCTTCCCATGGAGCTCGAGCACAAAGCGTATTGGGCAATTAGGAAGCTTAACTTTGATTTGAAGGCTGCAAGTGAAAAACGCTTACTTCAACTCAATGAGTTGGATGAATTCAGATTGCAAGCCTATGAAAACTCCAAGCTATACAAGGAGAAAGTGAAGAGATGGCATGACCGCAAGATTATGGAAAGAGTTTTTGAACCGGGGTAAAGAGTTCTACTGTTCAATTCAAGACTTAAACTTTTTTTTGGGAAGTTAAAATCAAGGTGGTCAAGGCCATTTACTGTGAAGACGGTTTATCCACATGGTGCGGTCGAGATATTCGATAAATTCCCAGACAAGCCTTTCAAAGTTAATGAACAGCGTCTGAAGCACTATTATAGTGGTGAGGTTGACAAGCAGACGGTTACCTCAATTCTTTCCTCTACATGATTGGATCAGCGATAGTCAAGCTAATTGACTATAATTTAGTGCCCGTTGGGAGGCACCCCATTATTTCTATCCTTACCTCTTGTTTAATTCTGTTTGGATCATGTTATTTCTCATTTTCATGTTTACTTTTTCTTAATAGCATAACAATTGTTGATGTAAGTTTTGAAGGAGCTGAATGTGCATATTATGTTGGTTAGAAGTACCATATAGAGCATTCTTTTGGGATATTCATTCATGCATGTTAATTAGTTCATGTTTCATCTTGGAGAATTGGTATCTCATACTGATACTTTCTGTATGTGCAGGTGAATTGCAGACTATCAGTAGCCACTTTGTTCTACTTAAAGATTCAGCTCAGTTTGTTTTGTCAGGGTGCAGGGCCGCGCGACCACGCTCTTCAGTAAGTCAAAATTAGCGCGCCCGCGCTGTACTTCTTTGCAACTTGGTTAACCGTGCGCCCGCGCTATAACTAGTTCAAAAACTCGCACAGCCGCGCCCAAAACCGGAGTCAGAATTTTTTTTTGAAGTTTTTAAAGACGTGTCTCATTCCATCTTCTTATATTAGTTACTTTGCAAATGTGCGTCTCCCCAACTCTTATCAAAAAACCGACGCCTATCTCTTCTTATCTCCAAACGGTTCTTTTTTAAATTTCTAACTCCTCACCCCACTACCAATTTATACGCGATCATTCTCCTACCTACGTTCAAACTCTTCAACTAATCCTTTGTTCAGTTTCAAAGATAAAGCTAGGGTTTGTGAGAGATTGTTACAATAATAAGTTTGGGGGAGTTCGAATACAGAGCACGCATTTTCTCAGTCAAATTCTTTTCTTCAATTTAGGGTTCACTTCTTCATCAAGTATAATGGGGCCAAAGAGAGCACATTCTCATACTCAAGAGTCAACTTCCTCAAGCAGCCAAAGTGAGGACATTGTTGATTTTTCTAAGTTCGTTAGCCTTGAAGCCCAGACAGAGTACTACAGAATAATATCCAAGACTTTTGTGAAGGAGCGTGATTTTAAGCCAGAAAAACAAGATGGTCAATTATGGGACATGATATGTGAACGAGGATGGGCTGGAGTGACTGCTACTCCTAACCCGGTACCTATGGGGATTGTTCGAGATTTTTATGCTAATGCCAAAGAGACTATGAGAGGGTTTTCCTATGTCAGAGGAGTTCAAGTAGACTATCGTCCGCAAGTAATTAGGGAAGTTTTCATGATACTTGATGTACCACCAATTAGACGTGCTAACTGGGTCGAGGCCGCACGCTTCGAGACTGACCTCGACAGGGTTATCACTGATTTATGTGTATTGGGTACACAATGAACATACAAGCCAGGCACTAATCAGCCTAGGACTTTTCAGGCTTCAACACTCAATCGCTATGCTAAAGCTTGGAATCTGTTTATCTGTGCAAAGCTTATGCCATCGTCTCATCAACATGAAATCACAACTGAGCAGGTAATTATTTTATGGGGAATAATTACAAGCAAGTTCGTCGACGTGGGCCACCTTATTAATCAGAATATGTTACGCTACATGAGGGGGAGTACCACAAGAAGCATCCCAAATGCGTCAATTATAGCTAGTTTGTGTGCTGGACAAGGGGTCGTATGGGCCAACGAACAATTACTGTACCCGAGTCAAGATATTACTCACACCATAATTTCCAAATTTGAAGATTGGGTAGGAGGTACCCCGCATCCAAGGGGTAAAGGGTTCATTCTTCCAGTCGCATCATCGCATCCATCTCCGCAGCCCACGCGCACAACTACCGTAGGAACCTCAGCCCAAGCCACTGCTGTCCATAATGATCGTCGGTTCCGAAGGTTGGAGAGGAAAGTTGATGCCATATATGACAACTTCTTAGCATTTGCTAATGGATTGACGAGGTCCCTAGCTGAGGCTTTTGCGCAACAAGGAACCACGCTTGAGTGGCCATAATTCGAGACAGTTGCGCCATTTCCACCGCCAAATTCATCACCCGAAGAGGGTGGTACTGCTAATAATTAGGGGAGATAATTTAAACCTTTTACCTTTATTCATTTGGGATAATGAATATTTTCAGTTTGAGGATATTGGGTGTTTAGTAGTTTAGAGCATTTAGTTAATTGCATGTAGTTTAATTTTGCATCATTTCAACATGTTTAGTATAATTTTTGCATGCTTTTATGTTTAGTTATGTGTTTAGTTGCATATCCCAAGTATCTAGTTGTGTGGAATCTTAATTTAGCCGATGATGATTTAGAAATTTCATAGATTCTTGAAATTAGTGGATAACATGAGCTCAGCTATAATGTTTTACATGATTTAATTCATGCTTGTTATTTAGATGCTTTCAGTTAGCACGTAAGTGTTCATATATGCTTGTTGGTATAAGAATAATGTGTTTTAACTGCTTAGCAGAAAATGTTGTTTTAAAAATGGAATTGTGTAGAAAAGTAGACATAGACTATGAAATCATTGATAATCAAACTTTGGGAACACATGGGTATGCTTAGTGTACATAAAAAAAAGAGAAAAATCCATCTTGGGAACCTTCCCGAGTGAATTATTGAATCGTGTGAAGGGGCGAGATGGCGCGTAAAATGCACTCGCTGTATAAAAAAAAGAACAATAAACACCGCGAGAAAGTGCAAAAATCGCCCTTGTAAGTAAAAATAAAGCAGATTAAACCCATTGTTGAACCTCAGTTTGTATTGAAGTGTTGGAATAGTTTTTGTTTCATTAGTATATGTGATTCTTGATTTAAGCTTCAATTTTTTGTCTTGAGCAGTATAATATGTGTAGTCTTTGCCTTGGTCAAGCTTATTTATGAACACATCACACACACACACAGCATCTTTATAGTGAGTTTGGATTATTTGATTGTATGATGTTATGCGTATAGCTTAGTTTGGTACTTTGTTCTTGAATCTGGATAATTCTCTAAGGCACAATTGATTGGAATTCCAATTTAGCTGGAAATCTTAGGACTCACTTGCATCGTAGTGTAGTTTGCATAGCATGTAGTTGCATTGCATTGTTTATTTTCGTGTGCATTGCTTAAGGGCAAGCAATAGTTCAAGTTTGGGGGTATTTGATAAGTAAGTTTTATACATACTTATTGGGTACTAACGCACTGAAATTATGCTCATCTCAAGTAGTTTTTGTTATGTTTTATTTGCATTTTATGTTTATTTTACAGTATTTGTAGTTGGAACTCCTATAACAACTGAAAGTAAGAAATTGCATGTAATAGCATGGATTGGCAAGGATGGCATGAAGCTAGCAAAAGCATGGCAAGGTGAACATGAGCAGATGAGGAACTGGAGCAGTGGAGGAATGCAATGTAGAAGAAAAGGAATGAAGAGCAAGCAAGCAACAAATAAAAAGCAGCAACAACAAGACAACAGAAGACATAATGCAGTAGCAGCGCAGCCGCGCTTCTTTAAAGACTAAATATTGTGCGCCCGTGCGTAAGGCAAGACAGAGGCTGATCAGGCATCGCGCCGCCGCACTTCAACAAGGAAGGGCTATGGCGCTCCTGTGCCATACATTCGACATATAACTCTATCGCGCGATCGCGCTCGTAATACAGGTGAATTTGGAAAATGAAATATAAGTATAGATTATATCATAATGGCATATGTTTACGGGGCTGATTTGTTTAAGCTTTGTGATTTGTGAACCGGATAGACATATACCGATCCACCGTGTGTAGTCATGAAAAGAGTTTGCACTCTAATTCATTATTGCTGTAATTTCACATAGACATATAGTGATTTTGGTAATAGTGATGCTTACATGAATTCTATCGATTGTGGATTTTGTGTAAATTACACATAGTTCATTGAAAAATGATTATGCTCTATTTGTGTGCTCTTTACTAGCTTTCCATGATAAATACTCAAGCATGACATGAGGATTGCAATTTAGATGAAACATTAAATGAAATTAGAATCCCAATCTTCTCCAATTTTACTACATCACTTTATTAATTATAATTTTTTTTGTTAATTAATTTATAATTCAATTTAATTGTGAGTTGATCGTTTAAGCACATAGAAATAGTGATTAAATTATTGCATGATAAATTAGAGTTAACACCTTTCTCCGTGGATCGATATTTTTCTTATTCTGTACTACTTGTTGACCCATGTATACTTGCATGAGTTAGAGTCCTTTTTGTTAGACTAAAAAGGAGGCAACAAGTTTTTGGCACCCCTTGGGGGTTCACGTAGCTAATATTGCTTTCTTCTCTTTAATTTCAATATTAGAATAGAGTAGATTAGAATAGTTATTTTCTAGAACTGATTAGGTTTGAAGATTTGAAGTAATTGGATAGCATAATAGATTCAAACTTGGAGCAAGAGAACAGATTTGCACTTTAATTCTCTACTCTTATCCTCTCTTTGATTCCTATTTGTAATTTTATGATGTTTATTCAATATGTGGATGATAGATTTGATTCAGCTATGAGTTAAACTTTATTTTGGAATTGCAATGGATTCTATTGCTTAGTTTAATATGATATACTTCATTGTTAACCTTATTGATTTCTATGGGATTGTCTGTTAAGATTCATGCTTATTTGCTTAGTTGATTGGCCATCAATTACTGTGATGACCCCATATGAACTTGAAAGACGAAGTATGAGTTTAGATCTGATCTTGATAGCTTTTGTTTGTATGTTCTACATGGTGATGGAATGTATGATTCGTGCTTAGGATAGACATATACCGAAGCATCATTCGTAGTCAATTGAGAACTTGGGCTTAAACCCTATTTATTTGTAAATCACATAGACATATAGTGGTTTAGGTAATGTGAGTGTTCATGTATATTCTATCAATTGTGGATTATATGTGATATGGGTATGGTACATTGAGATATGGCTGTACTTTACTTTCGTGTTCTCGACTAGCAATCCAGTGCAAGTAATTTGGCTTAACAGGGAGTGCGTTGATTTAAATGATTCAATAGATGAAATTGTAACCTCAAGTTTTCTTAAAATGACCAACAAGTTTTTGGCGTTGTTGCCAAAAACTTCTCTCTTCTCTTTGTATCTCTTCTCTTTATTTCAGTCTTATTTTTGCACTTTATATGTGAGAACCCGGATAAGGGTTTGGTTTTAAGAAATTCCGAGGACGAAATTTTTATAAGGAGGGAAGAATGTAACAACCTGGAATTTTAGATTATCCAGAATTTAGGTTTAAAGAATTAGTTATTAATAAAATAAATTTTTATTAATACTATTCTGTGCTATGTGTTTATTAATCATTCTATAACCTAGGATGATTATAAGTCGGGAGTATTTTGGCTATGAGCTAGATTGAACGAGTAAGAATTTTCAAGACGAAAATGAAAGTTTTTCGGGAACAAAAATATTTTCGGGGAAAAAGACGAAATAGGCACTATTCATCAGTTTCTGCTTGGAGTTTTATTTTGAAATTCCGATAAGTTAACGATTACGTAAAATGTTGAGACGTTATGGAATATTCAATAATATTTCAGTTATGGCAAAAATGAAGTTTTCGCCTGCGGACTCAAAATCTAAGGGTTAGGAAAAGTAATTTTTGAGAATTTTAATGAGTACGTATAATAACTAGGGTTATTATGCGTGAGAGATACGAGTATAATACTATTTATTATACGAGTATAGTACGAAGATTAGTACGACGTATAATACGAATATCATACGAATGATATAAGAAGGGAATACGAAAATGGAATGTGTAGAATACGATTAATCTTAATGGACTTTGAGTTCATGGACTTTGTAGAATCCAATTGGACTTGGATTATGTCAAGCCCAATGATTTGTGAAATCAAGCCCAAGATAAGCCCAATAAGAATTAGGGTTAAGGCCCAAACCAAGAAAAGAAACCGCGGATCGAACCGATGGGTAAACGGATGGGTAATAACCAATGGAGCAACCCATGGGATGACCCATGGGCATGTGGGCCGGCAACTTGGCCACCAAGTAAGGGTGGTGGTCAAGTAAACTTGGTGGTTAAGGGATGGAGGAGGTGTGAATAGTAAGGAGGTGGGGGGCGAAATGACCAATTTGCCCTAAGCTTTGGTTTTCTATAAATAGGAAGCTAGATTTCATTTTTTGAGCTTTTGAAATTCCTACACTTTGAGAGATAGAGAGATAGAGAGTTCGGATGGGAGAAGAAGAGGTAGAGGAAGAGGAAAAGCTTGCCCGAGTACACGCTTTGTCTGACGGAAGAAGATTAAAGAAGAATGGTATTCCGAACCCTAGTTCTTCTAATATTTTTCTTTAAGTTTTGTATGTTTAAAACATAGCTTAAGGAGGATAAGAAGTAAAAGAAGTTAGGGATGATTTCATATGATTGAAATAATGAGAAAATGAAGAAATAAGAGTTAGAAGTTTATTTTATAAATTTCTTAAGGAAGTATAAGATTCGTGAGGATTTTGAGCGATCCGAACGAATATTATGAACGAGTAGATGAATTAAGTAAGGAATGGTGTTCTATAAAATCAAATTCCAAGAAAAAGTAGAATCGTAATCCAAAATATTGATTAAAACGAAGAACGCGAAGAACACGCGAAGAACACGAAAAACGTTGTTGATGGACAAATTTAAAACCATTGTAGGATAATTGTTGTTGATGGACAAGTTTAAAACCATCGTAGGATAATTGTTGTTGATGGACAAGCTTAAAACCATCGTGTATAAGTTAGTTTCATATTGCTTGGTTAGGAACAGTAGAAACGTTCATGAAGAACAGATTAAAACGTATCTATAACGAAGTTATGGTAAAATTTTATAAAAGACGAATGAGAACTAGAAGTTAGTAAATGAACCTGAATGTGTAGGGTTTCATAAGGAAGTAAGAGAACGTAGAAAATGTGAGTCATAGACTCAAGAACGAACGAGTTCCGAGTTCGGATGACCGAATTACGGACGAACAAGCGAAGAACGTTAAAAGCGTAAAAATGACCAAAGGGTGTAGATTAAGCCAATTGAATGGCACGTTAACGAATTCAGAACGAAGTTCTGTCTGAGGGGTATTGAAGTATGTAAGATAAGGAAGAGAATGGATTTGGAACGGCCTCGTTCCGAGTTATAACGAAGAAGTTATGAGATTGGGAAGTAAGCATCTCGAATCGGAGGCAATACTTAGAAAATTTTCTAGGATTTTGGCTCGGCGCCGCAGCGCCGGCTAAGCTTGCAGAAGTGGCGCCACAGCGCGAGCTTGGGCCTCAGGTTTTGTTAGTTGGCGCCGCAGCGCGAGTGATAACAAAGGACTTGGTGCCGCAGCGCCAGGCCGGGAAAACATGATAGAGAGACATAGGATGCGCCGCAGCGCGAGAGAATGGAAGGGGCACGGCGCCGCAGCGCTGGTGCATAGCAAGGCCCAGAAATGAGACTTTATGTGCTCAATTACTGGGGGATGTACAAGAAAGAATTATGAACATCTAGTTCACGTAATGTAACACTTAATCAAGTGTTCTAAACCTTTATTAAAGGTTGAACGGAAAGATTAAACGAGATTAAAAGATGAAGAATGTAAGCGCTAAATTACGTAACCGATATCCGGGGACCGTAGTCGTAATGAACAAACATTAGGGATTGCTATGATTGCGACTCCTTAGACGTTGAGTGATGAAGGTAATGAATAACATTCTGATGTTATGTCATGGTAAGGGGAGATAAGTGTAAAGTGTTTAGATGCTATGAACGCAACGTTGTTGCGATGAACGGTCGGTCTTAGCATACAATGAACGGTATGGCTTCAACATTAAGAAAGAATAATGAACATGGGGTTCATGGGATGGATAACGATGTAGAGCAATTAAAACCTTGAGTGAAGGTTGAATGAGAGATTAAGAGATGAGCAACATAAACGTGGAATACGTAAGCGATCCTCGTGCATCGTAATCGCGTCGGACGAACGTTCTAAGTATACCATGGTGGTATGACTTAGATGTTGACGAAAGTAGTAAGTAAGATATGATTTATCGAGAAAAGACATAACGAATGGTAATGAGATTAATGAAAGTCCAAGGGTGAGTCGGATAAAGAATGTTGGAATGAAGTAAGTGTTAAACACTTTAACCAACGTAAGGGTTAGGTGTACGTGAATATTAAACGGGAAGAACCTACACTCCATGTATGGTTTGACCGTAAGGTAATGAAGACTAAGATTTAACCGTGAACGGTGAAGAAAATGAATGGAAGATAATAACGTATAACGTTAAGAAGCCGAGTTAGTAGTTTTAACTTGGATAACGTTCCGAGTCGAGTGAACCGGACGTGGTAAGATAAGAATAAGGGATTGTAAAATGTTTCACGCTATGACCTCACAGTATTGACATTGAATGATCGCTCTGAGTTTACGAAGGACTGTATGACTTAGACGATAAAGAATGAATCCTGAGGTATGGCATTTAGTTACCAGAAAGCCGTAAGAAATAATAAGTTGACTTAACGAACATTATAGTTTAATGGTTCAGATAAGTTAAGAGAAGTTAGGTTGTGGTACAATCGTAACCTTTGATGGTAGACATATGGGAGCTGGGTTAAACAATTCCTTCAGAGAGCGAAGGTATATACGAATCTGGCAACCGATCTAACTCACTGTTGTGGGCAGTGTAGATGAGACGGGAACTTGTTTGTTGGTTGTTTGTGGAAAACCACTCAGAGTACCATATAGACTACTAGCAGAGACACGATGTGTGCTAAGTCCTAGGAGAGTTATAAGAAGAAGATAAGAATGAAAATCATCCAAGATGATGAACGTTTTGAGTAAGACATCTCCGTATGTCATGAAGCCGTAAACAGATAGTAAAGGAAGTTAGTCGCGTAAGCTTATATTACAAGAACGCGAACCTTAAGAAGTAAAGTTAAGTAAACCAATGCGCAAGTCAAGTATATGACTAATTGGTATACATGCTATTTTCTTATGTGCTACATAGGAATTGGAATGAGCAGTTCAGCGTAAACTATAAGCTGTAGCTATGCGTAAGGTAAGTTTTCTAACTTCATTAATAATATATCAATGCTAGTTTCTTAGACTTCTCAGAGGTTGAACTTGAGATGTCGTGTCTATGTGCATATGTGCGAGATATTTACAAAGTGGTAGAATGTATGAGGCCTTGTGCCACAATGTGAAAACTTCGGTGTTTCTATGAGATGAACTATTCTGTGGTTGAACTGTTCAATACAAGTATGTTCTGTTTATACATGAACCGTTATTGTTAAGTCTGTGCTAATGATTCTAGCCAGACAAGATATGTATGGAAAAAGGTAGAAGAATGAAAGGAGTGTAAAGAGAGTGTGATGAATGTTGTAAGATGATAGGAATCGAGACTATTCCTATTATTCAAGCTGCTTCATAACCTTTGTTCGATTATCGAAGTTCTGAAGAATGTTTAAACTCTTGAAGTTGTTTGTTCAACTGTTATGACTTACTGGGCAATTGAATGCTCACACTTGCTTTAAATGAAAAACATTTTCAGCGAACGATGTTAGAAAGAACTTAATGATCCCTTAAAGATCAAGCTGAGCGGTATCCAGAAGGAGTGTCATTCAGTATGTGAATGTGCATGAAGATCAAGTGAAGACTTGTATTGTAGAAAGATGAATTGAACTATAGAATAGTTTAATGAACGTTTATGTATCCTTGGTGGCGGATGAAAGTCACTTGTGCAAGATGTAAAGAATAATGTAATTATCATTATTTGTAATGAAAGAGATTATAAGGTTTCGAGAACCTGGGATTTGAGAATATATGTTGTTATATTTAACTATATAATGACGTATAATTGGTAAGAAGTGGGACCGTGACGCACGGAGTTCGGGTCTGAAGGTAGACCGAATTTCGGGGCGTTATAGAGTGGTATCAAAGCTATAGGTTATAACTCTTAGGTAAGAGTACCTAAGACTATAATCGTAGAAAAAAGGATAAGAAAATCGTTGAGTTAAACGATTAAGGAAGAAGATCACCACGTGATCATAGTAAATCGTAGTAACAGGTGAGCTGTTAAACGATGAATGATTTATAGGTAATGCTATGAATAAATGGTACTACGAAGTAGTACGGGAGGAAGAACTCATATTTAGTTATGAAGGATAGCATACGAATTAAAGAAAATTCGTATTAAGTAAAGAGAAATTTAGAAGTTGTAAGATTTCAATTGAGGACTCATGTGATGGCTGAGTTGTATGAACCTTTGTATGGGCAGAGGTTTGTGCTTGGTGTAACAACTACTCAGTTTATTACAGTGATAATCATTGGAATTGGTTGCGCTATTAAGATGTATATGACGAGAAGGTGAATCTTTTCTCATATATATACTTGATAGGTAGAGAACGATAAGGTAGGTGCGAGTTCTTGAAACTTATACTTATGGTAAGTTCATGACTCGTAATAATATGGTATATTTTTGAACGTCTCAGCGAATGGACGCCTAAGGTCTGTCTGGATGTTCTTAAACTCATACTATTATGGAAATTTCCTAAACTCATAATGTGTGGTAAGTTGATGGACTGTATTAAAGTATAGAGATGTTTAGACTGAAAATGAAGTATTTTTAGTAGACTTAGCATTGAAGGTGCTAGAGAAGTTTAAGTATTGTCGCAGTAAGACAATGAAGGAAGATGGAGAATAGGATATTCCAAATCCTCTAGCTATGCTAGATTTCGAAGTTTATTCAAATCGTGCTGAAATGTACATTTTGAAAAAGAAAGAATTAGTTCAACTTTTGGAACCAATGGATTTTAAAAGAGAGTTATTCCTGATATGTCTATGCCAATCGCTTCGGCTAGACAGAAGTTGATTTTAAAATATCAAAAAAAATTATATATCATCCGTGCATTTGATGCAATGATGGTAAAAAAGATGGAGTTGTTAATGCAATTGAACCTGGTGGGATGTGATCTTAGGATCAACAAACCACTATGGTAAGATGTATAATGATGAAGTCATAAACTGACGAAGTCCTCAACGTACTGTGAAGAGTACGGTATCATGACGTCATAAAACGTTTTTGTGAAAAGAATTTAAAGAAGTAGTCGATGTCAATTGAGTTGACTAGACGAATGTTTCAAGAAATTTCAAAAAATTTTGGTATTAAGTCTGAGGTGAACATACCCCTAAATGGGGATATACGATAGGCTGATCACCTACGTATGGAAAGAGGTGGTTTACTTTCTTTGTGATTGTAAACTTACCGTGGAAAGAAAGGTTTACGGTGAAAGGATGTTTAACCTAGTAAAGAGTTCATGGTCAATTTGACCCCTCAGCAAAAGTATGAGATATTTTAAAGGAAATTTTATATTCCTCGCTATTCCTTCTAATTCATGATTCTTGATAGGTTATGGAGGTTGGAATGATGGAAAGATAAGAACTTCTTTGAAGAGAAGTTGAAAAGAAGTGTAAGCTAAAATTTCGGGGACGAAATTCTGTGAAGAAGGGAAGAATGTGAGAACCCGGGTAAGGGTTTGGTTTTAAGAAATTTCGAGGACGGAATTTTTATAAGGAGGGAAGAATGTAACAACCTGGAATTTTGGATTATCCAGAATTTAGGTTTAAAGAATTAGTTATTAATAAAATAAATTTTTATTAATACTATTATGTGCTATGTGTTTATTAATCGTTCTATAACCTAGGATGATTATCAGTCGGGAGTATTCTGGCTATAAGCTAGATTGAACGAGTAAGAATTTTCAAGACGAAAATGAAAGTTTTTCGGGAACAAAAATATTTTCGGGGAAAAAGACGAAATAGGCACTATTCATCAGTTTTTGCTCGGAGTTTTATTTTGAAATTCCGAGAAGTTAACAATTACGTAAAATGTTGAGACGTGATGGAATATTCAATAATATTTCAGTTATGGCAAAAACGAAGTTTTCGCCTGCGGACTCAAAACCTAAGGGTTAGGAAAAGTAATTTTTGAGAATTTTAATGAGTACGTATAACAACCAGGGTTATTATGCGTGAGAGATACGAGTATAATACTAGTTATTATATGAGTATAGTACGAAGATTAGTATGACGTATAATACGAATATCGTACGAATGATATACGAAGGGAATACGAGAATACGAGAATGGAATGCGTAGAATACGATTAGTCTTAATGGACTTTGAGTTCATGGACTTTGTAGAATCCAATTGGACTTGGATTATGTCAAGCCCAATGATTTGTGAAATCAAGCCCAAGATAAGCCTAATAAGAATTAGGGTTAAGGCCCAAACCAAGAAAAGAAACCGTGGATAGAGCCGATGGGTAAACGGATGGGTAATAACCAATGGAGCAACCCATGGGATGACCCATGGGCATGTGGGCCGGCAACTTGGCCACCAAATAAGGGTGGTGCTCAAGTAAACTTGGTGGCTAAGGGATGGAGGAGGTGTGAATAGTAAGGAGGTGGGGGCGAAATGACCAATTTGCCCTAAGCTTTGGTTTTCCATAAATAGGAAGCTAGATTTCATTTTTTTGAGCTTTTGAAAATCCTACACTTAGAGAGATAGAGAGAGAGAGTTCAGATGGGAGAAGAAGAGGTAGAGGAAGAGGAAAAGCTTGCCCGAGTACACGCTTTGTCCGACGAAAGAAGATTAAAGAAGAATGGTAATCCGAACCCTAGTTCTTCTAATATTTTTCTTTAAGTTTTCTATGTTTAAAACATAGCTTAAGGAGAATAAGAAGTAAAAGAAGTTAGGAACGATTTCATATGGTTGAAATCATGAGAAAATGAAGAAATAAGAGTTAGAAGTTTATTTTATAAATTTCTTAAGGAATTATAAGATTCGTGAGGATTTTGAGTGATACGAACGAATATTATGAACGAGTAGATGAATTAAGTAAGGAATGGTGTTCTATAACATCAAATTCCAAGAAAAAGTAGAATCGTAATCCAAAATATCGATTAAAATGAAGAACACGAAGAACACGCGAAGAACACGAAGAACGTTATTGATGGACAAATTTAAAACCATTGTAGGATAATTGTTGTTGATGGAAAAGTTTAAAACCATCGTAGGATAATTGTTGTTAATGGACAAGATTAAAACCATTGCGTATGAGTTAGTTGCATATTGCTTGGTTAGGAACAGTAGAAACGTTCATGAAGAACAGATTAAAACGTAGCTATAACGAAATTATGGAGAAATTTTATAAAAGACGAATGAGAATTAGAAGTTAGTAAATGAACCTGAACGTGTAGGGTTTCATAAGGAAGTAAGAGAATGTAGAAAATATGAGTCGTAGACTCAAGAACGAACGAGTTCCGAGTTCGGATTACCGAATTATGGACGAACAAGCGAAGAACATTAAAAGCGTAAAAATGACCGAAAAGTGTAGATTAAGCCAATTGAATGGCACGTTAAAGGATTCAGAACGAAGTTCTGTCCAAGGGGTATTGAAGTACATAAGATAAGGAAGAGAATGGATTTGGAACGGCCTCGTTCCGAGTTATAAAGAAGAAGTTATGAGATTGGGAAGTAAGCGTCTCAAATCGGAGGCAATACTTAGAAAATTTTCTAGGATTTTGGCTCGGCGCCGCAGCGCCGGCTAAGCTTGCAGAAGTGGCGCCGCAGCGCGAGCTTGGGCCTCAGGTTTTGTTAATTGGCGCCGCAACGCGAGTGATAACAAAGGACTTGGCGCCGCAGCGCCAGGCCGGGAAAAGATGAGAGAGAGACATAGGCCGCGCTGCAGCGCGAGAGAAAGGAAGGGGCACGGCGCCGCAGCGCCGGTGCAGAGCAAGGCCCAGAAATGAGACTTTATGTGCTCAAATACTGGGGGATGTGCAAGAAAGAATTATGAACATCTAATTCACGTAATGTAACACTTAATCAAGTGTTCTAAACCTTTATTAAAGGTTGAACGGAAAGATTGAACGAGATTAAAAGATGAAGAATGTAAGCGCTAAATTACGTAACCGATATCCGGGGACCGTAGTCGTAATAAACAAACGTGAAGGATTGCTATGATTGCGACTCCTTAGGCGTTGAGTGATGAAGGTAATGAATAACATTCTGATGTTATTTCATGGTAAGGGGAGATAAGTGTAAAGTGTTTAGACGCTATGAACACAACGTTGTTGCGATGAACGGTCGGTCTTAGCATACAACGAACGGCATGGCTTCGACATTAAGAAAGAATAATGAACATGGGGTTCATGGGATAGATAACGATGTAGAGCAATTAAAACCTTGAGTGAAGGTTGAATGAGAGATTAAGAGACGAGCAACATAAACGTGGAATACGTAAGCGATCCTCGTGAATCTTAATCGCGTCGGACGAACATTCTAAGTATACGATGGTGGTATGACTTAGACGTTGACGAAAGTAGTAAGTAAGATATGATTTATCAAGAAAAGCCATAACGAATGGTAATGAGATTAATGAAAGTCCAATGGTGAGTCGGATAAAGAATGTTGGATTGAAGTAAGCGTTAAACACTTTAACCAACGTAAGGGTTGAGTGTACGTGAATATTAAACGGGCAGAACCTACACTCCGTGTATGGTTTGGCCGTAAGGTAATGAAGACTAAGATTTAACCGTGAACGGTGAAGAAAATGAATGGAAGATAATAATGTAGAACGTTAAGAAGCCGAGTTAGTATTTTTAACTTGGATAACGTTCCGAGTCGAGTGAACCGGACATGGTATGATAAGAATAAGGGATTGTAAAATGTTTCACGCTATGACCTCATAGTATTGACATTGAATGATCGCTCTGAGTTTACGAAGGGCTGTATGACTTAGACGATAAAGAATGAATCCTGAGTTATGGCATTTAGTTGCCAGAAAACCGTAAGGAATAATAAGTTGACTTAACAAACATTGTGACACTCCCAAATCCCAGTACTTCATTACCTCAAGATTTGGTGTTCACGTAATCAAAACATTCATTTCTAACTACCCAATCATAATAGAATTGAATAATAAAAGAAAACCTGCCCATACAGGATTAAACTTAAATAAAAAAAAATCTCCCAAGTTATCCAACCTTTAACAACAATCATTCAAATGCGGAAAATTAAATAACTTCATTACAATCTTTAAATCAAATTCTAAAAGTAAACTATTAAAACTATTACAAGTCTTCAGTATTTATTCATCTTTTCTTTTCCCTTACTGATGCTAGGTACGTCACCCGTTTCAACTTTAGCTGTAAGAAATTTTACAGGCAAGAGTGATCAAACAAGGCCCACTTGAAATAACAATAAGTAAATCTTTAAACTTTCACATCAATTGCCAATATTAGGCTCAATAGAACTGAACAATATATTCTATTAACTTTCTGAAAATTATAACATTCACTGAGATTCTAATGACCACGAATCATGTCCACAGTTATAAGTAATCTTTCAACTTTAACTTTAACAGTCATAAGACTATAAGGACTCCACGTACTTAGGAGGATCAACCCTTCGTACAATGTATTGTGCACAACCAATTCAACGCTAATCGTAAACCTCTATTAAAAGAGTTGTTCATCTCAGTATGTAGAATACAGGTCCGCACCAAAGTAAGTTTGGTTTGGATAAGCTTTCAAGGAAATTTGGAATTCAACGAACATCAACTAAGGAGTAGTTGAATAAAACCAATAACACTATACTATAGAATAATCGTAACTGACTAAGTATTTCGTTCTAAGTTCATGCTTTAGGGATAATCTAATAGCATAACTATTGAATAACACATCATACCTTTCTTTGAATAACATTAAGCTAAGGTTATATCTTAGAATTTAATATCAAGCATGCACAACAAATAATAGCTTGAACGATAAACTAAAGGTACTTGCATGCTAATATAACAAGTTTAGAGTTAAGAAAGCTTGCATAATCATAATAACTATCTCAACAAAAGTGCAGAGATGAGAAACTTGTATCATCATGAATAACTGGATACAATGAAGTTGCTTAATAGAAATACTTTACTCAAAAAAGTATAGCATATGAATTTTTGCATAACGAAGCTTTAGAATTAGAAAACTTGCTTAAGTATAACATAACAGTGAAAAGTAACCTTGCTGAATAATAAAGTAGCAAAGGTTAGGGAACTTGCCTTGTGCGTAGGTTAAACAATTACTATTCACGTTCACCCCAAGTCTTACACATACCATATGTATTGACAATACACATTAGTTACACTAACATTACCTTTATGAGTTACTTTATTACTCTTAGTATATCTACTAACTAAGTTTAAGTTTAAACAACATCACATCTTTTCATGAACATTACTTTATAGCTTTATTACAACTACTTAAGTGATCATGTTATTGCACCACATGTACATTAACAACTTGATACAACATCCTATTACGTGTCCAATATGTTATCAATAAGTTATACTAATACACAAAGGGTTGCACTTGCATTCGTACATCCCGACGCCCTCCGATTGGCTCCAAATACATAACAGTCCTAAATATAGCCATTTTGACTACTGTTACAGACCTCAAATTAAAAAACTTAAAGCATGAAAATTGTAGGTCTACTCGTCCTCTTTCCGAATCATCTTGAATTACCTTAATCGGAGTTCGTATGAAGAAGTTATGGCCGTTTTACTATAGGAGGTCAAAACTGCCCAACTCGGACACTTATCCGGCGCCGGGGCACGGACCAGTGGCACTGGGGCGCGAGCTACAGTGTTGGAGCGCGAGCTACAGCGTTGGGGCACGAGTTACTGGCCCATTTTGGCGCTGGGGCGCGAACCTTGGCGCTAGGGCGCGAAATTTGGCGCTGGGACGTGAATTTTGACGCTGGGGCGCCGAAACTCACAGAACCAAACCAGAAAGACAGAGCAAAGCTACTGTCTAATTTATTTTTAACAGCCAATGACATCCAACAACATATATAACTTCATGAAAATTACACATAAAAGTTAACAATCAACTATATACTAATTATCAACCACTAATCAACACCATCATAACTAATTCTTTGAAAACACTCCTTTTAAAACAAAAACTCCATTGACGAAATATCAATTTGCAGTGAATGTAATTTACACTGTTATTAACCAATTTTGATTCCTTTAAAATACAAGTATACCAATATATATCCCAATTAACATGTATAGTCCAATTTCTCAGTTAGCATACAATTATATATATATAACCTTTGATAGATTCTACACTCAAGTTCGTACTCACATGTTTCCACTGTGAAAAATCAATTTCTTGAATACGTAATTTAGCATACAACACACATATATATGCTAACTATAACAATTATAACAATAAAAATACGTAACATCATAACCAATTCTAGAACATGTTTTACAGATAATTTTTGGTAAAAACCTTAACAGAGTGAATGACTTTCAAGAACACAGACTATCAAATTCACAGTAAGTATAAAGCGTGAAACATATATGATTACATACACATAATTTAAGGTTATAAGCACCTACCTTTTTGTTAATTTTAGAAAACCTTGTTAACAAAATCTATTTTGAACAATCACGCACTTGACTTCTTCTCAAACACTCTGAACTTTTCCTTTCTCTTTTCTTAATTCTCTCAGCAATAGATTAGGTACTAACACTGAGCGTAAAACTGATAATCATACACATAAAATAACTGTTATGACAATAATAAGTCTATTTACTCTTATCAGTTACCAAACATATAACGTATAATCTTATAAATATATTTTATTTATATATTTATTTTATTCTATTAATAATATAATTTGCAATTAACAAGAATTTCAAAAGCCATAAGGCCTTGTTTGGCAAACTATTTATAAAATAAATATACTTACACCTTGTTTGGCAAAACTAAAATTAAAATTACTTTAATTTATTTTTAATAACTCTTATAATATAGTTATAACAATTTATTAAATAAATTACTTAATCACATAACTCAATCCACATAACACATTAATTATTTAACAAATAATTAATTAACTAAAACAACTCAATCAAATTAAACAATTACTTATTCAATAATAAACACATCCAATAAATATTTATAACTTACCTTTAAAAATATGGAATATTACAAACATTATAGTTTAATGGTTTGGATATGTTAAGAGAAGTTAGGTTGTGGTACAATCGTAACCTTTGATGGTTGACATATGGGAGCTGGGCTAAACAATTCCTTCATAGAGAGAAGGTATATACGAAACTGGTAACCGATCAAACTCACTGTTGTGGGCAGTGTAGATGAGACGGGAACTTATTTGTTAGTTGTTTGTGGGAAACCACTCAGAGTACCATATGGACTACTAGCAGAGACACGATGTGTGCTGAGTCCTAGGAGAGTTATAAGAAGAAGATAAGAATGAAAATCATCCAAGATGATGAACGTTTTGAGTAAGACATCTCCGTATGTCATGAAGCCGTAAACAAGTAGTAAAGGAATTTAGTCGCGTAAGCTTATATTACAAGAACGCGAACCTTAAGAAGTAAAGTTAAGTAAACCAATGCGTAAGTCAAGTATATGACTAATTGGTATACATGCTATTTTCTTATGTGCTACATAGGAATTGGAATGAGCAGTTCAGCGTAAACTATAAGCTGTAGCTGTGCGTAAGGTAAGTTTCCTAACTTCATTCATAATATATCAATGCTAGTTTCTTAGACTTCTCAGAGGTTGAACTTGAGATGTCGTGTCTATGTGCATATGTGCGAGATATTTACAAAGTGGTAGAATGTATGAGGCCTTGTGCCACAATGTGAAAACTTCGGTGTTTCTATGAGATGAATTGTTTTGTGGTTGAACTGTTCAATACAAGTATGTTCTGTTTATACATGAACCGTTATTGTTAAGTCTGTGCTAATGATTCTAGCCAGACAAGATATGTATGGGAAAAGGTAGAAGAATGAAAGGAGTGTAAAGAGTATGTGATGAATGTCATAAGATGATAGGAATCGAGACTATTCCTATTATTCAAGCTGTTTCATAACCCTTGTTCGGTTATCGAAGTTCTAAATAATGTTTAAACTCTTGAAGTTGTTTGTTCAACTATTATGACTTGCTGGGCAATTGAATGCCCACACTTGCTTTAAATGAAAAACATTTTCAACGAACGATGTCAGAAAGAACTTAAGGATCCCTTAAAGATCAAGCTGAGCGGTATCCAGAAGGAGTGCCATTCAGTATGTGAATGTGCATGAAGATCAAGTGAAGACTTGTATTGTAGAAAGATGAATTGAACTATAGAATAGTTTAATGAACGTTTATGTATCCTTGGTGGCGGATAAAAGTCACTTGTACAAGATGTAAAGAATAATGTAATTTTCATTATTTGTAATGAAAGAGATTATAAGGTTTCGAGAACCTGGGATTTGTGAATATATGTTGTTATATTTAACTATATAATGACGTATGATTGGTAAGAAGTGGGACCGTGACGCACGGAGTCCGGGTCTGAAGGTAGACCAGATTTCGGGGTGTTACATTATATTATAGGGCGCGATCGCGCTACTTTGTATCTTTGGCATTTATCTTTTATCGATGTACTAAGATGTTTGATAAGTAGGTTTTATACTTACTTACCGGGTATCTGTTACTAGAATCAGTTGCCTAAACTCATGTTTCTTAGTTACTTTTCATACATTTTGTGTTCATTTTGTAGATCTTATGTGACGCCCCCAAAATTAGGTATACATCACCCATCTTGGGTCGTCAGATACATGGTACAGAATTCAAATACAACTTACTAATACAACTGTCGTGTACAATACAACAAAACATAAATTGTGAGTTTGAATACAAAAATTGTCTACTAGAGAGTATACAAACTCAAAAGGAATCCTCATTACAATTATTATCACACTATTTCATAGAATAGTGAGGACTACTAATGCTATCCTCTGGACCATCACTCCGTTCCCCGACTCGTCCCAGCTATATTCTCATTTCCTGAAGAGAATAGTGAAAGAAAGGGTGAGCTCAACTAGCCCAGTAAGAAATCTTATGACTAAGATAATGCAGAATAATTTATCATTAGTCTTCAACAATGTTACACTGATAAAATATAATAAATATCAAGTTTAACTGCAGCGGAACAAGCAATCCATTAAAAGAGTCAAGTAGAGAATAAAATCTACTATCTTTTATGATTTAAAAGGTTTTTCATCACTTTTATCGTTGGGACTCAGCTTAATAAATAATCTACATCATTGAATCACCCCTGCACTACGGCCAAAGATATTCTTTAGTATCACGACCACAATTATCCATGCACTACGGGCCAATAATATTTGTGTATTCATTAATGGTCATGATCATGCCAACAACTGTCCATCAATGCACTACGGGCCAATGAGGACTTTTACCACATCATTTGTAACATTACGGTCATGATTATACCGAATAATCCCTGGTCATAATCATACCAAGTCCATCTATGGACTACAGGCCACAGATTACTTTCAACATAATATAAACATGAGAATGATGACAATGATATAAGAATTCAATAAAACAAGTTCAAGAATTAATTTATCCAGGAACTAATAACGTCCAAATTGTCAACATGATACTGCTTTGTGGAGTAAAATTCAAGAATACTCAGAAGAATATTTCCATAAAAAGATACTAGATGAAGTGCAAATATCAAGGATATTCCACTAATTTCATGGAGTATAGAAATCAAAACTTTAACCAATTGAGTATAATAAAGAATGGAATAACAAAAGAAATCACCATGCATGCGGTACTTTGCATAGACAGGTTATTCCAACAGAATTATAAGTAACGGAACCAGGTCAGGCGAAATTCGCACCGACAGGATGTTCCAACAGAATAATAAAGATGGAACCAGGTCCGACGTAAAACGTACAGACAGGATATTCCAACAGAATAATAATAAAGACGGAACCAGGTCTGGCGTAAAACGCACAGACAGGATATTCCGACAAAAGAATAAATAATAGAACCAGGTCCGGCGTAAACGCACAGACAGGATATTCCGACAGAATAATAAATAATGAAATAACAAAAAAAATTCACCAAGTATAGGGTAGCCCGCGTATACAGGTTGTTCCAACAGAATAATAAATAATGGAATAACAGAAGTTCTCTTCATGAATACAAAAGAAATAATACCCCTTAACGTAAAAGAAACTGAATATAAGAGTAGGGTAGTAGCAGAATACTTTTTTATAGTTTCTTTATAATTTCTCTCTCTAAAGCTTCAATGAATTCGTAAGAAATAATGAAGGAATGGAAAGACATTGTGCAAGGATTTATTACGGATGCAATAATTCATATCATACGAATCCTTCGGTTGATTAAATTCAATTGAACTTTCTTAACACAAACAAAAATTAAAAATATATATATATATATATATATATATATATATATATATATATATAAATATAAACACGTGCTATAAATATCATAATCAGTCACACCTACCATTTATTCACACTTCAATTTTCTTCCGACAATGTCATATTCCCCTCCCCCAAACAAGACTTTTATTTAATATATATATATATATATATATATATATATATATATATATATATATATATATATATATATATATAACGTATATTACCCTCCTGGCAAGATTTCACCCATAACTCCACCAAAACTTTCCTGATTCATTATTTTATATATATATATATATATATATATATATATATATATATATATAAGTAACAAAACTGGGATAACTTCTACCGACAATTTGAAAAATGGATAAATGGGGGTCCATAAAATACGTCAAAACTTACAACAATTACTATAGCAATAATTAAAAAAAATTGAGTGACTTCTCACGTAAGCATCAATAATCAATATCGTGTGCTACTGTGCAACTACGCGTATTACTGTACTTTTAACACTGAGTGTTTCAACAGTTAACGGTAAAACTTCCGTCGTTATTTTCATAAAGTATTTTTGTTATTTTCTCAATCAGACAATAATTCTGTTGTGGGGTCCACCAATGATTGCGCCGTTGTACGAATATTCCCGACAAAAAAAATATTCCCCGACCAATCGAATATTATACAACAACTTGCATACTTTGCAAAATTTATAAATATTACCCACAACTATAACATTATATCAATTTCACTCCATAATATTCAAAAATAATATTTATAGAAAATTCATCTTTATTCAAAAAAAATTGGGGTTTTACATCTTATGCTTGGAAACGATGTGAGCGGCTATTGATATGAAAACGCAAGAATTAACTTTTCGGAACATCTTGAATCATTTCAATCGAAGTTCGAATGCAAGAGTTATGACCTTTGTACCAACGGACGTTAAACGTCACTGCTTTGGGTGGTCATTTGCATAGCTGTCACTTCCAACCCAATTTCAGCCTTTATCCTTCTATTATTTCTCAATTATCAAAGAATAAAAGTTGTAGAGCTCGTCGAGCGCTTCGATTTGATAGGTGGCAGGTCACATAACTCTTCCCGGATCAAGAGTTATGGTCGTTTTACCAGAGGACACTACAGTAGAAAACCTATGGCGCGGGCGCACGGATTTCTAGTGTATTTTAGGCGCAGCCGCGCCAGTCCCTAGACCAAAAAAAAATGCCATCTGCTACTTGAGTGCGGGCGCGCCCAACTTCAGGCCAATTCTAGCGCGACCGCGCCACTTCGGAAGTTGACTAGAGATTACTTTTTTACTAAACAGTGCAATTGGAGCGTAACTTGGAGGGGGGGTTCAATTAGGGCTTATAAAAAAAGGAGACATATATCAGATGTAAGGGGGATTCCACCCTTAGGGGATCAATCTAGATTATATATGCTCTTTTCTTCTCTTTCTTGGTTAGATTAGATTAGAACCCTTGATTAGATTAGAGTTGAAGATTGAAGCAATTGGAGAGCGTAGGAAATTCAGAATTGGAGCAAGAGAACAGATTTGCACTTCAATTCTCTACTCTTATCCTCTCTTTGATTCCTATTTGTAATTTTATGATGTTTATTCAATATGTGGATGATTGATTTGGTTCAGCTATGAGTTAAACTTTATTTTGGGATTGCAATGGATTCTATTACTTAGTTTAATCTGATATACTTCATTGTTAACCTTATTGATTGCTATGGGATTGTCTATTAAGATTCATGTTTATTTGCTTAGTTGATTGGCCATCAATTACTGTGATGACCCATATGAACTTGAAAGACAAAGTATGGGTTTAGATCTGATCTTGATAGCTTGTGTTTGTATGTTCTACATGGTGATGGAATGTATGATTCGTGCTTAGGATAGACATATACCGAAGCATCATTAGTAGTCAATTGAGAACTTGGGCTTAAATCCTATTTATTTATAAATCACATAGACATATAGTGGTTTAGGTAATGTGGGTGTTCATGTGTATTCTATCAATTGTGGATTATATGTAATATGGGTATGGTACATTGAGATATGGTTGTACTTTACTTTCGTGTTCTCGATTAGCAATCCAGTGCAAGTAATTTGGCTTAACAGGGAGTGCATTGATTTAAATGATTCAATAGATGAAATTGTAATCTCAAGTTTTCATTATCTAGTCTCACTCTAAGGATAATTAGTTTTATTTACTTTCGTAGTTAAATTTATAAATATTAAATCATTCGTTTAAATAAGACTGAAATGGTTATGGGCTAATGCTTGGTGAACTTTATTAGTTAATTCTCCGTAGGAACGATACTTTACTTACTCTTTATTACTTGTTGACCGTGTATACTTGCACGCATATATTGATATGTAAAATGACCAACAAGTTTTTGGCACCGTTGCCGAGGAATTAGTTTAATAATTTTTGCCAACATTAACTTCAATCAAATTGGTCTTAATTTAAACATTTTTATTTATTTTTTTAATTATCTTCTTATATTTCTCTCTTTTCAGGTACCATGGGTGACTTTGCTTATCAATGGCCTTAGGCGAATATGACTCAACCAAGGGACACAATGTATTTTCTACATTGTCAGCACAAATTTCAACACTTTCGAAGAGGTTGGATGATCTTGCAGCCCAACGTACTCGAGAGATAGTAGTTATATGTGAATATTATGCTGGCAAACATCCAAGTTATCAGAGCAATAGCAGTGTTGGACAAGTACAGTATGGGGGGGGATTACTTCAACAACTACGCTTATCCCAATTATCATCAAGATTGGGGGTATCACCCAGATTCTGCATGGAGTTATAATTATCAAGACCAATACTGCATCCCAAGTCCAACATATCCCTCAGATTTCTCATATCCACCTCCAATGCAACAAGAAGAAAACTCAGAGTTGAAGGAATTCATGTCAAAGATCATAGCAGACCAGGAAGAGATGATACGGAGTCAGGAGTTATCAACCCAAAATCTTGACAGACAGATGGAACAACTTGTTAATCCCTCACTGAATGGACCTCAATACATGGAATTCGAAACTGAGAAAGATAATTCAAGACTGGAGGAATTGTGGTTCAAATTTATAGCGTCAACAGAGGAAAAGATGATTGAGCAAGAAAAGTCAATTCAAAATCTTCAAAATTAGATGGATAGGATGTTCGAAGCCTTGAACAATCGCCCTCCAAACAATTGGTGCTATAACATGGATGATGAAACTGATGGAGAACCAGAAGTGTACATGTCACTGGATGAACTTAAAGAAGTTGTCATTAAGGAGACAAATGGAGATACGAAAAATGCTGAACATGAGCTAACTTGTATAATACCCCAAGTGCCTTCTCAGATAAAGTTGGAAAATTCACTGAACTTTGCACACCCATGTCCCCTTGGTAGTCACATCCAAAGCAAAGATCTCTATGATAATAAGGCCTCTTACACACCATGGTGGACTAAGGAAGAGAAAATGGAAGAAGAAAAGCACGTTGTATTTTTCATACCTCAATGCAAAAATCTATTCACAAATACAACGGAAGAAGCATCTAGCTATGCAATAGAAATGGGGACATCATGTATAGAAAATATGCTAGGTGGCTTCAATCCAAAGACTCTCATGATGGGGAACCTACCAACGCACATTGCAGTTCTAATGGATGGAGGGTTCCTCGCCTATCATAGTGAAATCGGATAGCGGTGTCAAGAAAAGAGTCCAGCTAAGGGACTATAAACCGGGCGATCGATGGGAGGCACCCCATTCAATCTTTCTCCCTCCTTGTTTAATTCTTATTTACGTGACGCCCCCAAAATAGGTATACATCACCCATCTTGAGTAGCCAAATACATGGTACAAAATTCAAATACAAACTTAAATATACAACATGAGCTGTGAGTTTTAATACAACTATTGTCTTCTAGACAGTATTCATTTCAAATGGAGTCCTCAATACATTTATTATCACACTATTTTATACAATAGTAAGGACTACTAATGCTATCATCTAGACCATCACTCCGTTCCCCGACTAGTCCCGGCTACGTTCTCATTTCCTGAAGAGAACAATGAAAGCAAAAGGGTGAGCTTAACTAGCCTAGTAAGAAATATTATGACTAAGATAATGCAGAATAATTTATCATTAGCCTTCAACAGTGTTAAACTGATTAAATATAACAAACATCAAGTTTAACTGCAGCGGAACAAGCAATCCATTAGAAGAGACAAGTAGAGAATAAAATCTACTATCTTCTATGATTTAAAAGGTTTTTCATCACTTTTATCGCTGATACTCAGCTTAATAAATAATCCACATCATCCCTACGCTACGGCCAAGGATATTCATTAGTATCACGACCACAAATTATCCATGCACTACGGGCCAAGGATATTCGTGTATTCATCAATGGTCATGATCATGCCAACAACTGTCCATCAATGCACTACGGGCCAATAAGGACTTTTACCACATTATTTGTAACATTACAGTCATGATTATACCGAATAATCCCTGGTCATAATCATACCAAGTCCATCTATGCACTACAGGCCACAGATGACTTTCAACAGAATATAAACATGAGGATGATAACAATGATATAAGAATTCAATAAAACAAGTTCAAGGATAAATTTTTAAAAATTTATAATTTAATTTATCCAGAAATCAATTACGTCTAAATTGTCAACGTGATACTGCTTTGTGGAGTAAAATTCAAGAATAATATTATACCAAAAATAATTTGGACCGAAAACAAATTAATTTTTATCATGAATAGTACCCCGGGTGAATAGTATCTCGTGAATAATACTTCGAGAATTGTAATCCCGTGAATAGTACTCTGGCATGAAAAAGTTAAAACTTATCAAGAATGCTTAGAATAATATTTCCATAAAAAGATACAGGATGAAGCGCAAATACTAAGGATATTTTACTAATTTCATGGAGTATAGAAGACAAAATTTTAACAAAACGAGTATAGAATTCGAAATCTTAAATGAAATAATATTACTTACATACTACAGAGTATGGAAGAAAATATTATTTCAAGCGAATATTGAACAAAAATAATATTCCTTACCTTGAAAAGAAGAGTATTCCAACTGGTATAGCGGGAATATTCTTGAAGAAAACTTTCACTGTTTTCTACGCTCAAAGCTTTCTAAAACTATAAAGAAATACGCTCAAGATTATAGAAGAAGAATTCTCTGATTCTGGTGTGATTTTCAATTCTAACTTAAGCGCCTATTTATAAGAAAATGCTAGAACGCGATAGAAGACTAAAGTAATAAAATAATATTATTATTTTATTTTTTCAATATTCACGTCCACCCACCAAAATGAGCAGCCAACTTGGACAAAATTTCAGCCAACAAGTTTGAAAAACAAAAGTGGGCCCCACTCAATATTAATAAAAAATATTTTATTTTTCAAAACTTCAATAATTTATATAAAATAGCCCTTTTATCAGAAAAATACGAATTTTATGTCCATTCCACACGAAATCGAATTCTCTACAACTTTATAGCTTTAAGTTTTTCCAAATTCCAGACAGAAAATATCCAAAATCTATAAACGGATGATTTTCAATACCTCATAAAATTCATAACAAAATCATACGTTAATTTTTAACGGTTCAAAATTTGTGGACATATACTCAACTTATATATACATAACATATCTAAAAATTACAACGATCCAACGGTCGGATCAAAATTATAACTCACGTAATAGAGCTTTAAGAACACTGATTTAATTTTTAATACCTCCATTCCGACAAAAATACTGATACAACACCTCAACATTAATTCATTCATTTATAACCACATAAAATAAATATTTTTCTATCCATCATTTATGTCCACATAAAATAAATATTTTCTTATCATAAAAATCAATAATTAATTATTCACAAATAATATTACAGAATCACAATAATGACAACCAGGTCGTTCCCAGGAAAGAGGGGGCTTTTCGATAAGAATTTCTCCTTACTGACGCGCAATTAGGTGACCAAACCTCTCCTTGACAGAACTTTCTAAATATTACCAATAATGTTATCTAATAATATTATTCAAATAATATGAATTATTGATCTGATAATAGAAAATAATGTGCAGTGGCAATTATTGAAACAATAGTAATATAAACTATCAACGCAGCAATTATTGAACCAATAAAATAAAATATTAAACAGTAATTACTGTAACAATTATTGAGTAGTGCCTTCTTACGTAAGAATCAATAATTCAAAAATACTGTGCAATACCGTGCACTATTGTGCAACAACGCGTATTACTGTATTTTAACCACCAGGTAGTTCAACAGTTAACGGTAAAACTTCCGCCATTATTTTCATAAAAAAATATTTCTGTCGTTTTCTCATTCCGACAATAATTTTGTTGTGGGGTCCACCAATGATTGTGCCGTCGTACGAATATTCTCTGTTAAAACGAATATTCTCCGACCAATCGAATGTTATATAACAACTTGCATACTTTACAAAATTTATAAATATTACCCACAACTATACTATTATATCAAATTCACTCCATAATATTCAAAAATGATATTTATAGAAAATTCATCTTTATTCATAAAAGTTGGGGTCTTACAATTTATATTTTCAATTACTTCTTCTGTTATGTTTAATTCTTCATGCTTTCCATATTTAGTAGATGTTTGATAGTTGTAAGTCTTATTAATAGTTTGATTGTTTCTCCTCTCAGGTTCAATCCAATGGCTATAAGCATTCAGGATCAAACAAAAGTCAACTAACTTGTTGCCAAAAACTTGTTGCCTCCTTTTAGTCTAACACGAGTTTGATCATTACTACTGTTCTTAGGTTTTAGCTATTCTAGCGGAGGGTTTGAGTAGAGGATTACTACATTTTGCTCTTCTCTTATTCTAGATTACTTAATAAATTTAGTTTTCATTCCTGAAGATTGTTGGTTTATTGGACAAGCTTGGAAACAGAACTTGCAGCACGAATTTGCATATTTGAATCTCTCATTTCTTCATAACTTTTGTTTACTTTTCTATTTTAATGGTTTGCTTCAATACCATAATGGCTTTTGGTTCAGAAAAGAATTAAACTCCATTATGGGATTTTAATGGATTCTGATGCGTAGTTTAAATCTGTATATCTGAATGCCTTGTTGAATATTTATTGTTGGATTTCCCATTTTGATTATGCAAAATGCTTGAATGCTTGATCACTATTCACACTAATTGCTTGTATGGATTTGGAAAATGAAATATAAGTATAGATTATATCATAATGGCATATGTTCATGAGGCCGATTTGTTTAAGCCTTGTGATTCGTGAACCGAAGAGACATATACCGGTCCACCTTGTGTAGTTATGAAAAGAGCATGCACTTTAATTCATTATTACTGTAATTTCACATAGACATATAGTGATTTTGGTGTTAGTGATGCTTACATGAATTCTATCGATTGTGGATTTTGTGTAAATTAGACATCGTTCATTGAAAAATGGTTATGCTCTACTTTTGTGCTCTTGACTAGCTTTTCATGATAAATAATCAAACATGACATGAGGATTGCAATTTAGATGAAACATTAAATGAAATTAGAATCCCATTCTTCTCCAATTTGATTACATCACTTTAGTAATTATAATTTTAGTTTCGTTAATTAATTTAGAATTCAATTTAATTGTGAGTTGATCGTTTAAGCACATAGAATTAGTGATTAAGTTGTTGCATGATAAATTAGAGTTAACACCTTTCTCCGTGGATCGATATTTTTCTTACTCTGTACTACACTTTGACCCATGTATACTTGCATGAGTTAGAGTCCTTTTTGTTAGACTAAAAAGGAGGCAACAAGTTTTTCAATGCAAATATAATTGGGTTAAAAACTTGTTGGTCATTTTACCGATAAATATTTGCTGTAGAGCTTTTCATCCCACTGTTCCTTATCCACGGAGATTACAGAAGCAAAGGGAAGATTAGCAGTTCAGTAAATTTTTGGAGGTGTTTAAGAAGCTGCAGATTAATATACCTTTAGCTGAGGCATTGGAACAAACGCCTAGTTATGCAAAGTTTATGAAAGGTATCTTGTCAAGGAAGAAAAGGCTAGAATACTTTAAAATAGTAGCCTTGACGGAAGAATCTAGTGTAGTGTTTCAACGCAAGTTACCTCCAAAGCTGAAGGACCCATGCAGCTTCACGATACCTTATTCAATTGAGAAGATGTGTTGAAATGAATTGGTTTTGAATTGGGAAAAGTGTCATTTTATGGTACAAGAGAGTATCATATTGGGCCACAAAGTGTCGAAGAAAGGGTTAGAGGTGGACAGGGCGAAGCTAGGGACCATTGAGAATTTGCCTCCACCAACTTCTGTTAAAGGTGCGAGCAGTTTTTTAGGGAATGCGGCCTTCTATCACAGGTTTATTAAAGATTTCTCCAAGATCACAAAGCCACTTTGCAGCTTATTGGAGAAGGATGCATAATTCAAGTTCGATGAAGATTGCATGTCCGCATTTGAGCATTTAAAGAGGAAGTTAACTACAACACCAGTGATCACAGCACCAGATTGGGACCTACCATTTGAATTGATGTGTGACGCCAGTGATTATGCTATGGGGGGTTGTTTTGGGCCAGAGAAGGGAAAAGATCTTTCATGTGATATACTATGCAAGCAAGACCCTTACTGATGCTCAATTGAACTATACCACCACAGAGAAGGAACTTTTGGCAGTTGTGTATGCTTTTGATAAATTTTGAGCCTATTTGATTGGGACTAAGGTGATAGTGTACACAGATCATGCGACAATTCGGTATTTGGTGGCAAAGAAAGATGCAAAGCCTCATTTAATAAGGTGGATACTTCTGTTGCAAGAATTTAATTTGGAGATCAAGGACAGGAAAGGTACTGAGAATTAAGTGGCAGACCACTTATCTAGACTGGAAAATTCGGGAAGGGATGTAGATAACAAGATTGTGATTAATGAATTCTTCCTAGATGAACAGTTATGTGTGGTGAAAGGGGAGGTGCCATGGTTCGCAGATTATGCTAATTATTTAGTGAACAAGATCATTCCTGTAGACTTGATTGGCTATCAAAAGAAAAAAAAATTACATGATGTTAAGTTGTTTATATGGGATAAACCATACTTATTTAAGCGATGTTCTGATCAGATGATAAGGAGATGTATCCCATATAGCGAGACAGAGGATATTTTGCAGGATTGCCACACGTCATTATATGTAGGTCACTACGGTAGAGAAAAGACAGCGGCTAGAGTGTTGCAAGCAGGATTCTATTGGCCGACGATTTTTAAAGATAATTACAGTTTTGTCCAAAGATGTGACAGATGTCAAAGAGTCAGGAATATATCAAAGAGAAATGAGATGCCCTTGAACACAATCCTTGAGGTTGAAATTTTTGATGTGTGGGGGACAGACTTCATGGGGCCTTTCATTTCTTCCTGTGGGAATCTATATATTTTATTGGTAGTTGACTATATTTTTAAATGCGTGGAAGTGGTAGCTCTTCCAACAAATGATGCTAAGGTGGTCCTAAGATTTTTACGAAGAAGTATTTTCACAAGGTTTGGGACGCCAAGAGCCATCATTAGTGATGAGGGCAACCATTTCTGTAATCGACAGTTCACAGCTCTGTTAGCTAAGTATGGGGTGAATCATCGCATTGCTACAGCTTTTCATCCCCAGACTAATGGCCAACTAGAGGTTTTGAATCGCGAAGTAAAGAGAATTTTGGAGAAGATAGTGAATCCCACATGGAAGGACTGGTCATTGAAGTTAGATGATGTTGTATGGGCCTACAAGACTGCCTATAAGACACTATTGGGAATGTCACCGTTTTAGCTTGTCTATGGAAAGGCTTGTCACCTTCCCATGGAGCTCGAGTACAAAGCGTATTGGGCAATTAGGAAGCTTAACTTTGATTTGAAGGTTGCAGGTGAAAAATGCTTACTTCAACTCAATGAGTTGGATGAATTCAGATTGCAAGCCTATGAAAATTCCAAGCTATACAAGGAGAAGGTGAAGAGATGGCATGACCACAAGATTATGGAAAGAGTGTTTGAACCAAGGTAAAGAGTTATACTGTTCAATTCAAGACTTAAACTTTTTCTCGGGAAGTTAAAATCAAGGTGGTCATGGCCATTTACTTTGAAGACGGTTTATCCACATGGTGCGGTCGAGATATTCGATAAATTCCCAAACAAGCCTTTCAAAATTATTGGACAGTGTCTGAAGCACTATTATAGTGGTGAGGATGACAGGCAGATGGTCACCTCAATTCTTTCCTCTACATGATTGGATCAGCGATAGTCAAGCTAATTGACTATAACTTAGCGCTCAATGGGAGGCACCCCATTATTTCTATCCTTACCTCTTGTTTAATTCTGTTTGGATCATGTTATTTCTCATTTTCATGTTTAATTTTTCTTAATAGCATAACAATTATTGATGTAAGTTTTGAAGGAGCTGAATATGCATATTATGTTGGTTAGGAGTACCATATAGAGTATTCTTTTGGGATATTCATTCATGCATGTTAATTAGTTCATGTTTTATCTTGGAGAATTGGTATCTCATACTGATACTTTCTGTATGTGCAGGTGAATTGCAGACTATCAGTAGCCACTTTGTTCTACTTAAAGATTCAACTCAATTTATTTTGTCAGGGTACAGGGTCGCGCGACCGCGCTCTTCAGTAAGTTAAAATTAGCACGCCCGCACTGAACTTCTTTACAACTTGGTCAACCGCATGCCCGCGCTATAACTAGTTCAAAAACTCGCGCGGCCGCGGCCGCGCCCGAAACCGGAGTTAGAATTTTTTTTTTTAAGTTTTTAAAGACGTGTCTCATTCCATTTTCTTATATCAGTTACTTTGCAAACGTGCGTCTCCCGAACTCTTATCAAAAAATCGATGCCTATCTCTTCATATCTCCAAACGGTTCCTTTTCAAATTTCTAACTCCTCACCCCACAACCAATTTATACGCGATCATTCTCCTACCCACGTTCAAATTCTTCAACTGATCCTTTGTTCAGTTTCAAAGATAAAGCAAGGGTTTGTGAGAGATTGTTACAACAGTAAGTTTGGGGGAGTTCGAATACAGAGCACGCATTTTCTTAGTTAAATTTTTTTTCTTCAATTTAGGGTTCTCTTCTTCATCAAGTACAATGGGGCCAAAGAGAGCACGTTCTCGTACTCCAGAGACATTTTCCTCAAGCAGCCAAAGTGAGGACACTGTTGATTTTTCTAAGTTCGTTAGCCTTGAAGCCCAGACAGAGTACTACAGAATAATATCCAAGACTTTTGTGAGGGAGCGTGGATTCAAGCCAGAAAAACAAGATGGTCAATTATGGGACATGATACGTGAATGAGGATAGGCTGGAGTGACTGCTAGTCCTATGCAGGTACCTATGGGGATTGTTCTAGAATTTTATGCTAATGCGAAATAGACTATGAGCGGGTTTTCCTATGTTAGAGGAGTTCAAGTAGACTATCGTCTGCAAGCAATTAGGGAAGTTTTCAAGATACTCGATGCACCACCAACTGGACGTGCTAACTGGGTCGTGGTTGCACGCTTCGAGACTGAGCTCGACAGGGTTATCACTTATTTGTGTGTACCGGGTACACAGTGAGCATACAAGTCAGGCACTAATCAGCCTAGGACTTTTCAGGCTTAAACCCTTAATCGCTATGCTAAAGATTAGAATCTGTTTATCTGTGTAAAGCTTATGCCATCGTCTCATCAACATGAAATCACAACTGAGCGGGCAATTATTTTATGGGGAATAATTACAAGCAAGTTCGTCGACGTGGGCCACCTTATTAATCAGAATATGTTACGTTACATGAGGGGGATTACCACAGGAAGCATCTCACATACGTCAGTTATAGCTAGTCTGTGTGTAGGACAAGGGGTCGTATAGGCCAATGAACAATTACAGTACCCGAGTCAAGATATTATTCACACCACAATTGCCAAGTTTGAAGATTGGGTAGGAGGTACCCGCATCCAAGGGGTAAAGGGTTCATTCTTCCAGCCACATCATCGCAGCCATATCCGCAGCCCACGCGCACAACTACCGTAGGAACCTCAGCCCAAGCCACTGCTGTCCATGATGATCGTCGGCTCCGAAGGTTGGAGAGGAAAGTTAATGCCATATATGACAACTTCTCAGCATTTGCTAATGGATTGACGAGGTCCCTAGCTGAGGCTTTTATGCAACAAGGAACCATGCTTGAGTGGCCACAATTCGGGACAGCCGCGCCATTTCCACCGTCAGATTCACCACCCAAAGAGGGTAGTACTGCTAATAATTAGGGGAATTCATTTAAACCATTTACCTTCAATCATTTAGGACAATGAATATTTTAAGTTTGAGGGTATTGGGTGTTTAGTAGTTTAGAGAATTTAGTTAATTGCATGTAGTTTAATTTTGCATCATTTCAACATGTTTAGTATAATTTTTGCATGCTTTTATGTTTAGTTATGTGTTTAGTTGCATATCCCAAGTATCTAGTTGTGTGGAATCTTAATTTAGCCGATGATGATTTAGAAATTTCATAGATTCTTGAATTTAGTGGATAACATGAGCTCAGCTATAATGTTTTACATGATTTAATCCATGCTTGTCGTTTAGATGCTTTCAGTTAGTACGTAGGTGTTAATATATGCTTGTTGGTATAAGAATAATGTGTTTTAACTGCTTAGTAGAAAATGTTGTTTTAAAAATGGAATTGTGTAGAAAAGTAGACATAGACTATGAAAACATTGATAATCAAACTTTGGGAACACATGGGTATGCTTAGTGTATATATATAAAAAAAAGAGAAAAATCCATCTTGGGAACCTTCCCGAGTGAATTATTGAATCGTGTGAAGGGGCGAGATGGAGCGTAAAACGGACTCGCTGTATAAAAAAAAGAACAATAAACACAGCGAGAAAGTGCGAAAATAGCCCTCGTAAGTAAAATTAAAGCAGATTAAACCCATTGTTGAACCTCAGTTTGTATTGAAGTGTTGGAATAGTTTTTGTTTCATTAGTATATGTGATTCTTGATTTAAACTTCAATTTTTTGTCTTGAGCAGTATAACATGTGTAGTCTTTGCCTTGGTTAAGCTTATTTATGAACACATCACACACACACAGCATCTTTATAGTGAGTTTGGATTATTTGATTGTATGATGTTATGTCTATAGCTTAGTTTGGTACTTTGTTATTGAATCTGGATAATTCTCTAAGGCACAATTGATTGGAATTCCAATTTAGCTGGAAATCTTGGGACCCACTTGCATCGTAGTGTAGTTTGCATAGCATGTAGTTGCATTGCATTGTTTATTTTCGTGTGCATTACTTGAGGACAAGCAATAGTACAAGTTTGGGGTATTTGATAAGTACGTTTTATACCTACTTTTTGGGTACTAACTCACTGGAATTATGCTCATCTCAAGCAGTTTTTGTTATGTTTTATTTGCATTTTATGTTTATTTTGCAGTATTTATAGTTGGAACTCCTATAACAACTGAAAGTAAGAAATGGCATGGAATAGCATGGATTGCCAAGAATGGCATGAAGCTAGCAAAAGCATAGCAAGGTGAACATGAGCAAATAAGGAACTGGAGCAGTGGAGGAATGCAATGCAGAATAAAAGGAATGAAGAGCAAGCAGGCAACAAATAAAAAGCAGCAACAGCAAGACAGCAGAAGACAGAATGCAGTAGCAGTGCGGCCGCGTTGCTTTAAAGACTAAATATTGCGCGCCCGCACCTAAGGCAAGACAGAGGCAGATCAGGCATCGTGCGGCCGCGCTTCAACAAGGAAGGGCTATAGCGCGCCCGCACCATACATTCGGCAGATAACTCTATCGCGCGCCCGCGCTCGTAATATAGTGCAATCTCGCGTGGTCTTCTTCAGTTAATTTTGCTGACTTTTTGTAATTTTAATTTGAGCGTGTTTTGCTCAACTGAAATGATATGGTTGGTACCAGACATATTTTCTATTATCATTACTACTGTTCTTAGGTTTTAGCTATTCTAGAGAGGGTTTGAGCAGCGGATTACTACATTTTGCTCTTCTTTTATTCTAGATTACTTAATAAATTTAGTTTTCATTCTTGGATTTTGTTGGTGTATTGGACAAACCTGGAAACAGAACTTGCAGCACGAATTTACAGATTTGATTCTCTCATTTCTTCATAACTTTTGTTTACTTTTTTATTTTAATGGTTTACTTCAATCCCATAATGGCTTTTGGTTCAGAAAGGAACTAAACTCCATTATGGGATTCTAATGGATTTTGATGCATAGTTTGAATATGTATATCTGAATGTCTTGTTGAATATTTATCGTTGGATTACCCATTATGATTATGCAAAATGCTTGAATGCTTGATCACCATTCACACTAATTGTTTGTATGGATTTGGAAAATGAAATATAAGTATAGATTATATCATAATGGCATATGTTCACGAGCCTGATTTGTTTAAGCTTTGTGATTCGAGAACCGGATAGACATATACTGATCCACCGTGTGTAGTCATGAAAAGAGTCTGCACTTTAATTCATTATTACTGTAATTTCACATTGACATATAGTGATTTTGGTAAAAGTGATGCTTACATGAATTTTATCGATTATGGATTTTGTGTAAATTAGACATAGTTCATTGAAAAATGGTTATGCTCTATTTTTGTGCTCTTGACTAGCTTTCCATGATAAATACTCAAGCATGACATATGACATGAGGATTGCAATTTAGATGAAACATTAAAAGAAATTAGAATCCCATTCTTCTCCAATTTGATTACATCACTTTAGTAATTATAATTTTTGTTTTGTTAATATATTTATAATTCAATTTAATTGTGAATTGATCGTTTAAGCACATAGAAATAGTGATTAAATTGTTGCATGATAAATTAGAGTTAACACCTTTCTCCGTGGATCGATACTTTTCTTACTTTGTACTACTTGTTGACCCATGTATACTTGCATGCATTAGAATCCTTTTTGTTAGACTAAAAAGGAGGCAACGAGTTTTTGGCACCCCTTGGGGGATCACGTAGCTAATATTGTTTTCTTCTATTTAATTTCAATATTAGAATAGAATAGATTGGAATAGTTATTTTCTAAAACTGATTAGGTCTGAAGATTTGAAGTAATTGGATAGCATAATAGATTCAAACTTGGAGCAAGAGAACATATTTGCACTTCAGTTCTCTACTCTTATCCTCTATTTGATTCCTATTTGTAATTTTATGATGTTTATTCAATATGTGGATGATAGATTTGATTCAGCTATGAGTTAAACTTTATTTTGGGATTGCAATGGATTCTATTGCTTAGTTTAATATAATATTGTAAGACCCCAACTTATTAATGAATAAAATCAAATTTTCTCTAAATATTATTGTGAATAATAAGGGGTTAATTTGATATAATACTTTGGTTATGGGTGAAATGTGCAAATTTTGCAAAATAAGCAAGTGGTTATAAAATATTTATTTTTGGTCGGTGAATATTCGGTTGGTCGTGGAATATTCTTGCTGTCGGAGAATATTCGTACGACGACGCAGCCTTGTGTGGGCCCCATAACGGAAAGCGATTGGATGAAGAAAACGACAAGTATAAGTGGTTTATAAATAACGGCGTAGTTGTTACCGTTAATACTGTTGGAATACCCGGTGGTTAAAATACAGTAGCACACGGTATTGCACCAATTATTGATTCTTACGTAAGAAGGCACTACTCAATAATTGTTACAGTAGTTATTATTCAATATTTTATTTTATTGATTTAATAATTGCTGCGTTGATATTTTATATTATTGTTGTTTCAATAATTGTTGCTGCACAGTATTTTCATTTATCAGATCAATAATTCATATTATTTGAATAATATTATTAGATAACATTATTGGCAATGTCTAGAAAGTTCTGTCTAAGGAGAGGTTTGGTCATCTAATTGCGCGCCAGTAAGGAGAAATCCTTATTGGAAAGCCCCCTCTTTCCTGAGAACGGCCTGGTTGTCATAAATGTGATTCTGTAATATTATTTGTGAATAATTAATTATTGATTCATATGATAAGAAAATATTTATTTTATGTGGATATAAATGAGGGATATATTTTTGTGGTTAAAAATGAAGGAGTTAATGTTGAGGTTTTTATCAGTATTTTTGTCGGAATGGAGGTATTAAAAATCAGGGTTTTTGAGATATTTTGCGGGGGTTATAATTTTTAATCCGACCGTTGGATCGTGGTAATTTTTGGATATGTTATACATATATAAGTTGAGTATATGTCCACAAATTTTGAACCGTTAAAAATGAACGAATGATTTATTATGAATTTTAAGAGGTGGCTGATTCGGAAATCAGGTTATAAATCATTTTTAGTGGAAAATTCTAGAATTGGTGGGCCCCACTTGTGGTTGGTGAAGAAATGTGCTGAATTATATTTCAAATGTGGTGGGTGGGAATAGTAGCAAGTAAAGCTATCAGGTTACAGGTCAAACCTACCAAAATTTTCCTATAAATAGAGGGCTAAGTTAGAATTGAAAATCACACCAGAAACAAGTTTTCTCTCTTTCTCTCTCTAGATTATTGAGTGTATTTTGTGAGTATTTAGATACTTTGAGAGTTTCTATTCATCAGAGCAAGTTTCTTTCAGCCTTATACCGGTATTCCGACCAGAAGTACTGATATTTTGAGGTAAGGGATATTATTTTCTTCTTAATGATATTATTTTCTTCAATATCATTATGCTGAAATATTGATATGAGTTTTTATCAAATTTGGAACTTTTTGTGTCGGGAGTTACTATTCACGTATACGGCACTATTCACGTATACGGCACTATTCACGAATACGGCACTATTCACCGAAAAATAAAATTTTCCCTTTTTGTCCAAGATGTCTATTATGGTTACTATCTTTGATTGTATCCATGTTTTGATCTTTATTTTTGAATTCTGCTTCACAATTGATTATTATGAAGTATTATTGATCTTGGATAAACTGTTATACGAATCCCTACTATTTGTCCTTCTGTCTCATTGGATTCGTTCTCTTTAAGATATTTTTCATCATCCTCAGTCCTAAATGATGATATTACTGAATATCTTTGGCCTGTAGTGCAAAGATGTATAATTACTTGATGAATATCTTTGGCCTGTAGTGCAAAGATGAACAGGTGTTGAGATGAACATGACCGACTGATGATACAAATGAATATCTTTGGCCTGTAGTGCAAAGATGAATATTTGGTTAAAGATGATTATTAATTGATGTTACAGGGATAAAATATTGATGATGGACTTTTAAATCTTAGAAGATAGTAGAATTCTTTCTCTACTTGACTCTTCTAATGGTTTGCTGTTTCCGCTGCAGTTGTTGATCTAAAACTTGTTGTCGATTATATTTTATCAGATTTTTCCCTGTTGAAGACTAACGATAATTTGTTGTATATTATCTTAGTCATAATATTCTTTACTGGGCTAGTTGAGCTCACCCTTTTCCTTTTTGTTCCATTTTTCTTCTCAGGAGGTGAGAACATAGCAGGATCTAGTCGGGGTATGGAGTGATGGTTCTAGAAAGATGTATTAGCAGTCCTCACTATTTCTGTAAAATAGTGTTTGAATAATTGTAATGAGGATTTATTTGAGTGTGGATATTGTCTAGAAGACAATATTTGTATTTAAACTCACAGTATGTGTTGTCGTATTTTGCACGACAATTGTATTATTGAAGTTGTAGTTTGCTTTCTGTACCATGTATTTGGCGACTCAGAATGGGTGTTGTATACCTATTCTGGGGGCGTCACAGTTGGTATCAGAGCTTAGGGATATGATCCCTGGCTGAGATGTGAGACAAGAACTAGGAGGGGAGAGACGGGGAATTCCTTCGCTAGTATGACCTGACTAAGTTTATTTGGTGTTTATTTGGTCGGTCAGAGTATAGGGATAATATATGACATGACTATTAACCCTTGTTTTATGGCAGTATTTAAGAATGGCAGCTGAGAACGTTAATAATGGAGTAAATCAGACCGTGGAGACACCTTTGATCACTACCCAGGGGAACGTGCAACAGGAAGGCAATATTCCTCCTGTAAACAACGTTACCGAGCAAACGATGAATGATGGAATGTTTAGGAGCTTTTTGCAGTTCATGCAAAATCAGACGAGGGAGACTCGTGTGCAGAATACGGGTGGAAATGATAACAACGCGCGGTTTGTCACAGCTAAGCAGTTCAAAGAATTGGGACCACCAGAATTTAAGGGAAAGCCGGATCCGATCATGGCGGAAACGTGGGTCAAGCAAATTACCAAGATATTTGATGTCTTGGGATGCACGGAGGAACAGAAGGTTCCATTCGCCACATTTATGTTCCGCGGTGAGGCAGACTACTGGTGGGAGTCTGTGAAGCGTACCCAGCCTGACGCACTCAACATGTCCTGGGAAACATTTCAAAAACTGTTCAATGACAAGTACTTTCCTGAAAGTATTCGTCATATGAAGGAGGTTGAGTTTATTAGACTGGAACAAAACAACATGACGGTGTCCCAGTACGAGGCGAAGTTTGCAGAGTTATCCAGGTTTGCACCTCATTTGGTCGAAAATGAGGAACGAATGACAAGGATGTTTCTGAGAGGTCTAAAACCCGAGATTCGGCAATATCTTATCTCTCATAAATTTTCTTTATATTCAGATGTTGTAAACAGGGCTCAATTATTAGAGCGAGATAATGAGTATGTGCAACCGAGGGACCACAACCAGGGTCATACCGGTGGCGGCAGTCATCGAAGCAATGAAAACCAGCAGGGAGGAAAACATTCGGACAAAAGCGGTAACCACTCTGGTGGTAATCGTGGTCGTGATAATAGAAGGAGCGAGTCGGGAGGAGATTTCAAGAAGAGAAGGTACAACAATGATAACGTGAAGACGTCAGCACAAACATCAACTGTTTCTAGGGGAGGAGAACGACCACCGGTCGTATGTTACAAATGTGGGAAAGAGGGACATATCAGCCCAAACTGCCCACAACAATCCAAGGTATGTTATAACTGTGGAAAGGAAGGTCATATAGCTCGAGAGTGTTCTGTAGCAAAACCAAGTTCAGCGGGGATGGTGACTCCAAAAGTTATCCCGGATAAGTCGAAATCAGCGGTTCCTGGAAGGGCGTTTGTCGTTACTGGCCAAAACGCGAGAAACCCGAACGAGGTGATCACGGGTAAGCTAATCTTGAATTCTTGCGAAGTTTATACTTTACTAGATACCGGTTCTACCCATTCTTTTATCTCTCCTGCTTGTGCTCAACGTTTAAACTTGACTCCGGAGAAATTGGACTTTAACTTATCTGTTGAAACTCCGTTGGGTGAAACCTTCGTTACATCTACAGTTTATAAATCTTGCATGATCCAAGTTGGCACTATCACATTACCTGTTGATCTTATCTCTTTAAAGATACTTGCTTTTGATGTGATTTTAGGAATTGATTGGTTAACCACTCATCATGCTAAAATTGATTGTTTTCGTAAGGTTGTTAGTTTTCATATTCCTAACCAACCTGTCATACGAATTCAAACTACTAAACCACTAAAATCAGTCACTGTCATATCAAGCCACAAAGCTATTCGTTTATTGAAAAACGGATGTCAAGCTTTCTTAGCCCATGTTATGGATTTGAACAAAGACAAGTCAGATTTGAATAATATTTCTATTGTTAGAGAATTTTCCGATGTATTTCCTGAAGAACTTCCCGGTCTACCCCCGGAACGAGAAATTGAATTCTTTATTGACCTTGAACCCGGTACAAAGCCCATTTCTAAAACCCCATATCGAATGGCTCCTATTGAACTTCAGGAGTTAAAAGTCCAACTACAGGAGTTGTTGGACATCGGTTTTATTCGTCCTAGTACGTCTCCTTGGGGTGCTCCTGTTTTATTCGTAAAGAAGAAAGACGGGAGTATGCGACTTTGTATTGACTATCGAGAATTGAACCATGTCACCATCAAGAATAGGTATCCGCTACCTCGCATTGATGACCTGTTTGACCAGTTGCAAGGAGCACAATTCTTTTCAAAGATCGATCTTCGTTCTGGATATCATCAGCTGAAGATTAAAACTGAGGATATTCCAAAGACTGCCTTCAGAACTCGGTACGGGCATTATGAATTCTTAGTAATGTCTTTTGGATTGACTAATGCTCCTGCTGCCTTCATGGATATGATGAACCGTGTATTCAAAGAATATTTGGATCAGTTCGTTGTTGTCTTTATTGATGACATCCTCATCTATTCCAAAAGCCGTGAAGATCATGAGCGCCATTTGAAGCTGGTACTGCAAAGGCTTCGTGAAAACAAGCTATATGCCAAACTGAAGAAATGCGAGTTCTGGCTTGAGGAAGTAGCATTCCTTGGGCACGTGGTGTCAAAACATGGAGTATCTGTCGACCCGGCGAAGATTGAAGCCATACAAAGTTGGGAGCAACCGAAGTCGGTAACCGAAGTACGTAGCTTTCTGGGCTTAGCTGGTTATTATCGGAGATTTGTGGAAGGATTTTCTCGAATCGCTACTCCGTTAACTCAGCTGACTCGGAAAGATACAAAATTCGTATGGAGTGAGGAATGCGAGAAGAGTTTCCAAGAACTCAAGAGGAGACTCATTTCGGCACCTGTTTTGACAATACCATCTGGTTCGGATGGATTTGTTATCTACAGCGATGCTTCAGGCAAAGGGTTAGGATGTGTTCTCATGCAACATGGGAAAGTCATAGCCTATGCCTCACGACAACTCAAAGAATATGAGAGGAATTATCCTACTCATGATTTGGAGTTGGCAGCAGTCGTTTTTGCGTTGAAGATCTGGAGACACTACCTGTATGGGGAGAAAGTGGAGATCTATACAGATCATAAAAGCCTCAAATATTTCTTCACCCAAAAGGAACTCAACATGCGGCAACGACGTTGGCTTGAGCTGTTGAAAGATTACGATCATACCATCCAATACCATCCTGGAAAAGCAAACGTAGTAGCTGACGCATTGAGTAGAAGATCATATGCGGGTACGAGTGCAATGTTTTTAACACAAAGGCCCATTTTGTATGACTTGCAAAGGATGGAGATAGAGATGAAGGCTCCAAGTACCCACATGATGATATCAAATATACGAGTAGAACCGACTTTAATCGATAAAGTTAAAGCTGCTCAAGCTACGGATATAGAGCTGATGCGTATGAAGAAGAAAGTGCAAGAAGGTGCTATTCCAGAAGCAAGAATCGATGAAGAAGGAATACTTCGAGTCAACTCCAGACTTTGTGTTCCTAACGATTTTGACTTGAAGCATAGAATAATGATGGAGGCACACAACACACCGTTTGCAATCCATCCTGGGAGTACCAAAATGTATCACGATCTTCGACATACATTTTGGTGGAGCAATATGAAAAGAGAGATCGCGGAGTTTATCTCGAGATGTTTAACTTGTCAACGTGTAAAAGCGGAGCATCAAGTACCAAAGGGTCCATTGCAACCACTTGAGATTCCGAAATGGAAGTGGGAACACATTACTATGGATTTTGTTACAGGTCTTCCCAAGGTTTCTCAAGGCATAGATGCGATTTGGGTTATTGTTGATAGATTAACCAAGTCCGCTCATTTCTTGCCGATACGTGAGACTTATTCCCTTGAACGTCTTGCTAGTATGTACGTGAACGAGATTGTGAGATTGCATGGCATGCCAGTATCCATAGTTTCGGATCGTGACCCAAGATTCACTTCACGATTTTGGGTTAGCTTGCAGAAAGCTATGGGCACGGATTTACGATTCAGTTCAGCATACCATCCTCAAACGGACGGACAATCAGAGAGGACTATTCAAACTCTTGAAGATCTATTAAGACTTTGTGTCTTAGATCTCAAAGGGAGTTGGGATAAGTACCTACCATTGGTGGAATTCTCCTACAACAACAGTTATCAGGCGAGCATAGGTATGGCTCCATTTGAGGCGTTGTATGGAAGAAAATGTCGTTCTCCAGTATGCTGGGACGAGGTGGGTGAAGCAACATTGTTGGGACCAGAATTGGTACGCATTACTACAGAGAAGATCCAAACGATTCGACAACGTATACAAACGGCACAGGATCGACAAAAGAGTTATGCGGATCTTCATCGGAAGGACGTGGAATTTAATATTGGGGATCATGTATTGTTACGTGTTGCACCATGGAAGGGAGTTACAAGATTTGGGAAGAGAGGAAAGCTCAATCCAAGATTTGTTGGTCCATTTGAGATTCTTGAGCGAATAGGAAATGTGGCATATAGACTCGCATTACCTCCAAGCATGTCTCGTGTTCATAATGTTTTTCACATATCTATGCTTCGTAAATATGTTAAAGACCCGAACCACATTATTGAGTTAGAACCAGACGAGATAGCTGAAGATTTAACGTACGAGGAGGTACCTGTTAAGATCTTGGATAGGAAAGAGCATGTCCTACGCACGAAGGTTATACCACAAGTTAAGGTTTTGTGGAGAAACCATGCTATTGAAGAAATGACCTGGGAGTTGGAATCAGAAATGAAAGCGAGGTATCCTCACCTTTTTGAAACATCAGGTACGTACGTCAATTTCGAGGACGAAATTTCATAAGGAGGGGAGGTTGTAAGACCCCAACTTATTAATGAATAAAATCAAATTTTCTCTAAATATTATTGTGAATAATAAGGGGTTAATTTGATATAATACTTTGGTTATGGGTGAAATGTGCAAATTTTGCAAAATAAGCAAGTGGTTATAAAATATTTATTTTTGGTCGGTGAATATTCGGTTGGTCGTGGAATATTCTTGCTGTCGGGGAATATTCGTACGACGACGCAGCCTTGTGTGGGCCCCATAACGGAAAGCGATTGGATGAAGAAAACGACAAGTATAAGTTGTTTATAAATAACGGCGTAGTTGTTACCGTTAATACTGTTGGAATACCCGGTGGTTAAAATACAGTAGCACACGGTATTGCACCAATTATTGATTCTTACGTAAGAAGGCACTACTCAATAATTGTTACAGTAGTTATTATTCAATATTTTATTTTATTGATTCAATAATTGCTGCGTTGATATTTTATATTATTGTTGTTTCAATAATTGTTGCTGCACAGTATTTTCATTTATCAGATCAATAATTCATATTATTTGAATAATATTATTAGATAACATTATTGGCAATGTCTAGAAAGTTCTGTCTAAGGAGAGGTTTGGTCATCTAATTGCGCGCCAGTAAGGAGAAATCCTTATTGGAAAGCCCCCTCTTTCCTGGGAACGGCCTGGTTGTCATAAATGTGATTCTGTAATATTATTTGTGAATAATTAATTATTGATTCATATGATAAGGAAATATTTATTTTATGTGGATATAAATGAGGGATATATTTTTGTGGTTAAAAATGAAGGAGTTAATGTTGAGGTTTTTATCAGTATTTTTGTCGGAATGGAGGTATTAAAAATCAGGGTTTTTGAGATATTTTGCGGGGGTTATAATTTTTAATCCGACCGTTGGATCGTGGTAATTTTTGGATATGTTATACATATATAAGTTGAGTATATGTCCACAAATTTTGAACCGTTAAAAATGAACGTATGATTTATTATGAATTTTAAGAGATGGCTGATTCAGAAATCAGGTTATAAATCATTTTGGTGGAAAATTCTAGAATTGGTGGGCCCCACTTGTGGTTGGTGAAGAAATGTGCTGAATTATATTTCAAATGTGGTGGGTGGGAATAGTAGCAGGTAAAGCCATCAGGTTGCAGGTCAAACCTACCAAAATTTTCCTATAAATAGAGGGCTAAGTTAGAATTGAAAATCACACCAGAAACAAGTTTTCTCTCTTTCTCTCTCTAGATTATTGAGTGTATTTTGTGAGTATTTAGATACTTTGAGAGTTTCTATTCATCAGAGCAAGTTTCTTTCAGCCTTATACCGGTATTCCGACCAGAAGTACTGATATTTTGAGGTAAGGGATATTATTTTCTTCTTAATGATATTATTTTCTTCAATATCATTATGCTGAAATATTGATATGAGTTTTTATCAAATTTGGAACTTTTTGTGTCGGGGTTACTATTCACGTATACGGCACTATTCACGTATACGGCACTATTCACGAATACGGCACTATTCACCGAAAAATAAAATTTTCCCTTTTTGTCCAAGATGTCTATTATGGTTACTATCTTTGATTGTATCCATGTTTTGATCTTTATTTTTGAATTCTGCTTCACAATTGATTATTATGAAGTATTATTGATCTTGGATAAACTGTTATACGAATCCCTACTATTTGTCCTTCTGTCTCATTGGATTCGTTCTCTTTAAGATATTTTTCATCATCCTCAGTCCTAAATGATGATATTACTGAATATCTTTGGCCTGTAGTGCAAAGATGTATAATTACTTGATGAATATCTTTGGCCTGTAGTGCAAAGATGAACAGGTGTTGAGATGAACATGACCGACTGATGATACAAATGAATATCTTTGGCCTGTAGTGCAAAGATGAATATTTGGTTAAAGATGATTATTAATTGATGTTACAGGGATAAAATATTGATGATGGACTTTTAAATCTTAGAAGATAGTAGAATTCTTTCTCTACTTGACTCTTCTAATGGTTTGCTGTTTCCGCTGCAGTTGTTGATCTAAAACTTGTTGTCGATTATATTTTATCAGATTTTTCCCTGTTGAAGACTAACGATAATTTGTTGTATATTATCTTAGTCATAATATTCTTTACTGGGCTAGTTGAGCTCACCCTTTTCCTTTTTGTTCCATTTTTCTTCTCAGGAGGTGAGAACATAGCAGGATCTAGTCGGGGTATGGAGTGATGGTTCTAGAAAGATGTATTAGCAGTCCTCACTATTTCTGTAAAATAGTGTTTGAATAATTGTAATGAGAATTTATTTGGGTGTGGATATTGTCTAGAAGACAATATTTGTATTTAAACTCACAGTATGTGTTGTCGTATTTTGCACGACAATTGTATTATTGAAGTTGTAGTTTGCTTTCTGTACCATGTATTTGGCGACTCAGAATGGGTGTTGTATACCTATTCTGGGGGCGTCACAAATATACTTCATTGTTAACCTTATTGATTGCTATTGGATTGTCTATTAAGATCCATGCTTATTTGCTTAGTTGATTGGCCATCAATTACTGTGATGACCCATATGAACTTGAAAGACGAAGTATGGGTTTAGATCAGACCTTGATAGCTTGTGTTTATATGTTCTACATGGTGATGGAATGTATGATTCGTGCTTAGGATAGACATATACCGAAGCATCATTCGTAGTCAATTGAGAACTTGGGCTTAAACCCTATTTATTTGTAAATTACATAGACATATAGTGGTTTAGGTAATGTGGGTGTTCATGTGTATTCTATCAATTGTGTATTATACGTGATATGGGTATGGCACATTGAGATATGGATGTACTTTACTTTCGTGTTCTCAACTAGCAATCCACTCCAAGTAATTTGGCTTAACAGGGAGTGCGTTGATTTAAATGATTCAATAGATGAAATTGTAATCTCAAGTTTTCATTATCTAGTCTTACTCTAGGGATAATTAGATTTATTTACTTTCATAGTTAAATTTATAAATATTAAATCATTCATTTAAATAAGACTGAAATGGTTATGGGCTAGTGCTTAGTGAACTATATTAGTTAATTCTCCGTGGGAACGATACTTTACTTACTCTTTATTACTTGTTGACCGTGTATACTTGCACGCATATATTGATCTGTAAAATGACCAACAAGTTTTTGGCACCGTTGCCAGGAAATTAGTTTAATAATTTTTGCCAACACTAACTTCAATCAAATTGGTCTTAATTTAAGTATTTTTATTTTTTTTTAATTATCTTTTTATATTTCTCTCATTTCAGGTACCATGGGTGACTTTGCTTATCAATGGCCTTATGCGAATATGACTTAACCAAGGGACACAAGAACTGAAGGACTCAATGTATTTTCTACATTGTCAACACAAATTACAACACTTTCGAAGAGGTTGGATGATCTTGCAGCCCAACGTACTCGAGAGATGGTAGTTACATGTGAATATTGTGCTGGCAAACATCCAAGTTATCAGTGCAACAGCAGTATTGGACAAGTACAGTGTGGGGCTGATTACTTCAATAACTACGCTTATCCCAATTATCATCAAGATTGGGGGTATCACCCAGATTCTACATGGAGTTATAATTATCAAGACCAATACTGCATCCCAAGTCCAACATATCCATCAGATTTCTCATATCCACCTCTAATGCAACAAGAAGAAAACTCAGAGTTAAAGGAATTCATGTCAAAGATCATAGCAGACCAGGAAGAGATGATATGGAGTCAGGAGTTATCAACCCAAAATCTTAACAGACAGATGGAACAACTCGTTAATCCCTTAATGAATGGTCCTCAATACATGGAATTCGAAACTGAGAAAGATAATTCAAGACTGGAGGAATTGTGGTTCAAATCTAATGCGTTAACAGAGGAAAAGATGACTGAGCAAGAAAAGTCAATTCGAAATCTTCATAATCAGATGGATAGGATGTTCGAAGCCTTGAACAATTGCCCTCCAAACAATTGGTGCTATGACATGGATGATGAAACTGATGGAGAACCAGAATTGTACATGTCACTGGATGAACTTAAAGAAGTTTTCATTGAGGAGACAACTGGGGATATGAAAAATAAAGAACATGAGCTAACTTGTATAATACCCCAAGCACCTTCTCAGACAAAGTTAAAAAATTCAGTGAACTTTGCACACCCATGTCCCCTTGGTAGTCACATCCAAAGCAAAGATCTTTATGACAATGAGGCCTTTTACACACCATTGTGGACTGAGGAAGAGAAAATGGAAGAAGAAAAGCACGTTGTATTTTTCATGCCTCAATGCAAAAATCTATTCACAAATACAACGAAAGATGCATCTAGCTATGCAATAGAAATGGGGACATCATGTACAGAAAATATGATAGGTGGCTTCAATCCAAAGACTCTCATGATGGGGAACCTACCAATGCACATTACAGTTCTAGGAACCCTCCATCTATTAGAACTGCTATGTGCTTTGGTAGGTTCCCCATCATGAGAGTCTTCGGATTGAAGCAACCTAGTATATTTCCTGTACATGATTTCTCCATTTTTATTGCATAGCTAGGTGCTTCTTCCGTTGTATCTGTGAATAGATTTTTGCATTGAGGCATGAAAGATACAACGGGCTTTTCTTCTTTTATTATCTCTTCCTCAGCCCACCATGGTTTGTAAGAGGCCTCATAGTCGTAGAAATTCTTACTTTGGATGTGACTACCAAGGGGACATGGGTGTGCAAAGTTCACTGAATTTTCCAACTTTGTCTGAGAAGGCACTTAGGGTATTATACAAGTTAGCTCATGTTCTGCATTTTTCGTATCCCCAGTTGTCTCCTCAATGATAACTTCTTTAAGTTCATCAAGTGACATGTACACTTCTGGTTCTCCATCAGTTTCATCACCCATGTCATAGCACCAGTTGTTTGGAGGGCGATTGTTCAAGGCTTCGAACATCCTATCCATCTGATTCTGAAGATTTCGAATTGACTTTTCTTGCTCAATCATCTTTTCCTCTGTTGACGCTATAAATTTGAACCACAATTCCTCCAGTCTTGAATTATCTTTCTCATTTTCGTATTCCATGTATTGAGGACCATTCATTGAGGGATTAACGAGTTTTTCCATCTGTCTGTTAAGATTTTGGGTTGATAACTCCTGACTCCTTATCATCTCTTCCTGGTCTGCTATGATCTTTGACATGAATTCCTTCAACTCTGAGTTTTCTTCTTGTTGCATTGGAGGTAGATATGAGAAATTTGATGGATATGTTGGACTTGGGATGCAGTATTGGTCTTGATAATTATAACTCCATGCAGAATCTGGGTGATACCCCCAATCTTGATGATAATTGGGATAAGCGTAGTTGTTGAAGTAATCCCCCCCCATACTGTACTTGTCCAACACTGCTATTGCACTGATAACTTGGATATTTGCCAGCACAATATTCACACGTAACTACTATCTCTCGAGTGCGTTGGGCTGCAAGATCATCCAACCTCTTCGAAAGTGTTGTAATTTGTGCTGACAATGTAGAAAATACATTGAGTCCTTCAGTTCTTGTGTATCTTGGTTCAGTCATATTCGCATAAGGCCATTGATAAGCAAAGTCACCCATGGTACCTGAAAAGAGAGAAATATAAGAAGATAATTAAAAATAAATAAAAATGTTTAAATTAAGACCAATTTGATTGAAGTTAATGTTGGTAAAAATTATTAAACTAATTCTCCGGAAACGATGCCAAAAACTTATTGGTCGTTTTACCGATAAATATATGCGTGCAAGTATACACGGTCAACAAGTAATAAAGAGTAAGTAAAGTATCGTTCCCATGGAGAATTAACTAATAAAGTTCACCAAGCACTAGCCCATAACCATTTCAGTCTTATTTAAACGAATGATTTAATATTTATAAATTTAACTATGAAAGTAAATAAATCTAATTATCCCTAAAGTGAGACTAGATAATGAAAGCTTGAGATTACAATTTTATCTATTGAATCATTTAAATCAACGCACTCCATGTTAAGCAAAATTACTTGCACTGGATTGCCAGTCGAGAACACGAAAGTAAAGTACAGCCATACCTCAATGTATCATACCCATATCACATATAATCTGTAAGACCCCAACTTATTAATAAATGAAATTAAATTTCCTCTATTTATTATTTTGAAATTGAAAGGGTTGATTTGATTAATGTGGTTAGTTATGGGTCAAATGCGCAAATATTTCAAATAAGCAAGTGGTTATAAAATATTTATTTTTGGTCGGTGAATATTCGTTTGGTCGTGGAATATTCTTGCTGTGGAGGAATATTCGTACAACGGCGCAGCCTTGTGTGGGCCCCATAACGAAAAGCGATTGGATGAAGAAAACGACAAGTATAAGTTGTTTATAATTAACGGCGTAGTTGTTACCGTTAATACTGTTGGAATACCTAGTGGTTAAAATACAGTAGCACACGGTATTGCACCAATTATTGATTCTTACGAAGGAAGGCACTACTCAATAATTGTTACAGTAGTTACTGTTCAATATTTTATTTTATTGATTCAATAATTGCTGCATTGATATTTTATATTATTGTTGTTTCAATAATTATCACTGCACAGTTTTCCCATTATCAGATCAATAATTTATATTATTTGAATAATATTATTAGATAACATTATTGATAATGTCTAAAAAGTTCTGTCTAAAGAGAGGTTTGGTCATCTAATTGCGCGCCAGTAAGGAGAAATTCTTATTGAAAAGCCCCCTCTTTCCTGGGAACGGCCTGGTTGTCATAAATGTGATTCTGTAATATTATTTGTGAATAATTAATTATTGACTCATATGATAAGGAAATATTTATTTTATGTGGATATAAATGAGGGATATATTTTTGTGGTTAAAAATGAAGGAGTTAATGTTGAGATTTTTATCAGTATTTTTGTCGGAATGGAGGTATTAAAAATCAGGATTTTTGAGATATTTTGCGGGGGTTATAATTTTTAATCCGATCGTTGGATCGTGGTAATTTTTGGATATGTTATACATATATAAGTTGAGTATATGTCCATAAATTTTGAACCGTTAAAAATGAATGTATGATTTATTATGAATTTTACGAGATAACTGGTTCAGAAATTGTTGAATTTTCAGAGTTTATCATTTTGATGGAAAATTCTAGAATTGGTGGGCCCCACTCTTGGTTGGTGAAGAAATGTGCTGAGATTTTTATTCAAATGTGGTAGGCTTGAATAGTAGTAGGTAAAGCCATCAGGTTGCAGGTTAAGTCTGCTTCGGCGTGCTAACATTTTCCTATAAATAGAGGGCTAAGTTAGAAATAAAAATCACACCAGAAACAAGTTTTCTCTCTTTCTCTCTTTCTCTCTCTAGATTATTGAGTGTATTTTGTCAGTATTTAGATACTTTGATAGTTTCTATTCATCAGAGCAAGTTTTTTTCAGCCTTATACCGGTATTCTGACCAGAAGTACTGATATTTTGAGGTAAAGGATATTATCTTCTTCTTAAATGATATTTTCTTCAATATCATTATGCTGAAATATTGATATGAACTTTTTATCAAATTTAGAACTTTTTGTGTCGGGGTTACTATTCACGTATACGTTACTATTCACGTATACGGCACTATTCACGAATACGGCACTATTCACCGAAAAATAAAATTTTTCTCTTTTTGTCCAAGATATCTATTATGGTTACTATCTTTGATTGTATCCATGTTTTGATCTTTATTTTTGAATTCTGCTTCACAATTGATTATTATGAAGTATTATTGATCTTGGATAAACTGTTATACGAATCCCTACTATTTGTCCTCCTGTCTCACTGGATTCGTTTTCTTTAAGATATTTTTCATCATCCTCAGTCCTAAATGATGATATTACTGAATATCTTTGGCCTGTAGTGCAAAGATGTATGATTACCTAATGAATATCTTTGGCCTGAGTGCAAAGATGAACAGGTGTTGAGATGAACATGATCGACTGGTGATACAAATGAATATATTTGGCTTATAGTGCAAAGATGAATATTTGGTTAAAGATGATTATTAATTGATGTTACAGGGATAAAATATTGATGATGGACTTTTAAATCTTAGAAGATAGTAGAATTCATTCTCTACTTGACTCCTCTAATGGTTTGCTGTTTCCGCTGCAGTTGTTGATCTAAAACTTGTTGTCGATTATATTCTATCAGATTTTTCCCTGTTGAATACTAATGATAATTTGTTGTATATTATCTTAGTCATAATATTCTTTACTGGGCTAGTTGAGCTCACCCTTTTTATTTTTGTTCCATTTTTCTTCTCAGGAGGTGAGAACATAGCAGGATCTAGTCGGGGTATGGAGTGATGGTTCTAGAAAGATGTTTTAGCAGTCCTCACTATTTCTGTAAAATAGTGTTTGAATAATTGTAATGAGAACTTATTTGAGTGTGGATATTGTCTAGAAGACAATATTTGTATTTAAACTCACAGTATGTGTTGTCGTATTTTGCACGACAATTGTATTATTGAAGTTGTAGTTTGCTTTTTGTACCATGTATTTGGCGACTCAGAATGGGTGTTGTATACCTATTTTGGGGGCGTCACAGTTGGTATCAGAGCTTAGGGATATGATCCCTGGCTGAGATATGAGACAAGAACTAGGAGGGGAGAGACGGGGAATTCTTTCGCTAGTATGACCTGACTAAGTTTATTTGGTGTTTATTTGGTCGGTCAGAGTATAGGGATAATATATGACATAACTATTAACCTTTGTTTTATAGCAGTATTTAAGAATGGCAGCCGAGAACGTTAATAATGGAGTAAATTAGACCGTGGAGACACCTTTGATCACCACCCAGGGGAACGTGCAACAGGAAGGCAATATTCCTCCTGTAAACAACGTTACCGAGCAAACTATGAATGATGGAATATTTAGGAGTTTTTTGCAGTTCATGCAAAATCAGACGAGGGAGACTAGTGTGCAAAATACGGGTGGAAATGATAACAATGCGCGGTTTGTCACAGCCAAGCAGTTCAAAGAATTGGGACCACCAGAATTTAAGGGAAAGCCGGATCCGATCATGGCGGAAACGTGGGTCAAGCAAATTACCAAGATATTCGATGTCTTGGGATGTACAGAGGAACAGAAGGTTCCATTCGCCACCTTTATGTTCCGCGGTGAGTTAGACTACTGGTGGGAGTCTGTGAAGCGTACCCAGCCTGACGCACTCAACATGTCCTGGGAAACATTTCAGAAACTGTTCAATGACAAGTACTTTCCTGAAAGTATTCGTCATATGAAGGAGGTGGAGTTTATCAGACTGGAACAAAATAACATGACGGTGTCCCAGTACGAGGCAAAGTTTGCAGAGTTATCCAGGTTTGCACCTCATTTGGTCGAAAATGAGGAACGAATGACAAGGATGTTTCTAAGAGGTCTAAAACCCGAGATTCGGCAATATCTTATCTCTCATAAATTTTCTTTATATTCAGATGTTGTAAACAGGGCTCAATTATTAGAGCGAGATAATGAGTATGTGCAACCGAGGGACCACAACCAGGATCATACCAGCAGTCATTAGAGCGATGATAACCAACGAAGAGGAAAAAATATGAACAAAGGCGGTAACCACTTGGGTGGTCATCGTGGCCATGATAATAGGAGAGGTGAGTCAAGTGAAAATTTCAGAAAGATGAGATTCAACAATGACGGGAAGACATCAACAGCTGCACCAGCACCAACAACAAATTCTAGGGGAGGAGAACGACCGCCAGTTAGATGTTATAAATGCGGGAAAGAGGGACATATCAGCCCAAACTATCCACAACAATCCAAGGTATGTTACAACTGTGGAAAGGAAGGCCACATAGCTCGGGATTGTTCTGTAGCAAAACCAAGTTCAACGGGGATGGTGACTCCAAGGGCTGTCCCGGATAAGTCGAAATCAGCGGTTCTTGGAAGAGCGTTTGTCGTGACTGGCCAAAACGTGAGGAACCCGAACGAGGTGATCACGGGTAAGCTAATCATAAACTCTTGCGAAGTTTATACCTTATTAGATACTGGTTCTACCCATTCTTTTATCTCTCCTGCTTGTGCTCAACGTTTAAACTTGACTCCGGAGAAATTGGACTTTGACTTATCTGTTGAAACTCCGTTGGGTGAAACCTTCATTACATCTACAGTTTATAAATCTTGCATGATCCAAGTTGGCACTATCACATTACCTGTTGATCTTATCTCTTTAAAGATACTTATTTTTGATGTGATTTTAAGAATTGATTGGTTAACCACTCATCATGCTAAAATTGATTGTTTTCGTAAGGTTGTTAGTTTTCATATTCCTAACTAACCTGTCATACGAATTCAAACTACTAAACCACTAAAATCAGTCACTGTCATATCAAGCCACAAAGCTATTCGTTTATTGAAAAACGGATGTCAAGCTTTCTTAGCCCATGTTATGGATTTGAACAAAGACAAGTCAGATTTGAATAATATTTCTATTGTTAGAGAATTTCCCGATGTATTTTCTGAAAAACTTCCTGGTCTACCCCCAGAACGTGAAGTTGAATTCTTTATTGACCTTGAACCCGGTACAAAGCCCATTTCTAAAACCCCATATCGAATGGCTCCTATTGAACTTCAGGAGTTAAAAGTCCAATTACAGGAGTTATTAGACATCGGTTTTATTCGTCCTAGTACATCTCCTTGGGGTGCTCCTGTTTTATTCGTAAAGAAGAAAGACGGGAGTATGCGACTTTGTATCGACTATAGGGAATTGAACCATGTCACCATCAAGAATAGGTATCCGCTACCTCGCATTGATGACCTATTTGACCAGTTGCAAGGAGCACAATTCTTTTCAAAGATCAATCTTCGTTCTGGATATCATCAGCTGAAGATTAAAACTGATGATATTCCAAAGACTGCCTTCAGAACTCGGTACGGGCATTATGAATTCTTAGTCATGTCTTTTGGATTGACTAATGCTCCTGCTGCTTTCATGGATATGATGAACCGTGTATTCAAAGAATATTTAGATTAGTTCGTTGTTGTCTTTATTGATGACATCCTCATCTATTCCAAAAGCCGTGAAGATCATGAGCGCCATTTGAAGCTGGTACTGCAAAGACTTCGTGAAAATAAGCTATATGCCAAATTGAAAAAATGCGAGTTCTGGCTTGAGGAAGTAGCATTCCTTGGGCACGTGGTGTCAAAACATGGAGCATCTGTCGACCCGGCGAAGATTGAAGCCATACAAAGTTGGGAGCAACCGAAGTCGGTGACCGAAGTACGTAGCTTTCTGGGCTTAGCTGGGTATTATCGGAGATTCGTGGAAGGATTTTCTAGAATCGCTACTCTGTTAACTCAGCTGACTCGGAAGGATACAAAATTCGGTTGGAGCGAGGATTGTGAGAAGAGTTTTCAAGAACTCAAGAGGAGACTCATTTTGGCACCTGTTCTGACAATACCATCTGGTTCGGATGGATTTGTTATCTACAGCGATGCTTCAGGCAAAGGGTTAGGATGTGTTCTCATGCAACATGGGAAAGTCATAGCCTATGCCTCGCGACAACTCAAAGAATATGAGAGGAATTATCCTACTCATGATTTGGAGTTGGCAGCAGTCGTTTTTGTGTTAAAGATTTGGAGACACTACCTGTATGGAGAGAAAGTGGAGATCTATACGGATCATAAAAGCCTCAAATATTTCTTCACCCAAAAGGAACTCAGCATGCGGCAACGACGTTGGCTTGAGCTGTTGAAAGATTACGATCATACCATCCAATATCATCCTGGAAAAGCAAACGTAGTTGCTGACGCATTGAGTAGAAGATCATACGCGGGTACGAGTGCAATGGTGTTAACACAAAGGCCCATTTTGTATGATTTGTAAAGGACGGAGATAGAGATGAAGGCTCCAAGTACCCACATGATGATATCAAATATACGAGTAGAACCGACTTTAATTGATAAAGTTAAAGCCGCTCAAGCTACGGACATAGAGCTGATGCGTATGAAGAAGAAAGTGCAAGAAGGTGCTATTCCAGAAGCAAGAATCGATGAAGAAGGAATACTTCGAGTCAACTCCAGACTTTGTGTTCCTAACGATTTTGACTTGAAGCATAGAATAATGATGGAGGCACACAACACACCGTTTGCAATCCATCTTGGGAGTACCAAAATGTATCACGATCTTCGACATACATTTTGGTGGAGCAATATGAAAAGAGAGATTGCGGAGTTTATCTCGAGGTGTTTAACTTGTCAACGTGTAAAGGCAGAGCATCAAGTGCCAAAGGTTCCATTGCAACCACTTGAGATCCCGAAATGGAAGTGGGAACACATTACAATAGATTTCGTTACAGGTCTTCCCAAGGTTTCTCAAGGCATAGATGCGATTTGGGTTATTATTGATAGATTAACCAAGTCTGCCCATTTCTTGCCTATACGTGAGACTTATTCCCTTGAACGTCTTCCTAGTATGTACGTGAATGAGATTGTGAGATTACATGGCGTGCCAGTATCCATAGTTTCGGATCGTGACCCAAGATTCACTTCACGATTTTGGGTTAGCTTGCAGAAAGCTATGGGCACGGATTTACGATTTAGTTCAGCATACCATCCTCAAACGGACGGGCAATCAGAGAGGACTATTCAAACCCCTGAAAATCTATTAAGACTCTGTGTTCTAGATTTCAAAGGAAGTTGGGATAAGTACTTGCCACTGTTGGAATTCTCCTACAACAACAGTTATCTGGCAAGTATAGGTATGGCTCCATTTGAAGCCTTATATGGACGAAAGTGTCGTTCTCCAGTATGCTGGGACGAGGTGGGTGAAGCAACATTGTTGTGACCAGAATTGGTACGCATAACTATAGAGATGGTCCAAACAATTTGACAATGTATACAAACGGCACAGGATCGACAAAAGAGTTATGCGGATCTTCATCGAAAGGATGTAGAATTCAATATTGGGGATCATGTATTGTTACGTGTTGTACCATGGAAGGGAGTTACAAGATTTGGAAATAGAGGAAAGCTCAATCCACGATTTGTCGGTCCATTTGAGATTTAACCGAATAGGAAATGTGACCTATAGACTCGCATTACCTCCAAGCATGTCTCGTGTTCATAATGTTTTTCACATATATGTGCTTCGTAAATATGCGAAAGACCCGAACCACATAATTGAGTTAGAACCAGACGAGATAGCCGAAGATTTAACGTACGAGGAGGTACTTGTTAAGATCTTGGATAAGAAAGAGCATGTTCTACGCACGAAGGTTATACCACAAGTTAAGGTTTTGTGGAGAAACTATGCTATTGAAGAAATGACCTGGGAGTTGGAATCAAAAATGAAAGCGAGGTATCCTCACCTTTTCGAAACACCAGGTATGTACGTCAATTTCGAGGACGAAATTTCATAAGGAAGGGAGGTTGTAAGACCCCAACTTATTAATAAATAAAATTAAATTTCTTCTATTTATTATTTTGAAATAGAAAGGGTTGATTTGATTAATGTGGTTAGTTATGGGTAAAATGCGCAAATATTTTAAATAAGCAAGTGGTTATAAAATATTCATTTTTGGTAGGTGATTATTCGTTTGTTCGTGAAATATTTTTACTGTCGGGGAATATTCGTACGACGGCGCAGCCTTGTGTGGGCCCCATAACGAAAAGTGATTGGATGAAAAAAATGGCAAGTATAAGTTGTTTATAATTAACGGCGTAGTTGTTACCGTTAATACTGTTGGAATACATGGTGGTTAAAATACAGTGGCACACGGTATTGAACCAATTATTGATTCTTACGAAGGAAGGCACTACTTAATAATTGTTACAGTAGTTACTATTCAATATTTTATTTTATTGATTCAATAATTTTTGCATTGATATTTTATATTATTGTTGTTTCAATAATTGTCACTGCACAGTATTTCCCATTATCAGATCAATAATTCATATTATTTGAATAATATTATTAGATAACATTACTGGCAATGTTTAAAAAGTTCTATCTAAGGAGAGGTTTGGTCATCTAATTGCGCGCCAGTAAGGAGAAATTCTTATTGGAAAGCCCCCTCTTTCCTAGGAACGGCCTGGTTGTCATAAATATGATTCTGTAATATTATTTGTGAATAATTAATTATTGATTCATATGATAAGGAAATATTTATTTTATGTGGATATAAATGAGGGATATATTTTTGTGGTTAAAAATGAAGGAGTTAATGTTGAGATTTTTATCAGTATTTTTGTCGGAATGGAGGTATTAAAAATCAGGATTTTTGAAATATTTTGCGGGGGTTATAATTTTTAATCCGACCGTTGGATCGTGGTAATTTTTGGATATGTTATACATATATAAGTTGAGTATATGTCCACAAATTTTGAACCGTTAAAAATGAACATATGATTTATTATGAATTTTACGAGATGACTGGTTTAGAAATTGTTAAATTTTCGGAGTTTATCATTTTGGTGGAGAATTCTAGAATTGGTAGGCCCCACTCTTGGTTGGTGAAGAAATGTGCTGAGATTTTTATTCAAATGTGGTAGGCTTGAATAGTAGAAGGTAAAGCCATCAAGTTGCAGGTTAAGTCTGCTTCGGCGTGCTAACATTTTCCTATAAATAGAGGGCTAAGTTAGAATTGAAAATCACACCAGAAACAAGTTTTCTCTCTTTCTCTCTCTAGATTATTGAGTGTATTTTGTGAGTATTTAGATACTTTGAGAGTTTCTATTCATCAGAGCAAGTTTCTTTCAGCCTTATACTGGTATTCCGACCAGAAGTACTGATATTTTGAGGTAAGGGATATTATCTTCTTCTTAAATGATATTTTCTTCAATATCATTATGCCGAAATATTGATATAAACTTTTTATCAAATTTGAAACTTTTTTGTCGGGGTTACTATTCACGTATACGTTACTAATCACGTATACGACACTATTCACGAATACGGTACTATTCACCGAAAAATAAAATTTTTCTCTTTTTATCCAAGATATCTATTATGGTTACTATCTTTGATTGTATCCATGTTTTGTTCTTTATTTTTGAATTCTGCTTCACAATTGATTATTATGAAGTACTATTGATCTTGGATAAACTGTTATACGAATCCCTACTATTTGTCCTCCTGTCTCACTGGATTCGTTTTCTTTAAGATATTTTTCATCATCCTCAGTCCTAAATGATGATATTACTGAATATCTTTGGCCTGTAGTGCAAAGATGTATGATTACCTAATGAATATCTTTGGCCTGTAGTGCAAAGATGAACAGGTGTTGAGATGAATATGATCGACAGGTGATACAAATGAATATCTTTGGCTTGTAGTGCAAAGATGAATATTTGGTTAAATATGATTATTAATTGATGTTACAGGGATAAAATATTGATGATGGACTTTTAAATCTTAGAAGATAGTAGAATTCGTTCTCTACTTGACTCTTCTAATGGTTTGTTGTTTTCGCTGCAGTTGTTGATCTAAAACTTGTTGTTGATTATATTCTATCAGATTTTTCCCTGTTGAATACTAATGATAATTTGTTGTATATTATCTTAGTTATAATATTCTTTACTTGGCTAGTTGATCTCACTTTTTTCTTTTTTGTTCCATTTTTCTTCTCAGGAGGTGAGAACATAGTAGGATCTAGTCGGGGTATGGAGTGATGGTTCTAGAAAGATGTTTTAGCACTCCTCACTATTTCTGTAAAATAGTATTTGAATAATTGTAATGAGGACTTATTTGAGTGTGGATATTGTCTAGAAGATAATATTTGTATTTAAACTCACAGTATGTGTTGTCGTATTTTGCACGACAATTGTATTATTGAAGTTGTAGTTTGTTTTTTGTACCATGTATTTGGCGACTCAGAATGGGTGTTATATACCTATTTTGGGGGCGTCACATAATCCACAATTGATAGGATACACATGAACACCTACATTACCTAAACCACTATATATCTATGTTATTTACAAATAAATAGGGTTTAATCCCAAGTTCTCAATTGACTACGAATGATGCTTCGGTATATGTCTATCCTAAGCATGAATCATACATTCCATCACCATGTAGAACATACAAACACAAGCTATCAAGATCAGATCTAAACCCATACTTCGTCTTTCAAGTTTATATGGGGTCATCACAGTAATTGATGGCCAATCAACTAAGCAAATAAGCATGAATCTTAATAGACAATCTCATAGCAATCAATAAGGTCAACAATGAAGTATATCAGATTAAACTAAGCAATAGAATCCATTGCAATCCCAAAATAAAGTTTAACTCATAGCAGAATCAAATCTATCATCCACATATTGAATAAACATCATAAAATTACAAATAGGAATCAAAGAGAGGATAAGAGTAGAGAATTGAAGTGCAAATTTGTTCTCTTACTCCAAGTTTGAATCTATTATGCTATCCACTTGCTTCAAATCTTCAGACCTAATCAGTTCTAGAGATTAACTACTCTAACCTACTATATTCTAATATGGAAATTAAAGAGAAGAAAGCAATATTAGCTACGTGATCCCCCAAGGGGTGGAATCCCCCTTATCTCTGATATATGTCTGCTTTTTACATAAGCCCTAATTGAACCCCTCCCCCCTCCAAGTTACGCTCCAATTGCACTGTTTAGTGAAAAAGTCATCTCTAGTCAACTTCTGAAGAGGCGCGGCCGCGCTGGAATTGGCCTAAAGTTGGGCGCGTTTGCGCTCAAGTAGCAGATGCCATTTTTTTTGGTCTAGGGACTGGCGCGGCCGCACCTAAAATACACTAGAAATCCGCGCACCGGCGACATAGGTATTCTGCTGCAATGTCCTCTAGTAAAATGGCCATAACTTTTGATTTGAGAAGAGCTACAGAACCTGCCACCTATCAAATTGAAGCTCTTGACGAGGTCTACAACTTTCATTCTTTGATAATTGAGAAATAATGAACGGAAGAAGGCTGAAATTGGGTTGGAAGTGACAGCTATGCAAATGGCCACCCAAAACAGTGATGTTTAACGTCATTTGGTACAAAGGTCATAACTCTTGCATCCGAACTCCGATTGGAATGACTCAAGATGTTTTGAAAAGCTAAGAAGAAGCTCTACAACATAATCCAAGTTCCAAGCCAAGAATATAAAATGAACATGAAAGTCCAAACGATGTTCGGATTGTTTTTCCTTGCGTTTTCATATCAATAGTCGCTCACATCGTTCCCAAGCATAGGATCTACAAAATGGACACAAAATGCATGAAAAGTAACTAAGAAACATGATATTAAACAACTAATTCAAGTAACAAATACCGGATAAGTAGGTATAAAACCTACTAATCACGGTCCACAAAGCACTTTGGTAGAGGTCAGGAAGAGGCTGTTCTCGACAGCCAGTAGGGGAACTAAAAACGATCGGAGGAGGGTAAGAGGCACACCACCTCGAAACCAACACCGAGATGGTCAGGAGGATAAAAAATCCAATATGGCTAAAAAGGCGTAGGAGACAGAGGAAGCACTGAGGGTGCTACTGCAGCATAGGGAAGAAATTGCGAAGCAGATGGTCCTTGTGGCCGAATAGGAAAATGAGGCCTCCAACCACAACCAAATCAGAAGGCGGGGTAGGTCTCTAGATAGACAATCCAGGGTATATAGGGTTGAAGGTACAAGGCGATCTGAGAGTAGGCTTCAGAGCCACTCTCGTGATCGAACCAAATCGGATGGTCGCACACCCGAGAATCAAAAAAGGGCACACCGCCCTGTGGGTTCCGGGCATAGAAAGAGCGGCAGACGAAGCCCTTCCAGGACGTATAGTTTGGATGGAAAGGGTCGAACTGACCATGGTAAGAAGGACTCTCCCAAGAAGGAAGTATCTGCAAAGCCGAATGGGATGGAACTGTTGGCCAAAAATTTGGAGGAGATTCAAAAAGAATTGGCCGAAGTCAACCAGGGGAAGGTGAGTTCGGGCAAAAAGGCATCCACTTTCTCTCCCGAGATCGTTCGAGAAAAGGCAGACCCCAGCAAAAAGCTTCCTGATAAAGTTATGATGGCTCGGGAGATCCGTACAAACACAGTCAGGCATATGACATATTAATGGATTATTATGATTACTCAGATGCGGCCAAGTGTCATACCTTCATGACGACTTTGAGGAAAGATGTCAGGCAGTGGATGATAACCTTGGCCCTGAACTTAGTCTCGTCATGGGAAGAGTTGTGGGACAAGTTCCATGCCCGGTTCGGGAGTAACAAGAGAATAGGAAAGCCCACGGGATAGTTGTCACAGATCAGACAACATTTCAATGAGACGCTGGGTCAGTACGTGAAAAGATTCAGGGAGGCGATAGGTCAGGTGACAGATCTCAATGACCTCCAAGCAGTAGGGCTCTTTCAAAATGGGTTGGATTTGGTAAAGTCGGAGAAATTGGTGAAGAAGCTGATGTTTAATCACCCTAAGAGCTTGGCCGAAGTGTTTGAAAAAGCCAAAGGCTTCATAGTGGTGGAGGAAGCCATGAGCAGTTTGAAGCAGAGCACATTAGAAAACCCAAGGGATAAGGATAAGAATAGATCGGATGGAAATCAGAGGAGGTACAGCTGTAATAACGATCGGTCTGATGGGTATCAAAGGAGGTACAGTAACAACAGGGGTTCGGGGGGAGGTCGCCCACCTTTCCCGAGTCAGAAGGTGAATATGGTATACACGAAGCTCAATACTGATCGGGCCACCATATTGGAACAGATAAGAGGGCAACCTTGCTTCAAAATGCCTAGAGATAACATAAAGCTCGGTACAGGGAATCCAAGCAAGTATTGTGACTACCATCAGGCAGCAAGACATGCTATGGAGGTCTGCTGGGACCTGATGGACCTAATAGAGAAGAACGTGAAAAGTGGGTCGTTGGTTTAGTATGTGGCGGGACGAGAAGTCCTGAAGACACAACAGGGGAATAGTGCACCTGTTCAGATCAGTCAGAACATACAGCCAAATCAAACTCAGGTAACATGTCAGGTTATAGATGTAATCACAGGCAGAACTGTGGGGAGAGTTATCGGAAAAAAGCGACATGGATACTTGGATACGGTATTATCAGTGGCAGACCAACCTGCGAGGCATGAAAGATAATACCCTGGTTCGGTGATCTCATTCACTGATGACAATTTCCCTGCAGAACCCATCGAACCGCACGAGGGAGCACTAGTAATTATTGCACAGGTGGGTTCGGTGGATATGAAACGGATGATGATAGACAATGGGTCTTCGGTGGATATCCTGTATGCACACACTTACCAGAGGATGAATCTGGGCGAGAGAAAGATGGAGATCGGGAAGGATTCTCCATTATATGGGTTCAGCAACGAGTCGGTCAGAGTTGTAGGAATGATTGAGTTACCGGTTGATTTCGAAACGGCTACACAGCAGGTGAAAATCATGTGCAGTGTTGGTCAGAAAACCGATCACTAAACACGCGCTAGTATACGCGGTTTAACAAGTAATACAGTGATAAGAAAAATGTCGTACCCACGAGGAACTATCACTAATATTTACCAAATATCGACTTTGAATCGCTTAAATCTTATTCGAACAGCAGAATAATAGAAGTGTGATTAATCTAGTTGTATCTAATTGTCAAAGCAAGTAAATGGATAATGAATGGTATCGAAGGTACTACAAGTTAAGGTCATAACTTCACCCCACACTGGTATTTTGCCAAACACCTGGTGTGCTATGCTACATCAAACTTCCTACCCTTCTCTATTTGGTCTTAGTGGTTACAAGAGTTTGTCGACCGAGAACACACAAGTGTTCATACACTTCTTTCGAGGTATGTACAAACATATCCTCTCTAGATCCACCCGAAAGGGAATAGAATAGAAAGGAACGTCCAAGCTAGGTGATAATCCTACACATGTCTATGTGAATTAACCATGAAAAGGATTTAGAGCTTAAGTTTTCGATTAGGTCACACGTGGTGCACATATATATGTCTATTCTATACACAACTTATGCAGTCGAAACAAGTCGACAACTCATAATCGCATGCCAATATATTAAGGTGTAAACCTACAATCCCTCTTTCAACATCATATAGATTACCAAAATCAACACTAATTTCTTAGCAAGAATCATTAAACATGAATATATTAAACCAATCCATATGGTGTCAACCAAAGAGATAGGGCATTCAATTCAAAATAACAAAGGGTTCCATTATAACCTTAGAGCCAATAATTAGTTCATAGCTCTTGAACTAAATATAAGTAGCAATAAAGATAACATTTATGGATTACAAAATCAAAGGAAACAAATGGATAAGAATAAACTCTGTCAAAGCTCTTCAGTCTCCAAGAATTTCACTTCTTTCAAGTTTTCCAATCCGTATTGCTCACTGCTCTTGAGGTTCAAGGAATCTCAAACTTCTCCCTAATCTACCTAATCTATATTTACAAACATTACCTAAGAGAAAATGAGAAAGAAATTATAAAAGAGAAAGGAGACACTATCCCAAAGGGGGAGATATCCGATTGTGTCTGAGGAGGCTATACTTCACATATATATATCAGTCTCCTCTTCAAGCTAGGTCAAAACCAGCTCTTTTTTTCCTGGGCACCAGAGGTGGCACTGCAGCACGGAGAGTAAGTCTTAGGGTGGCACTGCAGTGTCACGTCAACACCAAAAGACCGAAGGTCGCGCTGCAACGCCAGTCTATGAAGGAATTGGGACGTTGCAGCGCCATGTTGATGTCACCATTGACCAGGTTGGGGCACTGCAGTGCCAAGTTTAAGTCTGGCATTGGCGCTGCAGCGCCAGTGCAGGGAAATTGATAATTTTGCCCCCTAAAAGTTGGAAAAGACCTGATAATCGCTGCAACACATCGGTTAAGTAAAATAATACTAAAATAATATAAAAGTTATATATAATCTACGAAAATCAAGCAACTATATAAACAATAAAGGATCTAATTCACGGATATAAATCTCACTCATCATGCAAATTCTTCGTGGTGCATGTGGATTCGTCATACAATGTGATTCTGGGAAGGCCCATTTTTATAGCCCTCCATGCGGTGACGTCGATCCCTCACTTTAAAATTAAGTTCCCTATGCCACATGGAGTTAGAAAGGTAGCTGAGGATCTTAATTTGGCAAAGAGATGCTATCAGAACGCATTGTTCACTTCGGGAATAGGGATCAACAAGCAGAAGTAGGATATGGCGATAGAGATCGAACCATTTACGGAAAGAAGTATTAAGCCCTTGGTCATGTCTGCCGGAGAGACCGAAGAGGTTGAATTAATCCCAGGGAAGAAGGATAAGATAATAAGGATCGAGTCAGGATTGTTAGAGCCATTTTGGACAAGCTTGGTGGAATTGCTATAGTGTTATGCAGATATCTTTGCCTGGATTCCTAGTGACATACCTGGGGCGCATCAGAAGGTTGTTGAACACAGGTTGCATGTGGACCCAACGAAGAAACCGGTTCGACAAAAGAGGAGGATTTTTGCCCCGAAAAGGCAAAAGATAATTGATGAGGAGGTTGCAAAGCTCTTGGTTATAGACTTCATATTTGAGATTGACTATACGAAGTGGATGGAGAACGTTGTGCTGGTGCAGAAGTAGAATGGAAAGTGGCGGGTTTGTATAGATTACATCGATCCGAACAAAGCGTGCCCGAAGGACTTCTATCCCCTGCTACACATCGACCAGATTATCGATGCAACTTTGAGGTAGGATTTACTTAGCTTTATGGCTATTTTTTTGGTATACCATTAGATTTCAATGTGAAAAGAGGACATCCCGAAGACGACCTTCATCACTCATCACTCATCAGTCGGTATATGCTTACAAAAAGATGACCTTTGGCTTGTTAAACGCGGGGGCCACATATCAAAGAAAAATGAATTACGTGTTCACGAAGCAATTGGGGTGAAGTATGGAAGTTTATATGGATGACATGATTGTTAAGAGCATGACAGTTCGGGGTCATCTGGATGATTTAGAGGATTATTTTTAAGCTATGCGACACTATAATTTGAGGTTGAATCCAACTTAGTGTACCTTCGGACTGAGTGCAAGGAAGTTCATGGGTTATCTAGTCAGCAAAAGGGGGATTAAGGCTAATCCTGAGAAGATTCAAGCTATTTTGGACATAAAGTCCCCGCAGTCATACAAGGATGTTCAGCGTTTGACGGGTCAAATTGCAGTTTTGAGGAGGTTCATGTCTAAGTCGGCAGAAAGATGTTTGTCGTTCTTTGATACGTTGAAAGGGCCAAAGAATGCAAAGAGTTTTTAGTGGAATTCAAAATGTGAAGACGCATTTCAGGGGATAAAGAGGTATTTATCTTTGGCTCCTTTGTTGGCGAAGCCAGTTCCTGCTGAACCTCTATACTTGTATCTGGCGGCGAGTTCGTTGGCTGTGGGAGCAGTTTTGGTGCGAGAGATTGGGGGTAAATAACGTCCAGTTTACTATGTGAACCATGCCCTAAGGGATGCAGAGATAAGGTATCCGAACCTTGAGAAGTTTACTTTTGCTCTGATAATAGCTAGTCGAAAGCTTCGGCAATACTTCCAAGGTCAGTTAATAGTGGTGTATATTGATTAACCTTTCAAGAAGGTATTGGGAAGACTTGCTACGTGGACTATGGAATTATCACGGTTTATATTGGAGTATCACCCTTGGACAGCCATTAAGGGGCAGGCGTTGGCTGATTTTATAGTGAAATGTTCGTTCTCCGAGGTGGAGGGAAGTTTGGATCAGGTTGGATTGACCGAACAGTCGATTACAGTAGTTTGGCCGACATAGAACTCGTGGACATTCTATGCAGATAGGTCGGCTACTTCGGATGTTAGTGGTGCTGGGATAATTTTGACTAGTCCAGAGGGGTTTAAGGTGCAACAGGCGATCAGGTTCGGTTTTAAGGTAACGAACAATGAGGCCTAGTATGAAGCGGTATTAGCAGGGTTACGGCTGGCGAAGAGTCTTGAGGTACAGAAGTTAGTTATTTTTAGTGACTCTTAGCTGGTCGTCAAGCAGGTTTCAGAGGAATATGAGGCTTAAGGAACGAGAATGGTGAAGTATTTGGCGGAGGTAAAATATAGGTTCCAATGTTTTGATTCTTATGCTTTTCAAAGGATAGATAGATCTGATAATACACTAGCAAAGTTGGCTACGACCAAAGCGAGTTCATTCAGCGGATCGGTTTATTTGGAGATTTTGAATCAGTCGAGTGTTAAACATATGGAGGTAATACATGTGGAATTATCGAATTGTTGGATGTCTCCTTACCACAACTATTTGGTTGATGACATTCTGCCTGCGAATCAGTTATTAGCGAAGAAAGTTAAGCACAGAAGCTCAAACTTTGTGCTTATAAATGGGGATCTTTATCGACAGGCCTATTCTTCCCCTTTGCCGAAGTGTTTGATTCTGTCCCAAGCAGAGTATGTTCTTCAAGAAATTCATGAAGGGATTTGTGGTGATCATACGGCTACGAAATCGTTAGCGTACAAGGTGCTTCGACAAGGGTATTATTGGCCAATAATTTTCAAAGAAGTAACCGAGTATATGAAGAAGTGTACGAAGTGCCAGCTAAACAGTCGGGTTCTTCATCAGTCGCCAAAAGAGTTATATTTAGTTTTATCCCCTATCCCTTTTGTTGTTTGGGGAGTGGATATCTTGGGTCCATTACCAAAAGCTAAGGGGCAGATTAGTTTGTCATAGTAGCAATTGATTATATAACTAAATGGGTGGAGGTCAAGCCCCTTCAGATGTCACGGAGCAAGAATGTTTGAAGTTTCTGAAGAAGTGTGTCATGTTCCGGTTTGGCATTCCAATGGTGGTGGTTTCAGATAATGGACGACAATTTGTAAGTTCAAAATTTGGGGCATTTTTAAAGGATTTGGGTATTTAGCATCGGAAGACTTCAGTTGCTCATCCTCAGTCGAATGGGCAGGTTGAGGTGAGTAATAGGACTTTGTTAAATGGTATAAAAAGAAGACTTGATGAGGCGAAAGGAAAGTGGCCTGAAGAATTGCTCAGTGTACTGCGGGTTTATAGGACCTCACCAAGGTCTACTACGGGAGATTCACTCTTTAGATTGGCTTATGGTTCGGATGCTTTGGTCCCAGTAGAGGTTTGTTCCCCGTCTCTTCGGGTCAGTTAGTTTTAGGAAGTATACAATGAAGATGGACTTCGGGCCAATTTGGATTTGTTAGAGAAATGACCATAGTAAAGCTTGTGGCATATCAACATCGAGTAGCCAGGTATTATAATAAGGGGTGAAGCTTTGAATATTCTAGGTAAGGGATATGGTTCTTCGTGAGGTTGAAGCTTCTATGCCCCAAAATTTGGAAAAGTTGATGCCGAATTGGGAAGGTCCTTATAAAATCATTAAAGTGCCAAAACCGAGAACTTATCGGCCACAAACGATGGATGGGTCTGAGATCAAGAACACATGGTATGCGGGAAGACTTTGGAAATATTTTTAGTAGGGTTGAAGTCAGAGTTTTGAGTCTGTAATTCTTCCAATGATTATCAATAAAAGAAGCATTTTTTTCTCTCCAATGTTATTTTATATGATTGTTAATCTGTTGGAATTTGTTCGACTCCTGGGAGCAAATGTGGTGTTTTGGGGGTTTGGTAGAATCTGTTCGACCCTTCAGAGGTGAACATGATTATTTGGTATCTGGTGGTATTTTTTCGACCCTTTGGAGGTAAACATGATTGTTTAGTGGGACCTGTTCGACCCTTAGGAGGTGAACATGGTCTCTTGGTGGGATCTGTTCAACCCTTCGGAGGTGAACATGATTATTTGGTATTTGGTGGTATCTGTTCGACCCTTCAGAGGTGAACATGATTGTTTAGTGGGATTTATTCAACCCTTTGGAGGTGAACATGATTGTTTAGTGGGACATGTTCTTAAGAGGTGAACATAGTTGCTTGGTGGGACCTATTCGACCCTTAAGAGGTGAACAAGATTGTTTGGTGTTTGATAGGATATGTTCAAACCTTAGGAGGTGAACAAGATTGTTTGGTGGGATCTGTTCGACCCTTCGGAGGTGAACAAGATTGTTTGGTGGAATATGTTCGACCCTTAGGAGGTGTACAGGATTGTTTTGGGGGTTTGGTAGAATCTGTTCGACCCTTCGGAGGTGGACATGATTGTTTGGAGGAATCTATTCGACCCTTAGGTGGTGAACATGATTATTTGATAGTATCTGTTTAATGGTTAAAAGGTGTTAAGTTCGGTTCTTTAAGCGGTTATTTTTTATTCATTTTAAGTGAATGTTTGTTTATTGATGATTAGTTGTCTTGCAAAGCAGCTATGGAAAATTTTTAATAGGAAAAAAATGTATTAATTGAAGCATAGAAAAAGTTACAAGTTTGAAATTTAAAACTATGATGGTGTAGGGTCATTTGTTGGGTTATCTTTGGAACTATCATTGTCCTCGTCGTCAGAAGAATCGAGCAACAATGGGTTTAGAGCGACAGCGGCAAGTTTAGCTTTTCCTTTGCTTCGGGCTGCTTCATAGCCTTCGGCGTACATTTGTACAATCTCGTTGGTGAGTTTGGGAGATCTTCGGTATTTGCTTCGGATTTGGTTTTTTAGTTCTTCGGTTAAGGGCGGGCCAAGGGCTTTAAGGTCTTAGAGTTCTTTTTCCAGAGCAGCCCGAATTTGAAGTTAAGCTTGCTCTTTCTTCATTACGTCTATGGATTGGCGGGTGAGTATTCGGTTATTTTGTCTCAGCACTTCGTTTTCCTTTATAATCTTGTCGTATTTTTCGGAGGTAGTTTTTTGAAGTGCTTATGACGCTGCCAGTTGTTCTTTCAATTTGGCGTTGTCCGTTTTTTAGGCCTTTGCAGAAGAAAGAGGCGTTGTCGTGCAGGTTCTTTTCTTTTGCTAGGGCATCTTTCAAGAACTCGTTTTCTCTATGAGCAGCTTTCTGTTTAGCTTCAATATCTTTATATCTTTAAGCAAGTCGTCCGGAGACTCCAACAGCCTGCAGGTATTTAGGGGTCAGTATGGTGAGTTGATTTAGAAAAGAAGATGATTATTGTAATTTTTAATTGGAAGTGACTTACGCGACCCTAATGAATCATGCCGGCACGAACGAGTTTGGCAGTGGATATGTCCCCGAAGCGGTGGACGTCGGTTAGGAGGATGAAGAGATTAAACAAGTCTAGAGGGAATTTTTCATTATCCTCTGGCCATAAGGTTGGGGATCGAATGGCTTCGGGTGCGTGTGTAGAGGATAGTTGTTAGGAAGGAGATGTTGGGTGATCAGTTGGAGTTGGGGTGCGGGCCTTTTTTGAAGGTCCTGGTTGGCTGTCAACTGTGCTTTTTCATTTTTTAATTAGTTGGGGGATGGGGTTAGCAGGTTCGTCAAGTTCGATGGGTATGCTTTGGGGTTAGTTGGCTTCGGTCGAGGGAACCCTTAGTTCTTCGGTTGTGAGGGGGGTGATCTTCGCACGTTTCTTTTTGGTCTGAAGAATCTGTGTTCTTTCAAAGATCAGCATGTCGAGAAGGCTTTCTGTGAGAATAAGGACTGGGATGTTTTTTGGTTTTTTGACTGCTCTTCTTTTCAGTCAAGGATGGGTTGGGTCTTTGGCAGTGTTCATGGCAGGTTCGGCTTCGGTGTTTTGGGGTTGAACTGGTCTTTCAGTTGTGTCATCAAAGAGGAATTCTTCAAGGTCTTTTCTCTCTGTCGAAGTTGGTTTGATGAGGGATACTGTAGAAAACAAAGGGGATTTCTCAGAATAATGACAGAAGAAAATTCAAAGATCGTATAAGTAGCAAACTCAGAACTTACGTTGGTGGTCGTATAGCCACGCCTATTTGGTTAAGAGGCTAAAGCTTTCAAGGGTAGTTTCTCGAGCAATTTTGCCATTTCTTTCACTCGTTCGGGAGGGGTGTCACCGAAGTCTATATTCGGGCATTTGTAGGAAGCCTAGTCCAAAAGTTTGGGTGTTTCTGGTCCTTTGACGAAGAATCAATCTTTATGCCACCCTTTATTGCTCGAAGGGATATCCATCAGTGGGCGTTTGTCGAACTTAGAGTTGGGTTTTAGGGGTTGTTTGCTTAGTACCTTGAAACTCAGTTCGCGAGAATTTTTAAGTTAGTACAAGGTGACGAAGAAATCGATTGAAGGTGGAATTCCGATCTCGTGACAGAAGGCGATGAAGGCGATGATGTTGATGTAGGAGTTCGACACCAGCTGGGCGAAGCCGATGCTAATAAACCTTAGAAGGGTAACGATGAACGCGTGGAGGGGCAATCGAACTCCCTTTTCCAACAGGGTAAGGGGCATGGCAGTCCAGCTATTGGATCGGTGGTACATTCGATATGTGGGTGTTGGTGCCCTGAGATGGTGGGTTTCATGGATTTGGTAATGTTCCCAGATTACGAGGAGATCTGCATCAGTGATTTGAGAAGGGGTGTTAGCATGTGGAAATTATTTCTCATTGGGGTATTCACGCATCATTTACTGGATATCTGTCTCTGGGGGTTCTTGGCTGCACTGGTGGATGCGTCAGGCGTGGCGTGGGTGTTGGCTTGGAGAGACCCTGGTGGGGTTGGAAGTGGTTGTAGGGGGAGCAGGGATGCTTGTCAATGGGTTCACAAGAATAGGGATGGTGTTTTTCGGTGAGATGTTATCTGGGTTTTGGGAGGAGGCCATTGTTGCAGTTTTAAAGTAAGATAGCAAGGGAGATGGGGAGAGGAAGATTATCCTTAATTTTGAAATAGGCTGGTGGAACTATTTGAATTGGGGGTAAAGGGGTTTTATAATTTTGTCTTTTCAGCTATTCCCGAATGTCGAGGGCGGCTTATTAATGGGTGTTATGATGGCGTTTGGATGGTGGATTTGAAAGGTTGGGTTACTAATTGATGTTTGGGTTTTCTGGATATTGGGCCTTGATTTGGGTTGTTGTTGCTCGGTGGGCCATGTTTTGAATATTCAACTAGGGGGCAATGTTGAGCCAAGGATATTTGGGCCTAGGAAATATAATGGGTTGTTATCCATATGGTATTATGTGGGCTTGGACAAGGGATTATTTTCATAGACAGGTGATTTGTGGATTAAGTTTTCTAATTATATTCTGTCTCTGGATATGGAAAGAAGTGTTGGGTTATAAACCAACTTCCTTAATTCTAGGAGATTTGGTGCAATCCTGTTAAGGAACTACTAGTTGGGTGGGAACCTTGATTCGATCCGGAGAAGGATTTCATGCAGGTGGTAAGAACGCTATAAATATAAGGCTTTTTCCTGATTATAAGGTACATGCAAATTATTACTTTCCAGCACTAGAGCATTAAGCCTCTATTGTTAACCTTATATTAACTTGTACTTATTCTTACATTGGAGCTATCCCCCTGCGGCCGAGGCCGTCAAGCTTTCGGTGTTTACTCGTTTTTGTGCAGGATTGAAAGCGCTTTGGTGATTGGAGAGCGTGAATGGATCTTGGCATTAACAATAGAGAATCTATCATTCACTACAAGAAAAAACCTTATTTTCGACGGAATTTTCCCTCAGAAATAAGTCTATTCAGTCGCAACGGACATTCAGTCGTATATATATGCGTCGAAGATAAGATCTGTCACAAATTCAGTCGGACCTATCTTATCTTCGACGAATGTATCTTCGACGAATGTATCTCCGACGGAATTTCGTCGAAAATACGCTATCTACGACTGAATAAATAGGACGAAACTTTCCGTCGAGTATAATATACCTTATTTCTGACGGAAACATTCCCTCGGAAGTAACCTATTTCCGACTGAAAATTAAAATAAATCGGTATTTATTAAAAATGGCTAATTATTAACTCCGACGAAATGTTCGTCGGAGATGCTTTATTTCCGACGGACACATTTCCTCGGAATTAACCTATTTCTGACTGAAAATTAAAATATACCATTATTTATTTAAAAATAACTGAATATTAAATCCGACGGAATTTCCGTCGAAAATACCTTATTCCGTCGGAATTAAATGTTTTTTTTTAAATATAGATTTGAAAAGTTCAGTTTCCAGGTGTTTAAACCCATTTATGTACCTGTAACTTGTCACAACCCAATACACAGTAATATAAACATGTATCTCACATTCAAATATTCAACGTAGCGCTAAAACGTAATATCCACCAAAACATAATCTTCAACTCATTATCATTCACATTCAAATATCCACCAAAACGTAATCTTCAACTCATTATCATCAACACTACTGAGCTAACCAATTATAAATATAAGCTAATGTTCCATAAATGATAAACAATATAATTTACAATACTTATACAGACGCAATTAGACACTACAATATATACAAGTGTTCTATAATAACATGAATACAAATGAACTATAAATTAGTAAAAGTATCATCATCGGGCAAAGGTGAACGACGTTGCTCTAGTGTATAGAAATCAGTGTCGTCCGCCTGCTCGTCATCGTCAGTCTGCTCACCATCGTCACCTTGTTGATAGAATCAAAAATATAAATCATTAGTCCATATATATATATATATATATATATATATATGTGTGTGTGTGTGTGTGTGTGTGTGTGTGTGCGTGTGTGTGAGAGAGAGAGAGAATTAACAAGCTAGCCTTAATTAAAAAAAACATAAACAAATAAGAATACCTGAGTAGGCGAGGGCAGACGAAAAGCCTCCTCCAAGAGGGTAATCACCATCCGGAGCATCTCGCCGCTCCAAGTGTCGAACTGGTCCCGCGGTAATCCCACACTCTGTGACACCCCCAAATCTAGGTACTTCATTCCCACAAGATCTGGTGCTCACTATCCATACATTCATACTATCTACCCAAATACAATAATATTTAAACCATAAATCCTCCCTTTAAATAGGGTTACAACATTAATTCAAAAACATCCCAGATTATCTAACCTTTAAACATCATTCAAGTGCGAAAATAGATAATTACATTACATTATTATTAAAATTCGATCATCAGATTAAAAGTCTAAAGTCATAACAATAACCATCATTACAAGTCTTCATCACTTGTACATTTTTCCATTTCCTTTGCTAGTTGAAGGCTCATCTACCTTCTCAACTTTAGCTGCAATGAGTATATAAATATGCAAGAGTGAGCAAAACAATTGCTCACCGGATATAATAATGGATCCACAGGAGAATAACAATAATATTGTCAACGAATAGGCTCATCAAAACTGGATAGTACTCTAACAATGATAATCAAAAACTAGAATCCAAAAATATGGAATATATGTAACTGAGGGTCATAAGACCATGAACTATGTCCACAGTTGCGAGTAATCTTTTCGCTCCAACTTTAACAGTCATAAGACTATAAGGACTCCTCGTACTTAGGGGGATCAGCCCTTCGTACAATGTATTGTGCACAAACATTTCAAAGCTATGCATAAATTATCCCCTAACAATAATAGGGTTGTTCATCTCAGTATTTAGAGTACAAGTCCGCACCAAAGAAAGTTTGGTTCGGATAAGCTTTCAAGGGAAATTGAAGTTTTACGAACATCAACTAGAGGACTAGTTGAATCAATAGTGTTCGATAATCACAACAAATGTTTAATAACAACATAACATAGAACAATTGAGAATCATAAATGAACTGATTATACGTATTAAACTCATGCTTGAAATAACTACAGAGCATACGTATTCAACAAAATGAATAAAATGGTAAACCTCTGCTTGAACAATAAATAAGCTAAGGTTAAAGTCTTATAACATTAGAAATTAAATTACTGAACGTACATTAATTGATAGCAAGCTGGAAACTAAAAACTTGCCCAACATGGTATTAAATTCAAGCAAGGAATAAAATAGTTCAAAACTAAAGACGAGAGTTCAAACTGTGTTCATTATACAGGAATGTAACTTAAGAAACTTGCTTAGCTATAAACAAGTTAGAATGAATTAACAAAATGAGAATTTAAATAACATTAGAGTTAAAGTTAGTTCGAATGAACTAGGACGGTTGACTTATTCAATCAACAGTTGAAATAGAAAGCTTGCTCAATCAAAGAATAAAGCTTCATAATGTAATAATGAAACTAGCCCAACGAAAGTAAAGAATTAGGAAACTTTCTCAATGTAAAAGATAGAGTTTAGAAACTTGCCTTGGGCGTAAGCTATAAAATTAACTCACGATCACCTACACATAATTTTAGAACCACAATACCTATTAGATATGCTAACATTCCATAACATAATCATTACCATTTACATTTCAGAAACTCTAAGTGTTTTACTTCGCAACACTTGTCTAACTTTCATTATGTATACTAAATCACCACATAACACGTTCTTGATTTACTAATCATTTTTTTTTTACAATTTTGAATTCATAATCCACATCACAAGACTCTACTTAACCTTGTTGTTACATGATTCTCATATTACCATAACCTTAGGCTAAACCACAAAGAACGACCAAAGTCTGCAGTACAAGCAGACTTCAGTGTCTAAAAATGGGCACTCGCGCGGCCGCGCGAGTTTTGTATAGGGATGTCGTGCGCCCGAGCGACAGCTGCGCGCCCGCACCTGAAGGTTGGGCGCCCGCGTGACTTGCAGAACCCAGTTTTGCATAACAGAGCCACGGCACTTTTCTTAAGCCAACTAACCCGAATTTCACCCATCAAATAGTAAAATTAACACATACAAATGATACAGCACCATTACAACATGTTTCCTCACTTATATATCAATATAGAACAACTTAACAGTAATTACACCACTGTAATTTCTCAAATTTCATGTTTTTAATATAAAACTCAATTTTCTTGATATTCATCCTAAAATCATCACTGTAAATTCATTACATGATTAAACCATTTCGTTCAAATTACATTATGTTCATATCTCAATGAACTAACATCTGCAAGCTTCAATTTATACTTTCACATACAAATTGACCATTAAATTAAATACTTACTCAGACTATATGAAGAACATAAACACAGACAAAATTTCTACTGTACTGTCGAACAATTTAGCATGCAATCTCCTTGTTTGAACATTATTCCAGCATTACAAACATGTATACCCACAATTATCAACTTTATATGTCCATAATTCAACAATTGATTATAACAGAACATGAGAAAATTCTTGCCGTGAAATACATATACACGTATATACACACATATATAACTCTAAAGTTGTGAACATACCTTCAATTAGTGTGTAATTCTTGCTACGATCACTGGAATTGTTGAAAATCCTAAGCTTTCTCTCAATTTCTCTCAACTCTCAGTTCTCTCTATTGCCTCTAGACTAGCAAAGTTAGAATGAAGCTTTGATAGCCAGTATGCGTAATAACCAAAAATGAAAAACTGATGTGGCCTTAATACATATATTAAATATATCGGTTACCAACATAAACCTATATAATATAAATATATTATATTTATTATTTTATTTATATTATTAAATTTAAATTTCAAAAATTAGAAATATCAAAAGCCTTAAGGCTTGTTTGGCAACCATTTAAATTTTAAAGAATTAAAATACTTAAGCCTTGTTTGACAAAAACTAATTTAAATCTTTTTTTACTTATTTTAATAAACACTTTAGTTTATAAATTATAATCGCATATTATTTTCATATCCCACAATAACCCATTAAATTAATCATATACTATATTTTAATTAAATATAGTCTTTTAGCGAATATCACCAAATTATAATTTTCATTATAACTTTATTTAATAATTTAACATATCATCTAAATTATTAAATCAACACAACAACATAACACCTCACGTAATAATACAAACCTCTAAATTATAAATTAATTTAATTTAGAAAATTCTCTAATACATTTAGGTTCATCAACTATCACATCAATAAAATATTTATTTAACAATAAACACCTCAAATAATATTTATATAACTCAATAAATATTTAAATTACAAATCAAAATTTCGGATCGTTACACACTCTCTGCGGAGGCCCCTGCTATAATCTCTTGAGCAATCTGGTGAAGACGAGAACTGGAAGGCAATTGTTGACGCCGAAAGACCGGATCGGTACGGACCTATTCGACACGGCCCCTATCAGCCGCCGGAAGATATCGTCATCCAAGCCAGCGCCCGTATAAGATTGTCCGACATATGCTCTCAGACGCTGGCGCTGGCTGAAGCCTATAAAAAGATACAAATTTGATTACTAATAATAATTTATATAATGTGATAAATTCGGATAATTTGCGTGAAACATAAAAAATATTACCTCCAGAAAGTGTATATGCGGGAATCCTCGGCAGACCCAACATTCGATATCTGTCAGTACTGCTAGTAGGGGGATCCTGAGACGCGACCCATAGTCTCAGCTCCTCATTCCGATCTAATACAATATCGGGAAGAGGGGTGACAGAATCTAACGGCTCAGAACCCCTCCTAATAGCCTCCAGCTCAGCTATACACTCGTCCCAAAGCCTCTGAAATCGGTCCTGTGATTTATTTTGTATACGTATGTTAATTATATCATTTTATTTACAATTGAATATTACTAAAAGCTAAATAGTAAGATGAGTTTTACTCGTATAGCTAAAGCTGCCTAAGACAAAGCACGCTCGGCCTTAGGCGTGTGGGCTCGATCCCAAAACTCTAAAATGGTAAGATCTCGGTCTAATGTCCTCCTCAAGGCCTAATAAAAACAATCATAAAATAGGTATTAAGTATTTGTGTGAGAACTTGATAACTACATAACTAAATACAACGCACTTACAGTCATCGCCTCCTCGAACGACTGAGAACCAGTGGTGTGTACTATCCGGAGCTAACCACGGTTCTTCTTCACCTGCTCAGACTTTTTCTTGAAGTCATCAGCCTCCCAGTGCGCACACATAGCCTCCCAGGCTAAATCGGAGGTTATGCGGGGCTGATGAACTCTGATGGTGGTCCCAGGCTGGTCCTCAACTGCCCGGGATGCCTTCTGTCGCATCTCATACAGCCAGCCAGAGTAATTCGCAGCGATATGATGCTCAATCACATCGTCACCAACTGACTAAGAGATGCTCGGGTCAAATCTATAATAAACCTATAACAAAAGTTTTAAAATTAGGAACAATTGATTTCGTTATCCTAATACACCTATGTAGTAATTAATATAATATGCTTAACTTACGTGAAACTCCCGCAAGACAGTCTGCATAAAAGTGGCATCGTACCGTGCATACTGGGTGAACCGCATGCACCTTCTCGGGAGATGCGTCATACAGATCGCGTGTAGGGTGTGCTTAGCCACCGGGTCTAGTATACTACAGAAAAAATATAACAATATGTGTTATATGAATTGTGTTTTGCAATAACTGACAGAAATATTACCTATATATTAACACTTACTGTCTAGAATCGACATCCACCGGTACTGTAAGTGGCACTGCCGACGGACGACCAAAGATACCGAGGTTCGTCCCTCGGTGTCATCGACGAGGTGCATCTATAATAATTGTATTTAATTGAGTCAATAAACATTGTAACTAATGCAGCTTGAGATATATTTAAATCCTAGTTAAGATAACTTACTAGCGCCTGAAGAAGAGCCTCCATCGTGGCTACCGTCTCCAGTACCGGATTGCCCACCACCTCGGCGACCTCCACCGTTATGTCTAGCCATAAATATCCTACTGCAATAACCAAATTGGTAGATTATGAATATGTAAGGTTTAACAATATGTGGTATGTACTAATATGAATGCTCATTTTCAATTACGTACGTCATCAAACCCATCAGAATCAACGTGTATATCAATCTTGAATTCGGTATCTTCCTCATCCTCAGTTTCGAGATTAGTTTCGTCATCGTTATCATCCTCAACGACTACATAATCATTCATGTGTACGTTTGCCTCGACATCCTCATCGTCAGGTACGTCAATGACATTGGTACTCATCACATCTTCAGCATGGAACACTACGGCCAAAGGGAAGCTAACATCCTCTTGCAACGCCTCATCCATACCAAACATGTTATCAGCATTAAATGAACGTGTTTTAGTTATGACTACTGTGTACCAGGGGCTTCGAGTATTTACGACATTATGAGTGTAATACACTTGAGTCGCTTGACTTGCTAACATGAACATGTCATCAGACTTTAACACCGACTTGATATCTACGGTTGTGATTCTATTACGATCAACTTTAACCCCATTTTCAGTATCAAACCAACTATACTTAAATGTAACTACCTTTTTACCCCCGTGATAATTGAGCACAACCACATCCTGTAAACGGCCATAGTAATTGGACTCAGAATCTTGGTAGCAGCTTCCTAACACCACAACCCCAGAATTGACTGATGTGAGTTCATTCAAGTCATCGACTCTAAATCTGTACACATTCACGATGCAACCGGGAAAAGAACTAACAACTTTGTAAGGTCCTTGGATGACATCTATAAAACGCTCAGAAATGTTCCCCGCTTCAACCCTTTTCTTAAACCGCTGTTGGAAATTAGCATTAGTGAATGTTTCCAACTTTGCTGCAGTAAAAGCTGGGTTAGAAGCATACGCTTCCTCTTCGAATGAACTGCGAAAATAGTAAAATATCTTTAACATATATAGATGACTACACTTATAAATTACACTAAATACCGCAAATAAGCTGAGACTTACGTGATGTGTGATGATACTTCGAACATATTTATAAGCACGTATGTAGATACAATCTTCAATTCTTTGTCAATTAAGTAAGTCAGCGTCTCATACCAAAATAGCTTAGCCGAATATGTGAATACAACTAACTCATCATCAGCATGAGACATTAGACCAACAACCTCATTCCTTCCTAAACGATTATGCTTCGTTGAGACAACATCGTCAAAATACAATGAGCAGAAGTTGACAAGCTCTTCCTTCGTATAGCGTTCAGCAATAGAACCCTCTACACGAGCTTTGTTCTTGACCTTTTGTTTTAATCGACGCATATACCTAAGATAAATATTCTGACAAATATGAGTATTATTAATATGAGCAACATAAAACAATTAGTAGTTTATATTATCTCTCAAAAAGATACATCCACCGATATTGCACCGGTCCTCCAAGTTTGAGTTCATAACGTAGATGAATAGGTAGATGTTCCATCGAGTCAAAGAATCCTAGAGAGAAAATCATTTCGAGCTTGAAGTTTGTATTTAATTTGTATTATATTATATTATATTATATTATTGGTTTATTTATTTATTAAATTAAATCATTTTATTTTATTTTTTTATTTTATTAAATCGAATTAAATTTATTATTATTTTTTATTTTATTTTGTATTATATTATATAATTTCTATTTTTTTTTATTAAATTAAATTTAATTTATTTTAAATTTAATTCAATTTAAATTATTTTAATTAAATTAAATTTATTAATTATTTTAATTTAATTTATTTTAAATTTAAATTATTTTAATTAAATTAAATTTATTTTATTCTATTCTATTCTATTCTATTCTATTATTTTTATTTTATTTTATTTTATTTTTTATTGTATTGTATTGTATTTTATTTGTATTATATTATATATATTTAAATATTTTTTATTAAATTTAATTTATTTATTAAATCAAATCAAATTTGTTTTATTTTATTCAATTTAATTTAATTTAATTTTTTATTTTATTTTATTTTGTATTATATTATATTATCTAATTTTTAAAATTTATTTAATTTCATAAACTAAATTAAATTTATTTTATTTTATTTTATTTTATTTTAGTAGTAAGAAACTAAGTAAATAGTTACTAATATGCTACTTAGTTTATATTTTAATATTGGAAAACTAATTACTAATACAATACATGCAGTGCCCACAAATCTTGCAAATGAATAATTCTAACAGAAATTCTGTCATAAATTTCGTCAGAAATAGCAAATATATCAAATTTAAAGACAGTCCTATAAAATCAGTTAAATTCAATATTGAAAACTAATTAAAATACATAAACAATGCAAACAATATATACTGCAGAATCCAATTTTCATCCACAAATCCAATTGAACAATAACAAATTGATGCACACACAGCAACCAATTAACAAATTTAAACATTTTCAATTTTCAATTCCAATTGACAATAACAAACTAAATTAATACCAAATCAAAAATTCTACCAATTTTTAGCTCAAATCAATATATACATACAATATAACAATTAATCATTCTACTGATTGTGTACATCATCATCAAATTGAAACAATATTTGAACTCATACCTTATTTTGGAGCTAATAAACTATCGGAAACAGACGAAGAAATCTGTCACAGTGCTGGCCAACGTGTGGATACTGGTGGAGCTTTCCTCGGTGGTGGTGGTGGGTTGGTGGCGGGGGTTGGTGGTTGGTTAGTGGTGGGGCAGGGGCGAGAGGAAGAGAGAGAACTGAGATGGTGGTACCGGTGGTTAATGGTCGGCGTCTGGAGGTGGTGGTGGTTGGTCGGCGGCTGGAGGTGGTGGTGGGTGGCAAGTGAACGCCGGAGATGAGAGTGAGAGAGGAGAGAGTGAGCTGAGAGTGAGACAAGAGAGAGGAGCTTATGAGGGTGAGAGATGAGAGGCACCTGAATAAGACAAGTCTGATTAGGTTTTATAAGCTAGTTCCGACGGAATGTCCGTCGGAAATTCGTCCCTCGGAAATAGGTTATCCTCGACGAAAAGTCCCTCAAAAATAATCATAGTTTCGTCGAACTTAAGTTTTGTGCTGACGGGAAACTTGGCGCCAGATGAGACCTTATAATTTCGACGGATTTCTCTCGGAAATAAATTATTTCTGACAGAGTTCTGTTCGACAGATTATTTCGTCAAAAATACCTTATGTCTGACTGAATATATTTCGCCGAACCTAATTCCGTCGGAATTAAACCTTTTTCTTGTAGTGATTATGGCACTGAAATTGGTTATATATCTATTCTTGATCCCAAAGTTTTGTTCAAAATTCCAATTTAGTTGTCCCTTTTTCAGTATTTTCTATTCCTAGAGGGTGTAAAACACACATTTGAAAAATAGGGTTTGGTGCTAAAATCCGATAGGACAGTAAGAAAACTAAAGAGGAATATTATAACCCTGAACAATGTGCTTGCACAGAAACATGCTGCTTCTAAAAGCATCTAGAAACATTTCATGAGGAAAATGAAGAACATAGGAAAGAAGATTTAAAAAACTTAAAGAAACAACTAAAAAACTTGTTAACTCATGGGGTAAATTTATCATACTCCTCAAAAAACCAGATTAATTATTTTATTGGTAACCAACTGCTCCAAATCCCCAATAATAAACAAATAACTCAATCAAGGAAAAATATTTTGACCAGTGAATCGAAAGGAATACATATATATATATATATATATATATATATATATATATATATGTATATATACAGTAAATCCTCGAAAAAAATGTGCAGCCAGATAATAAGTTTGTGTTGTAGAAGGGTTTACTTGTGTAATCTTGCTTCCATAAGAATCAAGTTGACATATTAAACAATGTATATTGTCAACAAGAAAGTTAGAGCTAGACCAAACACTAGAAACAAATGCACATTATTGAGCGTGGAAATTTCAAAATTTTAAGCAGTATTTTATACATATTCCTGCAGGTCAAAATAATTCTAGTTGAATAAGTAACTAATTTTGGAATTTTATCAGAGTCAAGCATACCCTTCTCAAAGATTAGAGCTTTGACCCATTGCTTCTCTGCGGGTTCAGAAATCAAAATCTGTGGGTTCCCAGAATATAGAGTCCGTTGAATATTGAAGGGTGCACTTTGCTGCATAAACAGTTAATGAATCAAATAAAAAAGATGTATCATATAATCAAAAGCAATACTGAAAAACTAAATCAGCTAATATTTAAACATGCAGAACACCAGCAAATGGTTATAGCAAATGTAGTTGCTATCATTCATTTTTTCAAAAACTGAACGTTTAACACGAAACAAGATTTGCCCACAATGAGACCATTGTCTTTCAAAACAAAAGTTTCTAAATGTAGAGTAATCAATATTGCATTTAACAAACAAAAGTTCATAGTTTTATTAAGGAGTTTCCAAGGTTTGTACTTAAGCTCATATACTCAGGTTCACATCAAAGAGATTCAAGTAAGTCGCAGCAAAGCAACAGAATAACTCTGAAATACCTGCGCTAGCAGCAGCATAAGAAAACCATACAAGGCTTTTAACAACCAAATATATATGCCGGTTCCAGCAGCTATCCTCTTTTAAGAATCCAACAGTCAGATCCCGAATCAGCTATGAGGTGTAGAAATTCAGAAGGAACTATCACCAATAATAATATAATTATTATATATAATGATGATTCGAGTAAAGAAAACTACTTGTTAGTGGAAGAAGCAACTAGAGTGTCATGAAAGCAGAATTTGCACAAAGTTTTACACAGGGAAACAGCATAAAAAAATTTGACAAGTAAAAAAAAATTCAAAAAGTTACCCACCAAAAAAATGGAAAAGAACCAAAAAGGGGTGGAATAACTATCAACCCAATTCTTTTTACTTTCAAAAATTAACAAAGAAAGGAATGTGTCCAAGAGAAACAACAGACCTTTTCAGAACGAAGTTTAAAGAAACTGTACTCATCTGGCACAATACCGGAAATGAGAAGATAATAATATCAAATGAACAAAGTTTTGACTAGTTTCACGGGCATCTTAATGTCAAAATCTGGTGGGCAAGTTCATATGGGTCATATGAATATGACTGAAGTAAGAATGAAGAACGAGGGGAAATAGTATCTCTGCCCACCTTTGATGTCAAAATGATTTAGACTGACATAAACAAAACACAAAGGTTCAAAATCCAAATGTAAAAAAGAAATTTTAGATTGGATTATCCTTCAAGTTCCTCTGCTCAATGCAACTGTGGTAACTCCAGATGCAATTTTTGCAAACTATTAAGTAATGATCAAATGCGGCAAACATCCTTCATATACGCAAACCACCAAAAGACAATTTCATTGTGTGAAAAGACAGCACATTCCAAAGAGCTTAATTAACAAACACAATCAGAGACCATCAAAATGTAATGCAACATTTAAGGAATAAATTCTGCATCAAACACAAAATATATGTACCATGAAAACAGACGATCTTGGGATTCAAATACGCCTACAATATGAAGAAGCCGATATAATCAGAAATTGTAATTATATAATAGCAGAACAAGCCGGGCAACAACATCATGGACCGCGAAAGTCCAATCCATATCCTAAATTCTTTACACAATATATGGTAATACATACAAGAACTTTATCTCCTCAATCTTTTTATTTCTTGGCGTATTACCATGAGTACTCTTTATCTCCCAAGCATATCAAATTCAAAACATATTTTCTAGTTCTACATTTAACTCTTAGAGGCATTAAACAACTACAAGATTGAGTTATTCGTGCTGATATGATGCTCTTCCCATGGAGTCGAGACCTTCAGTTCTACTCCGCACAATCCTGTGGAAGACCTCCCTCACCTGTCGCTCCATCGGGTTCAATCCTTCCTTTATTGCTTCATAAACTCTTCCTACCTCCTTCACTCTCTGTCTCACTTCTTCCTCTCTTTCCTCACTCAAGGGAAAGTTAACCGAATCAATCAGTTCATTCATATGACGTGCACATTTCTCAATCTCATGAATCTCCCTCAACAAACCACAAGCAGTTCTCCGGTCCCTCTTCTTTGATTCTTCCAGAATCCTCTCATGAAGTGAGAGAAGAGGACTAGCCCAAATGAACTGCCTAGTCGCATGAAAATGGGTCTGTAGACCGCGGTCCTGACAAGGTATCGCCGCTACAAGAGCCCACATTACAAAATATAACACATAATTCATTGAAAAAACAGCAACAGCTAATCCATTACTAGCCATAATTTCATTAGGCCTTGGAGCAGCCAGATTATACCCAATTGCTTGCAGCTGCCTGGCAGCTGACCAAGACCGCGAAACACTCCAAGACAATGATCGATGATGCTCCAAAGATCTACTGTCCCTCTGAGCATTATTACGCCCAAAAGACCGGTTCCTATGTGCAACAGAGGAATTAGACTCTTTTTCATCAAGCATTCCAATTGCCAAATCAATCAAAGCCTTCTTTGCACGACGGAATTGGCCTTCTCCAAGACTTCGTTGACTGTCTAACGCACACAAAACAATTTCCAATTGCTTCTGCCATTGCCTGATCTGCTCAATACCATCTCTAATAGCATTACACACATCTAAAGCCTTCACACTCCTGTCAAAGAACTCAGAAATCATTCGATCCATTGGCGCTCTGTTTAAGTTTCCTTTACTACTAGACAATAATGCCCTGAATTCCTCCTGGCAAGCAAGGAATACATTGAGAAGTTTCTGAATCCAGGGGAGTGAGAGAAGTTCCTCTGATCCAGCAGATGACAAATCAGCAAAGTAATCCGCCACATTTCTCTGGAAAACTTCAAGCTCTTGTTCTTGACTTGTGGCGTCATGTGTAGATTCCATTGAATGGACCTGATCACGGCGCAAACTTAGAAATGAACGGGTGTGAGATGCTGATGAGCCTTGGTAATCTGTTGCTGGCATTTCTTACATGAACCAGAAAAAAACCCAGAAAACAGAAAAACCCAATTGGGCTTTAAGATTAAACTTTTGAAAACAAAGTCTGGTTTTTTCCAATCAAAACCCTAGAATACAAATGGGTTCAAGAATCAGGACAAGAAAAACAAACCCTCAAAAAACTAAACTTGAAATCAATATCTATAATACACCCGGAAACAGAAGGATCCAATAGGGTTCAAGAATCCTTCAAAACAAATATACAGTTGAAAAAAACACTCAAAACTTCCCAAACCCAAAACCCAGAACACAAAATTTGACTTCCCTCACCAAGAAAAGAACAATCTTTTTCACAAACAAAACCCCAATTCAGCTGACAACAACTTAGGGAAATTTCAAGATTTCTAAAAGGGTTTTAAAATTTAAACCCCAGAAACCAAGAAAATCAGTGAAAATCTCAATGAAGATGATAAAGCCAAGTGTATTAAGTGCAAATATATGAAGAGAGAGAAAAATGGGGAGAGAATATAGGAAGGGGATGTTTTGAATCCCTAACAGTAGAGAGAGGGGATTATATGGGGGTGATTTGGACCGCGTATGATGGTTGTTGGAAAAACGAAGAATTTGATAAACTCAAGATTTCAAGAACCAATAAACATAAATAATTCATTCAATAATTATGTTATATTGTGAAATTTTTTGATAAATTATAATTATAAAAAATTACATTTTAAATAACAACTTATTCTATTACATAATTTTTTATAAAATTAATATTTATATTTATTTAAATAATAATTAATAAAAAAATTTAATATATAAAATCACAAAATATATCATTTTTCATTATCTAAACCCTACAACACTAGTTCTCACACGCCCTGGACACGCCTTCCTTTAGGTGGTCACTGGCCCACAATTCGAGGAATTCTTCTCTTTACCTCTCATCCGTTGATTGCCACACCCAGATGAATTCTACGGTGTAGCAGTGGAGTAACACCTAAGGCTGAGGAGGAGGAGATAATAAATTCCCACGTTGGCAGATTACGTGGACTGAAAGGGCGAGAGTTCCCACGTGGGGTAAGAGTGGGACGGAGTCATCAATGGAATAAAAATAATATTACTATCCCATAAAAAAAATATCATATAATACTCGTATACACATGCATACATACTCCGGACTCCCTTCCCTATCTGACCCAATTTATAAATACATTTCCTAAAATAACTTATCTTTTTCGATCATTCACAGTCTAACCTCATTTACTGTTCATATTCTTATTTCCAGCATAAATTTTTTGTATATATTTATATATATTTACATATAAATATATAATTGTATATATATAATATAATATAATATAATATAATATAATATATTTATTTAAATATAATATATTTATTTCAATATTATATTATCATAATTTGACAACTCTATATGAGATGTGGCAATATGAATTTCATCCAATACCCAATCAAGCTTATTGGACATTTCCAATAGCACACGAGTGGGAGAGATATGGTCTTCTCATACCTTATGAGAATTTGAGGAAAAAGAAAAATAAACGTGGTCAGAGGGGTCAGAGTCAGCGTATTCGAACTGAAATGGATAATTCGCGAAATGCCAGAGTTTGTGGAAAATACGGACAAGAGGGCCACAACAGACGTAGTCAACGATGTCCTCAAAATGTTCATGAATAATTATCAAAATTATGATAATAATGTTTTTATTTTAATTAATATGTCTTTTTTTTTAATTATTAGTATGTTCTTTTTTTTATTATTTTTTAACTAAGATTTTTTTATTTTCAATTTTTATTTGTTGTCTAATTTAAAAAATATTTAATTAAATGTTTAGTATTATTTTATTTCGTAAATGATCAAATAGATAATTTAAATTTTTTATATTAATTTAATTGATTAAATATATTTTAGTTTTAAATAATTAATATATATACGTATATATAAATATATATTTTAGTAATAATATATGTACATATGAAAAGTATGTAAAAATATTTAATAAGTGAAAATTTGGAATATAAACAGTAAATGAGGTTAGATCGGGAATGATCAAAGAAGGTAGGTTACTTTGAAAAATGCTTTTATAAATTCGGTCATATAGGGAAGGGAGTCCATACTCCGACAGAAGCAAAAGGAAGGAGGGGCAATGTGACGCCCCCAAAATAGGTATACAACACCCATTCTGAGTCGTCAAATACATGGTACAAAAAGTAAACTACAACTTCAATAATACAATTGTCGTGCAAAATACGACAACACATACTGTGAGTTTAAATACAAATATTGTCTTCTAGATAATATTCACACTCAAATAAGTCCTCATTATAATTATTCAAACACTATTTTACAGAAATAGTGTGGACTGCTAAAACATCTTTCTAGAACCATCACTCTATACCCCGACTAGATCCTGTTATGTTCTCACCTCCTGAGAAGAAAAATAGAACAAAAAAGAAAAGGGCGAGCTCAACTAGCCCAGTAAAGAATATTATGACTAAGATAATATACAACAAATTATCATTAGTATTCAACAGGGAAAAATCTGATAGAATATAATCAACAACAAGTTTTAGATCAACAACTGCAGCGGAAACAACAAACCATTAGAAGAGTTAAGTAGAGAAAGAATTCTACTATCTTCTAAGATTTAAAAGTCCGTCATCAATATTTTATCCCTGTAACATCAATCAATATAAATATTCATCTTTGCACTACAGGCCAAAGATATTCATTTGTAACACCAGTCGGTCATGTTCATCTCAACACCTGTTCATCTTTGCACTACAGGCCAAAGATATTCATCAAGTAATCATACATCTTTGCACTACAGGCCAAAGATATTCAGTAATATCATCATTTAAGACTGAGGATGATGAAAAATATCTTAAAGAAAACGAATCCAGTGAGACAGAAGGACAAATAGTAAGAATTCGTATAACAGTTTATCTAAGATCAATAATACTTCATAATAATCAATTGTGAAGCATAATTCAAAAATAAAGATCAAAACATGGATACAATCAAAGATAGTACCATAATAGACATCTTGGACAAAAAGAAAAAATTTTATTTTTCGGTGAATAGTGCCGTATTCGTAAATAGTGTCGTATACGTGACTAGTACCGTATACGTGAATAGTAATCCCGACACAAAAAAGTTTCAAATTTGATAAAAAAACTCATATCAATATTTCAGCATAATGATATTGAAAAAAATAATATCATTTAAAAAGAAAATAATATCCCTTACCTCAAAATAACCGTACTTCTGACTGAATATCGGATATGAGGCTGAATGAAAATTGTGCTGAATAGCAACTTTCAAAGTATCTAAATTTTCACAAAATACACTCAATAATCTAGAGAGAGAAAGAGAGAAAGCTTATGTTTCTGGTGTGATTTTCAATTATAACTTAGCCCTCTATTTATAGGAAAATGTTAGCACGCCGAAGCAGACTTAACCTGCAACCTGATGGTTTTACCTGCTACTATTCCCACCCACCACATTTGAATAAAAATCTCAGCACATTTCTTCACTAACCAAGAGTGGGGCCCACCAATTCTAGAATTTTCTACCAAAATGATTAACTCCGAAAATTCAACAATTTCTAAACCAGTCATCTCGTAAAATTCATAACAAATCATACGTTCATTTTTAACGGTTCAAAATTTATGGACATATACTCAACTTATATATGTATAACATATCCAAATATTACCACGATCCAACGGTCGGATTAAAAATTATAACTCTCGCAAAATATCTCAAAAACCATAATTTGATTTTCAATACCTCCGTTCCGATAAAAATACAGATAAAACACCTCAACATTAACTCCTTCATTTTTAATCACAAAAATATATCCCTCATTTATATCCACATAAAATAAATATTTCTTTATTATATGAATCAATAATTAATTATTCATAAATAATATTACAGAATCACATTTATGACAACCAGGCCGTTCCTAGGAAAGAGGGGGCTTTCCAATAAGAATTTCTCCTTACTGGCGCGCAATTAGGTGACCAAACCTCTCCTTAGACAGAACTTTCTAGACATTGCCAATAGTGTTATCTAATAATATTATTCAAATAATATGAATTATTGATCTGATAATGGGAAATACTGTGCAATAACAATTATTGAAACAACAATAATATAAAATATCAACGCAGCAATTATTGAATCAATAAAATAAAATATTGAACAGTAACTACTGTAACAATTATTGAGTAGTGCCTTCTTACGTAAGAATCAATAATTGGTGCAATACTGTGTGCTACTATATTTTAACCACCAGGTATTCTAACAGTATTAACGGTAACAACTACGCCGTTAATTATAAACAACTTATACTTGTCGCTTTCTTCATCCAATCGCTTTCCGTTATGGGGCCCACACAAGGCTGCGCCGTTGTACGAATATTCCCCGACAGCAAGAATATTCCACGACCAAACGAATATTCACCGACCAAAAATGAATATTTTATAACCACTTGCTTATTTGAAATATTTACGTATTTTATCCATTACTAACCACATTAATCAAATCAACCCTTTCTATTTCAAAATAATAAATAAAGGAAATTTAATTTCATTTATTAATAAGTTGGGATCTTACAGGCAAGGGGGTCATCTGACCCTTGTATCTCCGGTCCTCCGACGATGTTTCAGGCGATCTTGCCATTCATGACCCTCCAATCTCCATGACTCCATGACCCTCTAATCTCGGCTGGAGCAAAGAAGATAAGCAATTGATTTTTTTTTTTGTTAACTTACTAAATGAAATGACGTCGTTTCATTTAGTAAGTTAAAAAAAAAATTAAACACAATTGTTTATCTTCTTTCGCACAACAGAGCGGGTTGTTCATTTGTTTTTCCCTTTAGCCAATTAGTTCGTCCGCCTCTCAAGCCTCAAGCTCAGCCTCTGCCAACTGCCAAGTACCACCAGCAGCTCCTCGCAGAAGCCGTCAATCTCCTTTCCCCTCCTTTGCTGCATCGCTCCGGTAACGGTAAATAGTTGTCAATTTAATTGAATATTTGATTTAAGGTTTTAAAAAATTAGGAATTTGTGATTATTGTTGTCATTAGTTAAAATTAATACAAATAAGAAATTTTGTGCTTAATATTGCCATTAAATTAGAGATTTAGAATTTGTTATGTCGTGAATTAGAGATTATGTGTTAATATCATTGAATTGATATTGTATCTTTATGTTATATTTATATTATGGTATATTGTTTGTGAAATAATTTAATTAGATTAGTTGATGAAATTATGATGAAATTATTATGAAATATTATAATTGGACAAAATGAATTTGAATATAAATTTGAAAAATGGTATATTTATGATATAAATAATTTTTTTATTGATATATTTTGACCTTCACTAATATTGTCCTCATTCCGCCGCAGTACTACAGATCCCACATTATCAAGCGGGGTCCATAATATGTATGTGTATGTATGTAAGCTTGTATGTATGTGAGTAGAGTTTTATGCACACGTGGGTCAGAGACAGCTAAGTCTACGTTGGCGCGTAATGTAAGAGGCTGACCTGGTCTAATAAGTAGTGTAATTCTGGCTCCATTTCAAATATAAAATTATTACTATTTATTTTTTCAAATTTAACTTGAAAATTTTAAAATTGAGAAGATTTTTTTTATTTATATAAATAATAAAAATTATAAATTATTGAAATTATACTATTGATTATAATTCTTATTATTTTAAATTTTTATAAATTTATTTAAAATTAATTTTTAAAATTTAATAAAAATTTATAATTCAGAACGAAAGAACTATAATCTTTCATTTATTGTTAAATAAAATTTTTAAATTTTATTATTATTTTCATTATTTATTTAATTAATTTTTGGGTATAATGGGTACTTCTAGAAAGAGAAACAGTGGGTGTGAGAAAAAGATGAAGATGACATATCAGTGAGTTGTTTGCTTGTGTGTACAGTGTGTCTATAGGTGTCATGTGCATTTGACATTTTTCCAATATTTTTTGGTCTGTTCATGGGTATGGACAAAAGGACCACTTTATTTCATTTATTTTTTTGTCCAAAAAATATGATTTGAGGCAAGTAGATGGACATTTAGATTTCTTTTATAGATTTTATATAAATATTACTCCCTCTGTCTCAAATTAATTGCTTAATTTTAACTTTTTAAAATTAAATTGATTATTTTTAGAATTAATAATTAAGCATATATACATATATTTCTAAAATTATAAAAATTGAGATTAGTAATAAATTGTATATACTTTCTTTTGGTTATAATCTCTTCACCTATATTTTAGCAAAAATAGTAAAAAGATTAGTTTTAAAAATGGTCAATTTGATTTTAAAAAGTTAAAACTGAACAATTAATTTGGGACGGAGGGAGTAGTATATATATGAGAATCTATTCATGACAACTAGTTGTCATGGACACTGTTACAACAATCTACTTTTGGACCATTGATTAACTTATTGGAAAGCTTAGATTGAATGCCATAATTGCCCAGCCGACACAAGTTTTACCGACTTTTATTTTAATATATTGCATTGCATGATCAACTGTTGTCATTTTAATATTAAAATACTCCAGCCGGCATAACTTGTACCGACCGAGTATATTTTTTTTTACACATTTCTCTATTTTATGGGATGACTCAGCACATTAAAATTATATTAAAAAAATAAAAAATACTCCAGCCGGCACAGCTTGTATCGACCGGGTATTTGTTTTTTTTTTGCGGCTGGAGCAACTCACTCATATTCTCATTATAACACTCTTGTTCTCATTATAATATTAATTAATTAATATTCATTTGCCTTCACTAATATTTATAATATTGTTTGGAGTAATTAATATTTTATATTAATATTATTATTATAATATTTTATATTAATATTAATACTAGTATTAAATATTAAATATTAATACTAATATTACTAAATATTATAATATTATTACAAAAATATTAATACTTATAATATTAAGAATTAATATTAATACTTATAATATTAAGTATTAATATTATTACAAAATAATATTACAAAACTAATTATATTAATACTTATTACAAAATATTATAATATTATTACTAAATATTAATACTTATAATATAATATTATTACTAAATATTAATACTTATAATATAATATTATTACAAAAATATTAATACTTAGTAATATTAGTATTAATATTTAATATTTAATACTAGTATTAATATTAATATTACAAAACATTGTATTAATATTAATATTATAAAATATTAATATTCATTTGCCTTCATGAGTGTAGCGGCAAACAATATTATAATAATAATATTAATATAAAATATTAATTACTCCAAACAATATTATAAATATTAGTAAAGGCAAATGAATATTAATTAATTAATATTATAAAGAGAACAAGAGTGTTATAATGAGAATATGAGTGAGTTGCTCCAGCCGCAAAAAAAAAAAAAACAAATACCCGGCCGGTACAAGCTGTGCCGGCTGAAATATTTTTTATTTTTTTAATGTGATTTTAATGTGTTGAGTCATCCCATAAAATAGAGAAATGCGTTAAAAAAAATATACTCGGCCGGTACAAGTTGTGCCGGCTGGAGTATTTTAATATTAAAATGACAACAGTTGACCATGCAATGCAATATATTAAAATAAAAGCCGGTAAAGCTTGTGTCGGCTGGGCAATTATGACATTCAATCTAAGCCTTCTAATAAGTTGATCAACGGTCCAAAAGTGGGTTGCTATAACAGTGTCCATGGCAACCCTATATATATATATATATATATATATATATATATATATATATATAACAACACAAAATAGAATTTCAATCCTAAAATTTAGAAATGGAATTTCAACTTTAAAATTTAAGAATATAAACTCAAATTTTAGTAAAAAGAAACTCTTTTTTCAGCTCTTTTTAGACTTCAAAAATTTAAATTTAAATTATTATATTAAATATCTTTTGTCCGAGGGTTGACATATAAACATAATTTCAAACTATTCCTACTTGTGAGAGGGTGTTTGAGAATACTTATTTTTGAAATCAAAATTTTTTAACTTATACGCTAGAATAAATGTATTGGCGGCCTATATGAAAATCGTTTTGACTTATAAATACCTACTCGTTAATATTTTTTTCATTTTCTTTTTCCTATTTTTATATTTAATTTCCTTTTTTTGAGGGGTGGAGGAGTAAGATTTAGGAAAAGAATCTAGGCCTCTATCTTTCTAGGCACCATCAATGTTGATTTAATCAGAAAAGTTATGTTGTCACTAAGCTCTTGTTTTCACAAGGAACAAAATATACCACATTTATCATGTATGATTTATGCCTAAATTATGAGTTAGTTCTTATGCTTAAGAATAAATACGCAGCGAAAATAATAATAAAAAAAATAAAATAAAATTAATCGCATACAACTGGAAGACATAAATTTTATACGATTCGTCCAAATATTAAATTATTTTATGATTGACAACAAATTAATTTTACTATCTTAAAAAAATTATATATAATATAATACAATATTAAAGCCGGATCAAATTTCAGCTAGAGTTACTTTAATTAGGATCCGGTTATCACGAATTACTTTTATAATAATTAAATTGATCAATTGACTAATACAATGCTGATACGTAAATGAAGAATCTGTTTCATAACTATATATGTCTCGAGAGTAGATCTTCTGTTCCCCACTTAAATGTTTGACATCTAACACTAATTAATTTTAAATTTAAATAAAAAATCAGGTGTCAAAATTTAAATAAATAACACAAAAAAAACATAAAAAATAGAAACAGATGATATGCTTTCCTGTGTCTCTTCATCTCCATTTACTACTTCTCTCAACCCTCTTTGGTTCATAGAGCTTGAACATCAAAGTCAAACTTGGTCATAGTTTTGTCCACTTATACTTTGTACTCAAGCATCATGTTTTCTTTTAGAATCTCTCTTTCCCCCCATGAACATTATAAAAGGAGTCCAAGAAAAGATTTTTAGGAAATTAACAAAAACACCTGGCCAGTTTATTATTTCTTCAAGAAAATGTACATTATAAGCAATATATATATATATATATATATATATATATATATATATATATATATATATATATATATATATATATATAGCTGTCAACTTTTGTTCATTTTTTTTGAGTAAACAACAAGAATCTGTTTCATAATTACTTCATAAAATCTGCCTAATGTGAAAATTAATTTTACAGTGTATAAGAATACAACCGTGTGCAAAGTAGGATTCTTATTAATTTTTGGTCAAAAACTATTAAAATCTAGCTGACCCTGTAAATATTATATATAAATATAAGTAAAATAATATACTCATTAATTTTTAATTAGACATGGGATTTTAGGAAGCAAGAGTCTTGAGCGTCTAAATAAGTATATACTTCCTTGCGTGCTGCAACACTAAATGATAGTAGTATTATAATAACAATGATGAAGTATCAACATCTCCATATATATATATATATACTCATTTTTAATTAGACATATGAGATTACGAAGGGCAAAACTATGTTTTTAACTACTAAACTTGGCACGTTTTACTTAATACACCATTGACCTTTTAATTTTTTGGATTACATCATTAAACAAATTAAAAATTTACAATTGGGTCATTCCGTCCAAAATAGTTGACAGACGTTAAAGTGGCGCTGACGTGGCGCTGATGTGGCAAAAAAATTAAAAAAAAATGCTTATGTGGCAAAAAAATTAAAAACAGATTTAAAAAAAAATAACATTTTAAAGTTTTAAAAATAACAAAAACATAATAAAATACAAGAAAAAATAAATTTTTTTTTTAAAAAAAAACAGAATTTTTTTAAAAATATTTTTTTAAAAAAAAACAGATTTAAAAAAAAAAATAGAATTCTATAAAAAATATATTTTTTTAAAATACAGATTTTTTTTTTAAAAATAGAATTCTATAAAAAATGATTTTTTTTAAAAACAGGAAATGTTTTATTTATTTTTTTTAAAAAAAAGATATTTTTAAATTTTTTATAAAAAAAAACAGTTTTTTTTTTAAAAAACAGAATTTTTTTAAAACACAGATTTGTTTAAAAAATAGAATTCTTTAAAAAATATACTTTTTTTAAAAAACAACTTTTTTTAAAAAAAATAGAATTTTTTTAAAAACTTTTTTTAAAAAAAAATCTTTTTCTGTAAAGAATATAAATTTTTTAAAAAACAAATTTTTTTTAACAAAAGTTTTTTTTTGAAAACAGATTTTAAAAAAAAAAGAATTTGTAAAAAAACGGGACTTTTTAAAAAAACAGTTTTTTCAAAGAAATAGATTTTTTAAAAATAACAAATTTTTGTAAAAAATTATAAATTTTTTTAAAAAAATATTTTTTTAAAAAATAGAATTTGTAAAAAAACGGGACTTTTTAAAAAAACAGATTTTTTTTAAAAATTGATTTTTTTTAAAAATAGATTTTTTTAAAAAAATAGAATTTTTTTAAAACATCTTTTCAAATTATTTCTTTTTTTTAAAACAGATTTTTTCAAAAAAATAGAATTTTTTTAAAAACAGGTTTTTAAAAAAATTATGTTTTTTAAAAAAAGGCGCTTTTTTTTTAAAAAAAACTGTTTTTTTTAAAAAATCTGTTTTTTAAAAAAACTGTTTTTTTAAAAAAATCTATTTTTTTTTTAAAAAATCTGTTTTTAAAAAAAATCATTTTTTATAGAATTCTTTTTTTTTTAAAAATCTATTTTTGTAAAAAATATATTTTTTATAGAATTTTATTTTTTAAGAAAATCTTTTTTTTTTAAAAATTTGTTTTTAAAAAATATATATATTTTAAAAAAATCTATTTTTTTTAAAAAAAATTATTTTTTGTTGTATTTTATTATGTTTTTGTTATTTTTAAAACTTTAAAATGTTAATTTTTTTAAAAAAAATCTGTTTTTGATTTTTTTTGCCACATAAACAATTTTTTTTAATTTTTTGCCACATCAGCGTCATGTCAGCGCCACGTCAGCGCCACTTTAACGTCTGTCAACTATTTTGGACGGAATGACCCAATTGTAAAATTTTAATTAGTTTAATGATGTAATCCAAAAAATTAAAAGTTCATTAGTGTATTAAGAAAAACGTGCCAAGTTTAGTGGTGAAAAATATAGTTTTGCCGATTATGAAGCAAGAGTCTTGAGCGTCTAAATAAATATATAATTCATTTTTAATTAGACATATGGGATTATGAAGCAAGAGTCTTGAGCGTCTAAATAAATATATAATTCCTTGCGTGCTGCAGCACTATATGATATTACTATCTCCGTTCTTAAAGGATTGCCATTTAAAGTTTTAGCACATGGATTAAAAAAATTTTATTTACCAACTAAAATTTGTTTGAAATTCTATCACTACCCTTTTATGGGAAGTTGAAAATTATTAATACAAGGGAGAGAATTTCTTGGGACAATGAGAGAATGTAGAGGTAATATAGGAAAGTAAATAATTTATTCACCTCGAAAGTTGTAAACAATAAATTTTTTGGAACAAATTTTTTCTTCTAAAACGATAATCTTTTAGGAACGGAGGGAGTAGTATTATAGTAACAATGATGAAGTATCAACACACGCACACACACATATATGGTTTCAATCTATGACAACCGATTATTAGAGTTATTATTTCAGCAATTAATATGCCAGTCGTTGATCAAAAACTAATATCTTTCAATGACCCAACCACTACATATAGCGGCACACAAACAACATCTCCTGGCTTCTATTTTAATAATGGTCAAACTAACATACCAAACAAGACCCACTTTGTCGGATAATATTACAAAAAAAGGAATTTTTTTTTAAAAATATACAAGTCGCCACAACTTGTAGCGGCTAGGCAATTAATTTTTTTCCTTTGTTTCGTCTATTTGCGTTAATTGGTCGAAACTTGTGATGAGTAGGTTTTATACCTATGAATCCGATATTATTAAACTTAATTATTGCTATCTTTAAGTGTTTTTAGTATCTTTTTATGTGTTTTTGTATTTATTTCTTGTAGGTTGGAGCTGGAGGGATAAATTGGTCATTAAGGAGAAGAAAAAGATCAAAAATCATTAAAATTAGAGTTGAGTGACATTTTTATAAATACGTGGTCCTGGTCAAGCGCCTAGGCGCTTGGAAATGACCTGGGTTGAGCGCCTAGGCGCTCATGTGCGACTAAAGAGGGATTTTGCTACTATTGAGTTGGTTTTTGAAACCAAAAAGAAATCTGGATGAGGGTTTGGACGAATAAAAATAGGAGAAGATTTTAGAAAAGACGTATCAAGGAAATTATCAAGAGAATGGCAGAGAGAACAACGAAAGGAAACACGAAGGAGAATTACAAGGGCTGAAAAATCAAAGAGAGAGTATTGGAGCAAATTCAGAGTTTATTATTCTTTTCTCTAGTTTTATCTTTTGTAATTACCTGTGATGTTTGGATTATTAATCTGGATGATATTTTTTTTTATTATTATCATGAACTAAATTTTCATTAAGATTGCAACGGAGCTTGGTATGTAGTTTAAACTAATCTTTCCATTGAATGAAAATTGGTTTTAATTGAATTGTTTATTAAATCTTTTGCTTATTGATTAATTGTTTGGCCAACAATTACTGTGATAATCTATATAAAATTGGAAGATGGAGTATAGATTGATATCTGGATATGATAACATCTGTTCATATAATCTGATTAGGGTTAATATGATTAGCATGTAGGATAGAATATACATATGTGTCTTTTGTATCCATTGAAAAAATTTGTGCGTAAAACCCTAATTAACTTGATTCACATAGGAATATAGTGAGTTGATTAACTGGGGTGTTCCTTGTAATTCTGCGTCTTGAAGATCAGATTTAGGAGGATTTGTTCACGTGTCTTTGGAAGAAGTGCGTGAGCACAATAAAACATTCTTGGATAATGATTCATATTAATTAATTGATTTAAATGGGAAGTAAATTGATTTAAATAAAATATCAAGAGAAGTTGTAATCTTAACATGTTAAATCTGCAGCTACTTTTGTGAAATTCTGATTTTAATTATTAGTTTTGTTGAGTTTAATTTTCAAATCACAAACAATATTTTGTAGTTTAAAATTGAATTAATTGCATTGGAATTAGTAATTGATAAATATTAGTCTATTTCTTCGTAGAAACGATATCCTTGCTTGCTGAATATTACAAACGGACGCGTATACTTGCGTGTTAAATGCTATTAAGAAATTAGGCAACAACTTGCAAGGGGAATTCACGGATATACATACACCAAATGAGTTGGTTTAATACTTGATATCATTACTTTTTTTCTTGCTTAGTTTTAATTTTTTTTAGTTTTGAATAAACCGCTACATGTAGTAGTGGCTAAGAAAAATAATTTGGGACATCAAAATTAATATTAATTTACACAAAAAACGAGGCAAAGCAAAAAAAATTGGCAAAACTATATTTTTCACCACTAAACTTGGCACGTTTTACTTAATACACCATTGAACTTTTAATTTTTTGGATTACATCATTAAACTAATTAAAATTTTACAATTGGGTCATTCCGTCCAAAATAGTTGACAGACGTTAAAGTGGCGCTGACGTGGCGTTGATGTGGCAAAAAAATAAAAAAAAATTGCTTATGTGGCAAAAAAAATCAAAAACAGATTTTTAAAAAAAAAAATATATTTTTTAAAAACAGATTTTTTTAAAAAAAAGATTTTCTTAAAAAATAGAATTCTATAAAAAATAATTTTTTTTTAAAAAAAGAATTCTATAAAAATTGATTTTTTTTTAAAAACAGATTTTTTTAAAACATCTTTTCAAATTATTTCTTTTTTTTAAAAACAGATTTTTTTTAAAAAAATAAATTTTTTTTAGAAACAGGTTTTAAAAAAATTATATTTTTTAAAAAAAGGCGCTTTTTTTTTTAAAAAACTATTTTTTTAAAAAAAATTTGTTTTAAAAAAAATCTGTTTCAAATTAATTCCTTTTTTTAAAAACAGATTTTTTTAAAAAAATAGAATTTTTTTAAAAACAGGTTTTTAAAAAAATTATGTTTTTTAAAAAAAGGCGCTTTTTTTAAAAAAACTGTTTTTTAAAAAAAATCTTTTTTTTAAAAAAGCTGTTTTTTAAAAAAATTCTATTTTTTTTAAAAAAAGCTGTTTTTAAAAAAAATCAATTTTTATAGAATTCTTTTTTTTAAAAAAATCTATTTTTTAAAAAAATCCATTTTTTAAAAAAATCTGTTTTTTTTAAAATCTATTTTTTTAAAAAGTCCCGTTTTTTTACAAATTCTATTTTTAAAAAAAATATTTTTTTAAAAAATTTATAATTTTTTACAAAAATCTGTTATTTTAAAAAAAACTATTTCTTTGAAAAAACTGTTTTTTTAAAAAGTCCAGTTTTTTTACAAATTTTATTTTTTTAAAAAAATCTGTTTTAAAAAAAACTTTTGTTAAAAAAAATCTGTTTTTTAAAAAATTTATATTCTTTACACAAAAAGTTTTTTTTTAAAAAAAGTTTTTAAAAAAAAATTCTATTTTTTTTTAAAAAAGTTGTTTTTTAAAAAAAGTATATTTTTTTAAGAATTCTATTTTTTAAACAAATCTGTTTTTTAAAAAAATTCTATTTTTTTTAAAAAAAATTTAAAAATATCTGTTTTAAAAAAAAGTCATTTTTTATAGAATTCTATTTTTTTTAAAAAAATTTGTTTTTTGAAAAAATATATTTTTTATAGAATTCTATTTTTTAAAAAAATTTGTTTTTAAAAAAAATATTTATAAAAAAAATCTATTTTTTTTTAAAAAAAATTTATTTTTCTTGTATTTTATTATGTTTTTGTTATTTTTAAAACTTTAAAATGTTAATTTTTTTTTAAAATCTTTTTTTAATTTTTTTGCCACATCAGCGCCATGTTAGCTCCACGTCAGCGCCACTTTAACGTCTGTCAACTATTTTGGACGGAATGACCCAATTTTAAATTTTTAATTAGTTTAATGATGTAATCCAAAAAATTAAAAGTTCAATGGTGTATTAAGTAAAACGTGTCAAGTTTAGTGGTGAAAAACATAGTTTTGCCAAAAAAAATTAGTCGCTACTGTAAGACCCCGAATTTTATGAATTAAAAGCATTCAATTTTTTTATTTAGTAAATGATTAAATTGATAAAAAAGTTAAAGTTAAGGGTGATATATGAATTTTTTCAAAATAAGCAAGTGGTTATAAAATACTCATTATTGTCGGGGAATATTCGTTTGGTCGTGGAATATTCTTACTGTCGAAAAATATTCATACGACGGGCGCAGCCATTTGTGGGTCCCATAACAGAATAACTGTCGGATGGAAAAAATGATAAATTTGAGTTTTTATAGATAACGGCGTAACCGTTACCGTTAACACTGTTGGAATACCTGGTGGTTAAAGTACAATAATACGCGTGGTTGCACAGTAGCACACGGTATTGCACATTATTTTTGAATTATTGATCCTTACGTAAGAAGCCACTACTCAATAATTATTGTAGTAATTACTGTTCAATATTTTATTTTATTGATTCAATAATTGCTACGTTAATATTTTATATTATTGTTGTTTTAATAATTGACACTGCACAGTATTTTCCATTATCAGATCAATAATTCATATTATTTGAATAATATTATTAGATAACATTATTGGCAATGTCTAAGAAAGTTCTGTCTAAGGAGATGTTTGGTCACCTAATTGCGCGCCAGTAAAAAAAAATCTTTATTGAAAATTCCCCTCTTTCCTAGGAACAACCTGTTTGTCATAATTGTGATTCTATAATATTATTTGTGAATAATTAATTATTGATTTATATGATAAGAAAATATTTATTTTTATGTAGATATAATTGAAGGAATTAATGCTGAGGTGTTTTATTAGTATTTTATCGAAATAAAGAACGAAATATGGGATTTTCAGAAAAATTAGTTTATTACTTGATTTTGTAAAATTCATAACTCTTTGTGTATAATGAGTTAGGAGATGAGCCATATATCAAAAGAAAGCTCTGGAAGTAAGCTAAACGCAGAAATTTAAATCACCTAAATATTCTTTGTGAATTTTTCATGGTGACTGTTTGAGTAAAACTGGTACGAGTGACTTATAGTCCAAAAAATCAGTGTTCTTAAGCTATATTGCGTGAATTATAAATTTTAATCCGACTGTTGGATCGTTATGATTTTTGGATATGTTATACATATATAAGTTGAGTATATGTCCACAAATTTTGAACCGTTAAAAATTAACGTACGATTTGTTATGAATTTTAAGAGGTGATTGATTCAGAAATTATTTCATTTTGGTGGAGATTTCTAGAATGTGGGACCCACTTTTGGTTGTTGGGAAAAGTTGGCTGATTTCTGGTGGGCCCCACTTGTGATGGCTGAGAATTTGGTCTTAGTTGGCAACTTGGCATGCGTAGAAAAGTTTATATAATATTTTATTAATTTAGTTTTCTTTGGCGTTCTAGCATTTTTCTATAAATAGGGTGTTTAGTTAGAATTTAAAATCACACCAGAAATAAATTTTCTCTCTCTATATATATTATCAAGCATATTTTTGTGAGTATTTAGATGCTTTGAGAGTTACTATTCAGTGTAAGTTTCTTTCGACTTTACATCCGGTATTCCGATCAGAAGTACTGCTCTTTTGAGGTAAGGGATTGTAAGGGTTATTATATTTTTTAGTTTCGTAATTTTTTCGACCCTCAAAAATTCTAGAAAAATTTAAAATGATAATTTGATGAGTTTTCTAAATTGTGTCTAAAAATGACGATTTTTGGATGTATAGATTATGAGTTATGAATTTTATGGGAAAAGACTATTTTAAAAGTAAACACTTATAACTTCTTGTGGTTAACTCCAAAATTGGTAAAATTTTTATTAAGAGTACATGTATATAACAACATTATACTCTTTAAATTTCAGAATTTTTGAACAAAAGTACAGTTTATGATAAATGTCTAAATATTCGGCAGTTTTGGCCATATGAAAAATAGTAAATGAATTTTAAAAATTTCGAGAAAAATATATGTTCAATATGAGACTATATTCTGCTAAATCCTAGAAATTTTTTTTTTGGGACTAATTTGGTATTTTTTATAAAAATAAACTAGTTATGAGTAAATGAATTAAATATGTTATGTGAAGTAAAAAAAATGAAAAATAGGATTTTGTGGCTTGAGAATCTTATATAAGGTATATGCAGATTTTTGATGAGGATTTTGGTTATTGGTGATGAAATCTTATGAGTTTGACATTTTAGGATGATTAAATGCATTATTTAGTAAAGTGTAAATAATTAAAATAAATTATTTATAAGTTTAAGAAATGATTAAAATATTATTGTAATATTAACAATATTAGATTATGAGATTATTAAGTGATTTATAACATTTGGATTAAGGTGTTATGAAATCATTGATTTAAAATATTATTTAATGATTAATAATATTAGTAAATAAATTTAATGTTATTATATAATGAATAATGTTATTATCTTCGTTAAATATTCGTTGAAATATTATTTTTTTGTTTAAATTATTTTTGATATAATATTATTCTTGAATTTTACTCCACAAAGCAGTATCATGTTGACAATTTGGATATTATTGAATTCTGGATAAATTAAATTGTAAAAGTCTTTAAAATTTATCATTTATCTCATGTGATTGATTCTTTATATCCTTGTCATGATCATCATGCTTATATTGTGATGAAAGTCATATTTGGCTCGTAGTGCATAGATGGACTGTTGTTTATTGGTTTTATAGTTGTATGCCTTTGGTCTGTAGTGCAACGAAGAACTGTTGATTGATATCTTTGGCCTGTAGTGCAAAGATGATCTGTTGTTGAATATCTTTGTCTTGCAGTGCAAAGATGACCTGTTGTTGAATATCTTTGGCCAGTAATGCAAAGATAAACTGTTGACGAATATCTTTGGCCCGTAGTGCAAAGATGAATTTATTAGTATGCTTATGAACAGGAACTGTGATTTGGTATAACCATGATCTTTAATGTTTCAGGTAAAGACAAGTGATAAAAATTATCTTTGTCCTGGATGAGAAGAGGAATTTAGAACCACAATTATGATTATGAATTAATCATATGATTGTGGACCAGAACTGCTGATTGATGTTACAGGGATAAAATATTGTTGGTGGACTTTTAACATGAAGAAGATAATAGACTTTATGGTCTATTTGACTCTTCTAATGGATTGCTCGTTCCGCTGCAATTATGGTTGAAAAGTTTTATCATCTACTATATATTCTAAATCTCTGATTCATTACTGACGAAGGCTATTGATAATTTAATTATCTTTAGTCATGATATTCTTTACTGGGCTAGTTGTGCTCACCCTTTTGCTTCACAATTCCTTTCAGGTAATAAGAGTGTAGTTGGGTCGAGCGGGGGTAACAGGAGAATAGAACGGTGGTCTCTAGCTGTGGAGGTTCTCCCTAAATAGTATGTAAATAATTTTATTGAGAACTTTAGAATAATGTGTTGTATTTTATACATCATTTAGTAGTTATATTTGGTGAATCAAATAGGGTGAGGCAAACTCAACGTTGGAAGGATGTTTTGCCACTATCATACAAGATGTCTAATGACATGCGACTTCGTGTTATCATAAGACAGGGTTGTGCACATCCACTTTCTGAGTATATCTACAAGCACTACCTATATAATCTTGGAGTTTGGTTGAAATATAATTCTAAATTGGAGACAATGGAGATAATTATATGTCAAGAGAAGACTCACCATTGGAAAGAACATGATAGCAATCTTCCCATTTTTCTTTGGGGTCTATTGGGTCAACCAAGGATAATTCTCCAGTCATATGCTATTTATTATAACTTAGATGCGTGGCCTCCCATGTACGAAGGTTTCCTTGAATATTTTCCAAAGATTTTAATTTCTAAAACAGTTATTGACTGTACCTATATGTAAGATGCCATTGGGACGTGCTATCCAAGGTTGGGATGAGAGTCACAGTTGATATATAATTGTATCAAAACTCACAGCATATGTGTTGTTGTATTTTGTACGACAATTATAATAATAAAGTTGTAGTTATTTTATGTACCATGTATTTGGCGACTCAGAATGGGTTGGGTGGATTTGACCTATTTTGGGGTCGTCACAGCTATAGCTTGTAGTGGCTTAGACAAAAAACTTGGGATAACAATACTAATATTAATTTACACAATAAACGAGGCAAAGAAACAGAAAATAAATAATAAAGGGTCGCTACAACTTGTAGCAGCTTAGAGAGTAATAGATTGGTTAAATATTACATGTGACGCCTCCAAAATAGGTATAAATCACCCATTTTGAGTCGCCAAATACATGATACAGAAATAACTATAACTTTATTATTACAATTATCGTGTAAAATACGACAACATATATGCTATGAGTTTAAATACAAATATAGTCATTTAGACAATATTCAAACTCAAATAAGTCCTTATTACAATTATTGATACACTATTTTACAAAAATAGTGAGGACTGCTAAAACAACCGACTGGAAACATCACTCCACACCCCGACTAGTTCCCGCTATATTCTTGCCTCCTGAGAAGAAAAATAGAACAAAAAGGAAAAGGGTGAGCTCAATTAGCCCAGTAAAGAATATTATGACTAAGATAATATAGAACAAATTATCGTTAGCCTTCAAAAAATCAGATAAAATATAATGGACAATAAGTTTTAGATCAATATTCATAACGGAAATAACAATTCATTAGAAGAGTTAAGTAGAGAATGAAATCTACTATCATCTATGAATTTAAAAGTCCATCATTAATATTTTATCCCTGTAACATCAATCGGTATACATCTTGAATCAAATATTCATCTTTGCACTATAGGCCAAAGATATTCATTTGTATCACCAGTTGGTCATGTTCATCTCAATACCTGTCCATCTTTGCACTACGGGCCAAAGATATTCATCAGATAATCATTCATCTTTGCACTACAGGCTAATGATATTCAGTTATATCACCATTTAGGACTAAGGAAGATGAAAAATATTTTAAAGAAAACGAATCCAATGAGATAAAGATCAAAGATTAGGGATTCGTACTTCAGTTTATCCAAGTTCAAAAATACTCCATAATAAATCATAGCTGAATAAAATTCAAGAATAAAGATCAAAACATGGATACAATCAAAGATAGTAACCATAATATACATCTTGGACAAAAAAGAGAAAATTTTATTTTTTTGTGAATAGTGTCATATACGTGAATAGTAACCCCGACACGAAAAGGTAGAAATTCTACCAGAAAAATCATACTTCGTGAATAGTACTCGTGAATAGTACCGTATTCGTGAATAGTATCGTATACGTGAATAATATCGTATACGTGAATAGTAATCTCGACATGAAAAGGTAGAAATTTCATAATAAAATTCATACAAATATTTTGGCATAATGATATTGAAAGAAAAATATCATTTACGAAGAAAATAACATCCCTTACCTCAAAAGAACAGTACTTCCGGCTGAAATATCAGGTATAAGGTTGAAAGAAACTTGTACTGAATAGCAACTCTTAAAGTATCTAAATATTCATAAAAATACGCTCGATAATATAGAGAGAGAAAGCTTATGATTTTGGTGTGATTTTTAATTTTAACAAAGTACCCTATTTAGAGGAAAATGCTAGAACGCCAAAGTAGACTAACCTGCTACCTGATGGCTTTACCTACTGCTATTAACGTCCATCACTTTTGAAATAAAATTTCAGCACATTTCTCACCAACCAAAAGTGGGGCCCACTCATTCTAGAAAATTTCTAAAATATTTTAAATTTAAACAATAATCAGCAACTTCAATAATTCATAATAAATAGCCCTTTTATTAGACAAATTTGAGTCTCATGTCTATTCCACAGGAAGTTTAATTCTCTACAACTTTGTAGAAGAAAGTTTTTCCAAATTCTAATAAAAAATTATTCGAAATCCACATACGGATGATTTTTAATACCTCCATTCTGACAAAATACTGATAAAACAACTCAACATTAATTTTTTCATTTATATCCACATAAAATAAATATTTCCTTATCATATAAATTAATAATTAATTATTCACAAATAATATTACAGAATCACAATTATGACAACCAGGTCATTCCCAAGAAAGAGGGGGCTTTCGGATAAGGATTTTTCCTTATTGGCGCGCAATTAGGTGACCAAACCCCTTTTCTAGACAGAACTTTCTTAGACACTGCCAATAATGCTATCTAATAATATTATTCAAATAATATGAATTATTGATCTGATAATGGAAAATACTGTGCAGTGATAATTATTGAAACAATAATAATATAAAATATCAATGTAGCAATTATTGAATCAATAAAATAAAATATTGAACAGTAATTACTCTAACAATTATTGAGCAGTGCCTTCTTACGTAAGAATCAATAATTTAAAAATACTATGCAATACCGTGTGCTACTATGCAACCATGCGTATTACTGTATTTTAACCACCGGGTATTCTAACAGTGTTAACGGTAACAACGACGCCGTTATTTGTAAAAACTCAAACTTGTCATTTTCTTCATCCGACCGTTTTCTTTTATAGGGCCCACAAATGGCTGCGCCGTAGTACGAATATTTCCCGACAATAAGAATATTCCACGACCAAACGAATATTCCCCGACAACAATGAATATTTTATAACCACTTGCTTATTTTATAAAATTTGCATATTTCACCCATAACCAAAACATTATATCAAATTAACACCTTATTATTCAAAATAATAATTGGAGGAAATTCGATTTTATTTATAAAAAGTTGGGGTCTTACAACCTCTCCTCCTTATGAAATTTCGTCCTCAAAATTAACGTACGTACCTGGTGTTTCAAAAAGGTGAGGATATCTCGTTTTCATTTTTGATTCAAACTCCCAGGTTATTTCCTCACTAGCATGGTTCCTCCACAAAACCTTAACTTGTGGTATAACCTTTGTGCAGAGGATATGCTCTTTCCTATCCAAGATCTTGACAGGTACCTCCTCGTATGTTAAATCTTCGTCTATCTCATCTGGTTCTAACTCAATAATGTGGTTTGGGTCTTTCACATATTTACGAAGCATAGATATGTGAAAAATATTATGAACACGAGACATGCTTGGAGGTAATGCAAGTCTATAGGCCACATTTTTTATTCGGTTAAGAATCTCAAATGGACCAACAAATCGTGGATTGAGCTTTCCTCTCTTCTCAAATCTTGTAACTCCCTTCCATGGAGCAACATGTAACAATACATGATCCCCAATTTTAAATTTCACATCCTTTCGATGAAGATCCGTATAACTCTTTTATCGATCTTGTGTCGTTTGTATACGTTATCGAATCATTTGGATATTTTCTGTTGTCAAGTGTACCAATTCTGGTACCAACAACGTTGCTTCACCCACCTCGTCCCAGCATACTAGAGAACGACACTTTTATCCATACAATGCTTCGAATGGAGCAACACCTATACTTTCCTGATAACTGTTGTTATAGGAGAATTCCACCAATGGTAAGTACTTATCCCAACTCCCTTTAAAGTCAAGGACACAGAGTCTTAATAGATCATCAAGAGTTTGAATCGTCCTTTCTGATTGTCCGTCCGTTTGAGGATGGTATGTCGAACTGAATTGTAAATACGTGCCCATAACTTTCTACAAACTAACCCAAAATTGTGAAGTGAATCTTGGGTCACGATCTAAAACTATGGATACTGGCATGCCATGCAACCTCACAATCTCATTCACGTACATACGAGCAAGACCTTCCAGGGAATAAGTCTCCCGTATCGGCAAGAAATGAGCATACTTGCTTAATCTATCAACAATAACCCAAATCGCATTTATGCCTTGAGAAAACTTGGGAAGACCCGTAACGAAATTCATGGTAATGTGTTCCCACTTCCATTTTAAAATCTCAAGTGGTTACAATGGACCCTTTGGTACTTGATTCTCCGCCTTTACACGTTGACAAGTTAAACACCTCGAGATAAACTCCGCGATCTCTCTCTTCATATTGCTCCACCAAAATGTATGTCGAAGATCATGATACATTTTGGTACTCCCAAGATGGATTGAAAACGGTGTGTTGTGTGCCTCCATCATGATTCTATGCTTCAAGAACACAATGTCTGGAGTTGACTCGAAGTATTTCTTCTTCATCGATTCTTACTTCTGGAATAGCACCTTCTTGCACTTTCTTCTTCATACGCATCTGCTCCAGGTCCGTAGCTTGAGCAGCTTTAACTTTATCGATTAAAGTCGGTTCTACTCGTATATTTGACATCATCACGTGGGTCCTTGGAGTCTTTAACTCTATCTCCATCCTTTCCAAGTCATACCAAATGGGTCTTTGCGTTGACAATATCGCACTCGTGCTTGCATATGATCTTCTACTCAATGCGTCAGCTACAACGTTTACTTTTTGAAAATGGTATTGGATGGTATGATCCTAATCTTTCAATAGCTCAAGCCAACGTCGTTGCCGCATGTTGAGTTCCTTTTGGGTGAATAAATATTTGAGGCTTTTATGATCCGTATAAATCTCCACTTTCTCCCCATACAGGCAGTGTCTCCAGATTTTTAACGCGAAAACGACTGCTGCCAACTCCAGATCATGAGTAGGATAATTCCTCTCATATTTTTTGATTTGTCGTGAGGCATAGGCTATGACTTTCCCATGTTACATGAGAACACATCCTAACCCTTTGCCTGAAGCATTGCTGTAGATAACAAATCCATCCGAACCAGATGGTATTGTCAAAACAGGTGCCGAAATGAGTCTCCTCTTGAGCTCTTGGAAACTCTTCTCACATTTCTCGTTCCATACGAATTTTGTATCTTTCTGAGTCAGCTTAGTTAATGGAGTAGCGATTCAAGAAAACCCTTCCACGAATCTCTGATAGTAACCAGCTAAGCCTAAAAAGCTACGTACTTTGGTAACTGACTTCGGTTGCTCCCAACTTTGTATTGCTTCAATCTTCGCCGGGTCAACAGATACTTTATGTTTTGATACCACGTGCCCAAGGAATGGTACTTCCTCAAGCCAGAACTCACATTTTTTTAGCTTGGCATATAACTTGTTATCACGAAGCCATTGAAGTATCAGCTTCAAATGGTGCTCATGATCTTCACGGCTTTTGGAATAGATGAGGATGTCATCAATAAAGACGACAACGAACTGATCTAAATATTCTTTGAACACACGGTTCATCATATCCATGAAAGCAGCAGGAGCATTAGTCAATCCAAAAGACATGACTAAGAATTCATAATGCCCGTACCGAGTTCTGAAGGCAGTTTTTGGAATATCCTCAGTTTTAATCTTCAGCTGATGATATCCAGAACGAAGATCAATCTTTGAAAAGAATTGTGCTCCTTACAACTGGTCGAACATGTCATCAATGCGAGGTAGCAGATATCTATTCTTGATAGTGACATGATTCAATTCCCGGTAGTCAATACAAAGTCGCATACTCTCGTCTTTCTTCTTTACGAATAAAATAGGAGCACCTTAAGGAGATGTACTAGGACGAATGAAACCGATGTCTAACAACTCCTATAGTTAAATCTTTAACTTTTGAAGTTTAATAGGAGCCATTCGATATGGGGTTTTAGAAATTGGTTTTTTTACCAGGTTCAAGGTCAATAAAGAATTCAACTTCACGTTTTGGGGGTAGACCGGGAAGTTCTTCAGGAAATACATCAGAAAATTCACTAACAACAGAAATATTATTCAAATCTGACATATTTTTGTTCAAGTCCATGACATGGGCTAAGAAAGCTTGACATCTATTTTTCAATAAACGAATGGCTTTATGGCTTAATATGACAGTGATTGACTTTAGTGGTTTGGTTGCTTGAATTTGCATAACAGGTTGGTTAGGAATATAAAAACTAACAACCTTACGAAAATAATAAATTTTAACATGATGAGTGGTTAACCAATCAATCTCTAAAATCACACCAAATGCAAGTATTTTCAACGAAATAAGATCGACAGGTAATGTGATGGTCCCTACTTGAATCAAGTAAGATTTATAAACAGTGGATGTAATAAAAGTTTCTCCTAACGGAGTCTCAACAGATAAGTCAAAGTCTAATTTCTCCAGAGTCAAGTTCAAACGTTGAGCACAAATAGGAGAGATAAAAGAATGGGTAGAACCGGTATCTAGTAAGGTATAAACTTCGTAAGAGTTTATGATTAGCTTACCCGTGATCACCTCGTTCGGGTTCCTCGCGTTTTGGACAGTCACAATAAACGCTCTTTCAGGAACCACCGACTTTGACTTGTCCGGGACAGCCTTTAGAGTCACCATCCTCGTTGGACTTGGTTTCGCTACAAGACAATCTCTAGCTATATGACCTTCCTTTCCACAGTTATAACACACCTTGGATTATTGTGGGTAGTTTGGGTTGATGTGTCCCTCTTTCCTGCATTTATAACATACGACCGGTGGTCGTTCTCCTCCCCTAGAAATAGTTGATGTTGGTGCTGACGTCTTCACGTTATCATTGTTGTACCTTCTCTTTTTGAAATCTCCCCCCGACTCGCTTCTTCTATTATCATGGCCAGGATTACCACCTGAGTGGTTACCGCTTTTGTCCGGATATTTTCTTTCCCGCTGGTTGTCATTGCTCCAATGAATGCTACCACCGGTATGACCCTAGTTGTGGTCCCTCGGTTGAACATACTCATTATGTCGCTTTAATAATTGAGCCCTATTCACAACATCTTAATATAGAGAAAATTTGTGAGAAATAATATATTGTCGAATTTTAAGTTTAGACCTCTCAGAAATATCCGCGTCATACGTTCCTCATTCTCTTCCAAATGAGGTGCAAACCTGGAAAACTCTACGAATTTATCCTCATGCTGGGACACAGTCATGTTGTTCCGTTCCAGTCTAATAAACTCTACCTCTTTCATATGTCGAATACTTTTAGGAAATTACTTGTCATTGAACAGTTTTTGAAACGTTTCCCAAGACATGTTGAGTGCGGCACGCTTCACAGATTTCCACCAGTAATCTACCTCACCATGGAACATAAGGGTGGCGAATTGAACCTTCTGTTCCTCCGTGCATCTCAAGACATCAAATATCTTTATAATTTGCTTAACCCACGTTTCTGCCTTGATCGGATCCGACTTTCCCAAAAATTTTGGTGGTCCCAACTCTTTGAACTGCTTGGCTGTGACAAGCCGCGCGTTGCTATTATTTCCACCCGTATTTTGTACACTAGTCTCCCTCGTCTGATTTTGCATGAACTACAAAAAGCTTCTAAACATCCCGTCGTTCATTGTTTGCTCGGTAGTATTGTTTACATGAGGAACATTGGCGTCCTGTTACACGTTCTCTTGGTTGGTGATTAAAGGTGTCTCCACGGTCTTATTCACTCAATTGTTAACATTTTCAGCTACCATTCTAAAATATAGCCATAAAATCAGGGTTAATTAAAGAAATTGGCATACCATACATTATCCCTATATTCTGACCGACCAATTAAATACCAAATAAGCTTAGGTAGGACACACTAGCGAATGATTTACTCGTCTCTCCCCTCCTAGTTCTATTCCCCGATCTCTGTCAGAGACCATATCCCTAAGCTCTGATACCAACTGTGACCCCCCAAAATAGGTATACATCACCCATTTTGAGTTGCCAAATACATGGTACAGAAAATAACTATAACTTCATTATTACAATTATCGTACAAAATACGACAACAAATATGTTGTGAGATTAAACACAAATATTATCTTCTAGATAGTTTTTAAATTCAAATAAGTCCTCATTACAATTATTGATACACTATTTTACAAAATAGTGAGGACTGCTAAAACAACTGACTTAGAACATCACTCTACACCCCGACTAGTTCCCGTTATATTATTGCCTCCTAAGAAGAAAAATAGAACAAAAAAGAAAAGGGTGAACTCAACTAGCCCAATAAAAAATATTATGACTAAGATAATGTACAACAAATTATCGTTAGCCTTCAATAAATCAGATAAAATATAATGAACAACCAGTTTTAGATCAATATTTACAGCGAAAATAACAATTCATTAGAAGAGTTAAGTAGAGAATGAAATCTACTATCATCTATGAATTTAAAGTCCACCATCAATATTTTATCCCTATAACATCAATCAATATACATCTTGGATCAAATATTCATCTTTGCACAACAAGTCAAAGATATTCATTTGTATCACCAGTTGGTCATGTTCATCACAACACCTATCTATCTTTGCACTACGGACCAAAGATATTCATCAGATAATCATTCATCTTTGCACTACAGGCCAAAGATATTCAGTTATATCACTATTTAGGATTGAGGATGATGAAAAATATTTTAAAGAAACGAATCCAATGAGATAAAAAAACAAAAATTAGGGATTCGTACTTTAGATAATTCAATTTCAAAAATACTCCGTAATAAATCATAGTGGAGTAAAATTCAAGAATGAAGATCAAAACATGGATACAATCAAAGATAGTAACCATAATAGACATCTTAGACAAAGAAGAGAAAAATTTATTTTTATGTGAATAGTGCCGTATTTATAAATAGTGCCGTATACGTGAATAGTAACCCCGACACGAAAAAGTAAAAATTCCACACGAAAATTCATACTTCGTGAATAGTATCGTATTCGTGAATAGTGCCATATACGTGAATAGTAACCCCGACATGAAAAGGTAAAAATTTCATAATAAAATTCATTATAATATTTTGATATAATGATATTAAAAATAATAACATCATTTACGAAGAAAATAGCATCCCTTACCTCAAAAGAATAGTACTTCTGCTTGAAAAATCGAATATAACGCTGAAGGAAACTTGTACTGAATAGCAACTCTCAAAGTATCTAAATACTCACAAAATACGCTCGATAATATAAAGAGAGAAAACTTATGATTCTGGTATAATTTTTAATTCTAACTAAGCACCCTATTTATAGGAAAATGCTTAAAACGCTAAAGCAGACTAAATTAATAAAATAATATTTTATAAAAAAAATTTCACACCCACCACAATTGATCAAATTTCAGCACACCACAGTGGGGCCCACCAAAAATCATATTTTTTCACAACTAAAAGTGGGGCCCACATATTTTTAATAAAAACTTTTATTTTCGAAACTTCAATAATTCATAATAAATTTTTATTTTATCAGCAAAAAACAAATTTTATGTCCATTCTATAGAAAATTTAATTCTCTACAACTTTGTAGAAGAAAGTATTTCCAAATTCCAATAAAAAAATATCCGAAATTCACATACGGATGATTTTTAATATCTTCATTCTGACAAAATACTGATCAAATACCTCAATATTAATTCCTTCATTTATATTCACATAAAATAAATATTTCATTATTAATAATTAATTATTCACAAATAATATTACAGAATCACGATATGACAACCAGGTCGTTCCCAGGAAAGAGGGGACTTTCCAATAAGGATTTCTCCTTATTGGCGCGTAATTAGGTGACCAAACCCCTTTTCTAGACAGAACTTCCTCAGATATTGTCAATAATGCTATCTAATAATATTATTCAAATAATATGAATTATTGATCTGATAATGGGAAATATTGTGCAGTGATAATTATTGAAATAACAATAATATAAAATATCAACGTAGCAATTATTGAATCAATAAAATAAAATATTAAACAGTAATTACTGTAACAATTATTGAGTAGTGCCTTCTTACGTAAGAATTAATAAATTAAAAATACTGTGCAATATCGTGTGCTACTGTGCAACCACGCGTATTACTATATTTTAACCACCGGGTATTCTAACAGTGTTAACGGTAACAACTACGCCGTTATTTGTAAAAACTCAAACTTGTCATTTTTTTCATCTGACCGTTTTCTGTTATGGGGCTCACAAATGGCTGCGCCATCGTACGAATATTCCCCGATAGTAAGAATATTCCACGACCAAATAAATATTTCTCGACAACAATGAATATTTTATAACCACTTACTTATTTTACAAAATTTGCACATTTCACCCATAACCAAAGCATTATATCAAATTAACATCTTATTATTCAAAATAATAATTAGAGGAAATTCAATTTTATTTATAAAAAGTTGGGGCCTTACAACCTCCCCTCCTTATAAAATTTTGTCCTCGAAATTGACGTACGTACCTGGTGTTTTGAAAAGGTGAGGATACCTCGTTTTCATTTCCGATTCTAACTCCCAGGTTATTTCCTCAATAGCATGGTTCCTCTACAAAACTTTAACTTGTGGTATAACATTTGTGCGTAGGACATGCTCGATCTTAACAGGTACCTCCTCGTATGTTAAATTTTTAGTTATCTCGTCTGGTTCTAACTCCATAATGTAGTTTGGGTCTTTCACATATTTACGAAGCACGTATATGTGAAACACATTATGAACACGAGACATGCTTGGAGGTAATGCGAGTCTCTAGGCCACATTTCCTATTCGGTTAAGAATCTCAAATGGACCAATAAATCGTGGATTGAACTTTCCTTTCTTCCCAAATCTTGTAACTCCCTTCCATGGAGTAACACGTAACAATACATGATCCCCAATATTAAATTCCACGTCCTTTCGATGAAGATTCGCATAACTCTTTTGTCGATCCTGTGCCGTTTGTATACGTTGTCGGATCATTTGGATATTCTCTGTAGTTATATATACCATCTCTGGTCCCAACAACGTTGCTTCTCCCACCTCATCAGAACATACTGGAGAGTGATACTTTCGTCCATACAATGCTTCGAATGGAGCCACAGCTATACTTGCCTGATAACTATTGTTGTAGGAGAATTCCACCAATGGTAGGTACTTATCCTAACTCCCTTTGAAATATAGGACACAGAGTCTTAATAGATCTTCAAGAGTTTGAATAGTCCTTTCTAATTGCCTGTCCGTTTGAGGATGGTATGCCGAACTGAATTGTAAATTCGTGCACATAGCTTTCTGCAAGCTAACCCAAAATCGTGAAGTGAATCTTGGGTCACGATATGAAACTATGGATACTGGCATGTCATGAAATCTCACAATCTCATTCACGTACATATGAGCAAGACGTTCAAGGGAATAAGTCTCCCGTATCGGCAATAAATCAGCAGACTTGGTTTATCTATCAACAATAACTCAAATCGCATCTATGCCTTGAGAAACCTTGGGAAAACCCGTAACGAAATCCATGGTAATGTGTTCTCACTTCCATTTTAGAATCTCAAGTGGTTGCAATGGACACTTTGGTACTTGATGCTCCTCCTTTACACGTTGACAAGTTAAACACCTCGAGATAAATTCCGCGATCTCTCTCTTTATATTGCTCCACCAAAATATATGTCGAAGATCATGATACATTTTGGTACTCCCAAGATAGATTGTAAATGGTGTGTTGTGTGCCTCCATCATGATTCTATGCTTCAAGTTAGAATCGTTAGAAATACAAAGTCTGGAGTTGACTCGAAGTATTCCTTCTTCATCGATTCTTGCTTCTGGAATAGCACCTTCTTGCACTTTCTTCTTCATACGCATCAGCTCTAGGTCCGTAGCTTGAGCAGCTTTAACTTTATTGATTAAAGTCGATTTTAATCATATATTTGACATTATCATGTGGGTCCTTGGAGTCTTTAACTCTATCTCCATCCTTTGCAAGTCATACCAAATGGGTCTTTGCGTTGACGAAATTTTATAAGAAAGGGAGGTTGTAAGACCCTAACTTTTTATGAATAAAGATTTAATTTTCTTTAAATATTATTTTTTTGAATAATACGGTGTTGATTTGATATAATATTGTAGTTATGGGTGATATGTGCAAATTTTATAAAGTAAGCAAGAGGTCATAAAATATTTATTTTGTCGGGCAATATTCATTTTGGTCGGGGGATATTCTTTTTGTCGGGAATATCCGTACGATAGCGCAATTATTGGTGGACCACATAACGGAATAACTGTCGGTTATAGAAAGCGACAGAAATAACCTTTTTATAAAAATAACGGTAAAACTTTTACCGTTAAAACTGTTGAAATACCCAGTGATAAAAGTACAGTAATGCGCGTGGCTGCACAGTGGCACACGGTATTGTACAGTATCTCTGATTATTGATTCTTACGTAAGAAGTCACTCAATAATTGATACAGTAAAATTGCACAGTCTTTCATATTATTGCTACAGTGATAACTGAATAGTAATTTACATTATTGATTCAATAATTATCACGATACAGTAACTCATATTATTGAAATAATATTATTAGATAGCATTATTGATAATGACTAGAAAGTTTTGTCGAGAAAAGGAGTTAGATTATATAATTACGTGCCAGTAAAGAGAAATCCTTATCGGAAAGTCCCTTCTTTCATGGAAACAATCTGGTTGTCAGTATTGTGAATTTATAATATCAATTAGAAATAATTATTGAAAGATTGAAAAGTTATAAATAATTGATGAATAAAATAAAATTATTGATAAATATGATAAGTAAATATTTGTTTAATTTGATATAAATGGAGGAGTTTTAGCATGAGATATTTGTTGAAAATTTGGCATATTTTGCTATGGAACCATAATTATCTTCTCTGATAAAATATTTATTCAAATATATTATTATAATATATTATAATAGTATAAGTTTATAATTGTTTAAATAGTAAAATTATTATAATATATATATATATATATATATATATATATATATATATATATATATATATATATATAAACATGTGAAATAAATGGGTGGAGGTGAGAAGTTTGAATTTGAATTCACTCTTTCAAAAGGTATGTGCTGCATGATTTTCAAAAAATAATGTGCGTATAAATTTTATCAGAAGTGGTGTGCTACTACTTTTCTATAAATAGGCTGCTTAGTTAAACAATAAAACTCACCCCAGAATCAGAAAATTCTCTCTCTATAATATTTAGCGTATTTCTTGTAAGTATAAGGATATGTTGAGTGTTGATAACAATGCAAGATTTCTTCAACATAATCTCTGTTATTCCAGTCAGAACTACTTTCCTATTAAGGTAAATGATATTATTTTTTTTCTTGTAAAGAATGTTATTTTCTTTCAATACTTGTAGATGATATTATTTCCTTCCATACTCGTAAGGGATATCATTTTCTTTCATACTCCATATCATGTAAGTGATATTATTTCATCTCATATTCCTAAATTTAAAACTTACTATGGTAAGTATTGCTTCTATAATTTCTGAAATGATTAGAAATTTCTTAAGGATTACTCTTCATCTAATATCATTTTACTAAAATATTGGTCTGAAATTTTGTATTAAATTTTGAATTTTTTTATGTCTGGGTACTATTCATACGGTACTAATTATGGGTACTATTTATACGGTACTATTCATGAGTACTATTCACAACAGAATTTAATTTCTTTTCTTTGTCCAAATTATCTTTTATGAATCTTATTATTGAAATTGAATCCATGTTATGGTCTCACTTGATTCATTCTTATTGGCATTATCATAATTCTCAGACTTAAATTATGTTGAAAGTTATCTTTGGCCCGTAGTGCAAAGATGAACGGTTGATTGATGAATATCTTTGGGTTGTAGTGCGAAGATTAACTGTGGATTGATATTTTTGGTCCGTAGTGCAAAGATGGACATGTGTTTGGCATGATCATAGCCCCTGGTGATACAAAAATTTATCTTTGGCCCGTAGTGCATAGATAATTTGTTGATTGAAAATAATTATTAATTGATGTTACATGGATAAAATATTGATGATAAACTTTTAAATCATGGAAGATAGTAGACATTATGCTCTACTTGACTCTTCTAATGGATTGTTGTCTTCGCTGCAGTTGTTGATCTAAAACTTATTGTCTATTATATTTTATCAGATTTTTCCCTGTTGAAGACTAAGGATAATTTGTTCTACATTAGCTGTAAGATCCCAACTTTTATAAATAAAGATAAATTTTTTATAAATACCATTTTTGAATATTATGGAGTTAATTTGATATAATATTATAGTTGTGGGTAATATTTATAAATTTTGCAAAGTACGCAAGTTGTTATATAATATTCGATTGGTCGGGGAATATTCGTTTTAACAGGAAATATTCGTACAACGGCATAATCATTGGTGTAACCCACAACGAAATTATTGTCGGATTGAGAAAACGACAAAAATATTTTATTAAAAATAACGGCGGAAGTTTTACCATTGATACTGTTGAACTACTCGGTAGTAAAAGTACAGTAATGCGTGTAGTTGCATAGTAGCACACGATATTGATTATTAATGCTTATGTGAGAAGTCACTCAGTTTGATTCAATTATTGTCAGTTAATAATATGAATTATTTAGCGATAATGAAGTTTTGTTTTATTCGTATTATTAACGTAATAAAACAGAAATATCTTTTTATATAAAACAGAATACTTTATTAAAGTTATTCTATAAATAGAATATATTATATTTTATTTAAAAGATTTTTCGTTAAATATGGACCGTCAGATTAAAGTAATCAATCTGAACCGTTCATGGATTAGTTACTATGCATTCTATTTTTCTATAAATAGCAGCTCATTCCTTCATTATTTCTTACGAATTCACTGAACTCTAGAGAGAGAAACTATAGAGAGAAACTATAGAGAGAGAGAGGAAAAGTATTCTGCTACTTAACTACTTCCTTATTTCAGTTCTTCTTTAAAACGGTAAGGGGTGTTATTCTTTCTTATTCATGAAGAGAACTGTTGTTATTCCATTTCTTATTATTCTGTTGGAATAACCTGTATACGCAGTCTACCCTATACTTGGTGACATTCTTCTGTTATTCTGTTGAAACATCCTGTCTGTGTGTTTTACACCGGACCTGGTTCCGTCTTGTTATTATTCTGTTGGAACATCCTGTCTGTGTGTTTTACACCGGACCTGGTTCCGTTTTTATTATTATTCTGTTGGAACATCCTGTCTGTGTGTTTTACACCGGACCTGGTTCCGTCTTGTTAATATTCTGTTGGAACATCCTGTCTGTGTGTTTTACACCGGACCTGGTTCCATTATTTATTATTCTGTCGGAATATCCTGTCTGTGCATTTACGCCGAACCTAGTTTCATTATTTATTATTCTGTCGGAATATCCTGTCTGTGTATTTACGCCGGACCTGGTTCTATTATTTATTATTCTGTTGGAATAACCTGTCTGTGCAGTCTATCGCATGCCGGGTGATTTCTTTTATTATTCCATTCTTTATTATACTCAGTTGGTTAAGTTTTAACTTCTATACTCCATGAAATTAGTGAAATATCCTTGATAATTGCGGTTCATCCAGTATCTTTTCATGAAAATATTCTTCTAAGCATTCTTGAATTTTACTCCACAAAGCAGTATCATGTTGACAATTTGGACGTTGTTAATTCTTGGATAAATTAATTCTTGAACTTGTTTTATTGAATTCTTATATCATTGTTATCATCCTCATGTTTATAAAATGTTGAAACTCATCTGTGGCCTGTAGTGCATAGATGGACTTGGTATGATTATGACAAGGGATTATTCGGTATAATCATGACCGTAATGTTACAAATGATGTGGTAAAAGTCCTCATTAGCCCGTAGTGCATTAATAGACAGTTGTTGGCATGATCATGACCATTAATAAATACACGAATATCCTTGGTCGTAGTACAAGGGTGATTCGATGATGTGGATTATTTTATTAAGCTGAGTCCCAGTGATAATAGTGTTGAAAAACCTTTTAAATCATAGAAGACAGTAGACTTTATTCTCAACTTGACTCTTTTAATGGATTGCTTGTTCCGCTGCAGTTAAACTTGATGTTCGTTATATTTTATCAGTTTAGCACTGTTGAAGGCTAATGATAATTTATTCTGCATTATCTTAGTCATAATATTTCTTACTGGACTAGTTGAGCTCACCCTTTCTTTCACTGTTCTCTTCAGGAAATGAGAATATAGCTGGGACGAGACGGGGAACGGAGTGATGGACCAGATGATAGTATTAGTAGTCCTCACTATTCTATTAAATAGTGTAAGACCCCGAATTTTATGAAATAAAAGTATTCACTTTTTCTTATAATTATTATTTAGTAAATGGTTAAATTGATAAATGTTAAAGTTAAGGGTGATATATGAATTTTTTTTTTCGAAATACACAAGTGGTTATAAAATATTCATTGTTGTCGGGGAATATTCGCTTGGTCGTAGAATATTCTTACTGTCGGAGAATATTCGTACGACGGCGCAGTCTTTTGTGGGCCCCATAACGGAAAGCGATTGGATGAAGAAAACGACAAGAGTAAGTTGTTTATAAATAACGACGTAGTTGTTACCGTTAACACTGTTGGAATACCCGGTGGTTAAAACACAGTAATACACGTTGTTGCACAGTAGCACACGGTATTGCACCAATTATTGATTTTTACGTAAGAAGGCATTACTCAATAATTGTTACAGTAATTACTGTTCAGTATTTTATTTTATTGATTCAATAATTGCTGCGTTGATATTTTATATTACTGTTGTTTTAATAATTGTCACTACACAGTATATTCTATTATCGGAGCAATAATTCATATTATCTGAATAATATTATTAGATAACATTATTGGCAATGTCTAGAAAGTTCTGTCTAAGGAGAGGTTTGGTCATCTAATTGCGCGCCAGTAAGGAAGAGATCCTTATTGAAAAGCCCCCTCTTTCTTGGGAATTGCCTGGTTGCCGGTACTGCGATTCTGTAATATTATTTGTGAATAATTAATTATTGATTTATATGATGAGGAAAATATTGATTTTATGTGGATATAGATGGAGAAAATTTTTAAATGTGACAATTGTTGAAAATTAATATTTTATCTTTTTCTGATAAAATAATTCATTTAAATATATTATTTTAATAATATATTAACGGTGATATTTTTACAATGAATGTGGGATATATGAGTATATGAGGAGGAAGAGTATTTTTGTTAGATTAAATGTTTAACACATGTTTTGTGTGTTGGTGGACACAATTCTTAACCGAAAATTTATTATAGACTGTAAAATTATCCGTTTGTGGATTTCGGTCAATTTTTGTTTGAAATTTGGAAAAACTTTCTTCTGCAAAGTTGTAGAGAATTGAATTTCCTATAAAAAATAACGAGATTCGAATTTTCTGATGAAAGGGCTATTTATTATGAATTATTGAAGTTTCGAAATTCTGAAATAATTGATTTTTGGAAGTTTTAATTATTTTTGTTTAGAAAAATGTTTTTTTGTATTTTGTGGACATCATTAACATGTGTTATGGCTGAATTCAGATGGTCAAGGTGGGCTAAGGAAAATTTGTTAATTATATTATTATTATATTCAATTTTCTGCTTTGGTGTTCTAAGCATTTTCCTATAAATAGGGTGCTTAGGTTAGAATTGAAAATCACACCAGAAACTGAAGTTTTCTCTCTATTTCTCTCTCGATATATTGAGCGTATTCTTGTGAGTATTTTGATACTTTGAGTGTTGCTATACGGTGCAAGTTCGTTCAGCGTTATTCCAGTCAGAAGTACTGCTCTTTTGAGGTAAGGGATAGTAAGGGATTTTAAGGGTTGTTATGTTTTTCAATTTCGTAATTTTTCGGACCTTCAAAAATTCTAGAAAAATTTGAGATGATATTTTGATGAGTTTTATTGATTGTGTCCAAAAATAACGATTTTTGGATGTATGGATTAAGAGTGGTGGATTTTATGAGAAAATACTATTTTAAAAGTAACCGCTTATAATTCCTTGTGGTTAACTCCAAAATTAATGAAATTTTTATTGGGAGTACATGTATATGATAGAAGTATACTCTGTTAATTTTAGAATTTTTAGATAAAAGTACAATTTTTGATAAATGTCTAAATATTCGGCTGTTTTGGCCATATGAAAAATAGTAAATGACTTTTAAAAATTCTGAGAAAAATATATGTTCACTATGGGACTATATTATGCTAAATCCCAGAAAAGAAATATTTTTGAAACTGATTTGGTATTTTTTATGAAAATGGTCTAGTTATGAGTAAATGAATTAAATATGTTTTGTGAAGTAAGAAAATTAGAAAATAGGATTTTATGGCTTGAGAATCCTATATGAGGTATATGCAGATTTTTGATGAGGGTTTTTGGTTATTGGTGATGAAATATTATGAGTTTGACATTTTAAGATGATTAAATGCATTATTTAGTAAGGTGTAAACAATTAAAATAAATTGTTTATAAGTTTAAGAAATGTTATTCTTCCAATATTATTATACCGAAATATTGGTATGTATTTTATTGTGGAATTTCTACCTTTTTGAGTCAGAGTTACTATTCACGAGTTACTATTCATGAGTTACTATTCACGAGTTACTATTCACGAGTTACTATTCACGGGTACTATTCATGACAAAATTGGTTTCTTTTTCTAACCAAATTATAGTTGATTTATGAATATTACTCTGGAGATTAAAACTATATATTGATTATATTATTTTTATTATCATATATAACATTTTATAACCCTGATGTTGAAATTCTCTTTCACTAGAGTGTAAAGATGGGTAGATTATTGGTATGATCATGACTAGGGTTCTCTTTGGCCAGTAGTGAAAAGTTGAATTGTGACTGGTATGATCATGACCATTGAATTTATATTGAATATCTTTAGCTTAAGTGAAAATGTGAATTTATCAACATGGTTATAATTATTGTTTATATAAATTCTGAAATGATTATGTATTTCTTTGATATATGAATGTCTTTGGCCTGTAGTGCAAAGATGACCTGTTGTTGAATATCTTTTGGCCTGTAGTGCAAAGATGAACTGTTGATGAATATCTTTGGCCTGTAGTGCAAAGATGAATTTATTAGTATGATTATGAACAGGAACTGTGATTTGGTATAATCATGATCTTTGATGTTTCAGGTAAAGACAGGTGATGAAAATTATCTTTGTTCTGGATGAGAAGAGGAATTTAGAACTACAAATATGATTATGAGTTATACATGTGATTGTGGACAAGAATTGTTGATTGATGTTACAGGGATAAAACATTGTTGGTGGACTTTTAACATGGAGAAGATAATAGACTTTGTAGTCTATTTGACTCTTCTAATGGATTGCTCGTTCCACTGCAACTATGGTTGAAAAGTTTTATCATCTACCATATGTTCTAAATCTCTGATTTATTATTGATGAATGCTATTGATAATTTAATTATCTTTAGTCATGATATTCTTTACTGGGCTAGTTGTGCTCACCCTTCTATTTCACAATTCCTTTCAGGTAATAAGAGTGTAGATGGGTCGAGCGGGGGTAACAGGGGAATAGAACGGTAGTCATCATTTAGTAGTTATATTTGGTGAATCATCTTGGGTGAAGCGAACCCAACGTTGGAAGGGTGTTTTGCCACTATCATACAAGATGTCTAACGACACACAACCTCGTGTCATCATAAGACATGGTTGTGCACATCCACTTGCCGAGTATATCTACGAGCACTACCTATATAATCTTTGTGTTTGTTTGAAGTATAATTCTCAATTAGAGACAGTTGAGATAATGATAAGTCGAGAGAAGACTCACCATTGGGAAGAATATGATAGTAATCTTCTCATTTTTCTTTGGGATTTATTGGGTCAACCAAGGATAATTCTGTGGCCATATGATATCTATAATAACCTAGAAGCATGGCCTCCCATGTACGAAGGTTTCCTTGAACACTTCCCAAATATTCTAATTTTTAAAACAGTTTTTGACTATACCTTTATGTAAGGTGTCATTGTGAGGTGCTGTCCACGGTTGGGACATGAGTCACATTCGGTATATATTTGTATCCAAACTCACAGCATATGTGTTGTTGTATTTTGCACGATAATTGTTGTAATAAAGTTGTAGTTATTTTCTGTACCATGTATTTGGCGACTCAGAATGGGTTGGATGGAATGGACCTATTTTGGGGGCGTCACAGTTGGTATCAGAGCTTAGGGATATGATCTCTGACGGAGATCGGGGAATAGGACTAGGAGGAGAGAGACGAGTAAATCCTTCGCTAGTGTGTCCTACCTAAGCTTATTTGTTGGTCAGTCATAATATCGAGATATTATGTGATATGTTAATTTGTTCAATTAACCTTTATTTTGAAGCTGTATTCTAGAATGATATCTGAAATACAGGAGATGAGCAATGAAGAAATTATGATGACAGGAAAGATAGAATCTGAAATGAAAGTAAGGTATTCTCAACTCTTTAAAATACCAGGTACGTAAATTTCGAGGACGAAATTTCATAAGGAGGGGAGATTGTAAGACCCCGAATTTTATGAAATAAAAGTATTCACTTTTTCTTATAATTATTATTTAGTAAATGGTTAAATTGATAAATGTTAAAGTTAAGGGTGATATATGAATTTTTTTTTTCGAAATACACAAGTGGTTATAAAATATTCATTGTTGTCGGGGAATATTCGCTTGGTCGTAGAATATTCTTACTGTCGGAGAATATTCGTACGACGGCGCAGTCTTTTGTGGGCCCCATAACGGAAAGCGATTGGATGAAGAAAACGACAAGAGTAAGTTGTTTATAAATAACGGCGTAGTTGTTACCGTTAACACTGTTGGAATACCCGGTGGTTAAAACACAGTAATACACGTTGTTGCACAGTAGCACACGGTATTGCACCAATTATTGATTTTTACGTAAGAAGGCATTACTCAATAATTGTTACAGTAATTACTGTTCAGTATTTTATTTTATTGATTCAATAATTGCTGCGTTGATATTTTATATTACTGTTGTTTTAATAATTGTCACTACACAGTATATTCTATTATCAGAGCAATAATTCATATTATCTGAATAATATTATTAGATAACATTATTGGCAATGTCTAGAAAGTTCTGTCTAAGGAGAGGTTTGGTCATCTAATTGCGCGCCAGTAAGGAAGAGATCCTTATTGAAAAGCCCTCTCTTTCCTGGGAATTGCCTGGTTGCCGGTACTGCGATTCTGTAATATTATTTGTGAATAATTAATTATTGATTTATATGATGAGGAAAATATTGATTTTATATGGATATAGATGGAGAAAATTTTTAAATGTGACAATTGTTGAAAATTAATATTTTATCTTTTTCTGATAAAATAATTCATTTAAATATATTATTTTAATAATATATTAACGGTGATATTTTTACAATGAATGTGGGATATATGAGTATATGAGGAGGAAGAGTATTTTTGTTAGATTAAATGTTTAACACATGTTTTGTGTGTTGGTGGACACAATTCTTGACCGAAAATTTATTATAGACTGTAAAATTATCCGTTTGTGGATTTCGGTCAATTTTTGTTTGAAATTTGGAAAAACTTTCTTCTGCAAAGTTGTAGAGAATTGAATTTCCTATAAAAAATAGCGAGATTCGAATTTTCTGATGAAAGGGCTATTTATTATGAATTATTGAAGTTCCGAAATTCTGAAATAATTAATTTTTGGAAGTTTTAATTATTTTTGTTTAGAAAAATATTTTTTTGTATTTTGTGGACATCATTAACATGTGTTATGGCTGAATTCAGATGGTCAAGGTGGGCTAAGGAAAATTTGTTAAATATATTATTATTATATTCAATTTTCTGCTTTGGTGTTCTAAGCATTTTCCTATAAATAGGGTGCTTAGGTTAGAATTGAAAATCACACCAGAAACTGAAGTTTTCTCTCTATTTCTCTCTCGATATATTGAGCGTATTCTTGTGAGTATTTTGATACTTTGAGTGTTGCTATACGGTGCAAGTTCGTTCAGCGTTATTCCAGTCAGAAGTACTGCTCTTTTGAGGTAAGGGATAGTAAGGGATTTTAAGGGTTGTTATGTTTTTCAATTTCGTAATTTTTCGGACCTTCAAAAATTCTAGAAAAATTTGAGATGATATTTTGATGTGTTTTATTGATTGTGTCCAAAAATAGCGATTTTTGGATGTATGGATTAAGAGTGGTGGATTTTATGAGAAAATACTATTTTAAAAGTAACCGCTTATAATTCCTTGTGGTTAACTCCAAAATTGATGAAATTTTTATTGGGAGTACATGTATATGATAGAAGTATACTCTGTTAATTTTAGAATTTTTAGATAAAAGTACAATTTTTGATAAATGTCTAAATATTCGGCTGTTTTGGCCATATGAAAAATAGTAAATGACTTTTAAAAATTCTGAGAAAAATATATGTTCACTATGGGACTATATTATGCTAAATCTCAGAAAAGAAATATTTTTGAAACTGATTTGGTATTTTTTATGAAAATGGTCTAGTTATGAGTAAATGAATTAAATATGTTTTGTGAAGTAAGAAAATTAAAAAATAGGATTTTATGGCTTGAGAATCCTATATGAGGTATATGCAGATTTTTGATGAGGGTTTTTGGTTATTGGTGATGAAATCTTATGAGTTTGACATTTTAAGATGATTAAATGCATTATTTAGTAAGGTGTAAACAATTAAAATAAATTGTTTATAAGTTGAAGAAATGTTATTCTTCCAATATCATTATACCGAAATATTGGTATGTATTTTATTGTGGAATTTCTACCTTTTTGAGTCGGGGTTACTATTCACGAGTTACTATTCATGAGTTACTATTCACGAGTTACTATTCACGAGTTACTATTCACGGGTACTATTCATGACAAAATTGGTTTCTTTTTCTAACCAAATTATAGTTGATTTATGAATATTACTCTGGAGATTAAAACTATATATTGATTATATTGCTTTTATTATCATATATAACATTTTATAACCCTGATGTTGAAATTCTCTTTCACTAGAGTGTAAAGATGGGTAGATTATTGGTATGATCATGACTAGGGTTCTCTTTGGCCAGTAGTGAAAAGTTAAATTGTGACTGGTATGATCATGACCATTGAATTTATATTGAATATCTTAGCTTAAGTGAAAATGTGAATTTATCAACATGGTTATAATTATTGTTTATATAAATTCTGAAATGATTATGTATTTCTTTGATATATGAATGTCTTTGGCCTATAGTGCAAAGATGACCTGTTGTTGAATATCTTTTGGCCTGTAGTGCAAAGATGAACTGTTGATGAATATCTTTGGCCTGTAGTGCAAAGATGAATTTATTAGTATGATTATGAACAGGAACTGTGATTTGGTATAATCATGATCTTTGATGTTTCAGGTAAAGACAGGTGATGAAAATTATCTTTGTTCTGGATGAGAAGAGGAATTTAGAACTACAAATATGATTATGAGTTATACATGTGATTGTGGACAAGAATTGTTGATTGATGTTACAGGGATAAAACATTGTTGGTGGACTTTTAACATGGAGAAGATAATAGACTTTGTAGTCTATTTGACTCTTCTAATGGATTGTTCGTTCCACTGCAACTATGGTTGAAAAGTTTTATCATCTACCATATGTTCTAAATCTCTGATTTATTATTGATGAATGCTATTGATAATTTAATTATCTTTAGTCATGATATTCTTTACTGGGCTAGTTGTGCTCACCCTTCTATTTCACAATTCCTTTCAGGTAATAAGAGTGTAGATGGGTCGAGCGGGGGTAACAGGGGAATAGAACGGTGGTCATCATTTAGTAGTTATATTTGGTGAATCATCTTGGGTGAAGCGAACCCAACGTTGGAAGGGTGTTTTGCCACTATCATACAAGATGTCTAACGACACACAACCTCGTGTCATCATAAGACATGGTTGTGCACATCCACTTGCCGAGTATATCTACGAGCACTACCTATATATTCTTTGTGTTTGTTTGAAGTATAATTCTCAATTAGAGACAGTTGAGATAATGATAAGTCGAGAGAAGACTCACCATTGGGAAGAATATGATAGTAATCTTCTCATTTTTCTTTGGGATTTATTGGGTCAACCAAGGATAATTCTGTGGCCATATGATATCTATAATAACCTAGAAGCATGGCCTCCCATGTACGAAGGTTTCCTTGAACACTTCCCAAATATTCTAATTTTTAAAACAGTTTTTGACTATACCTTTATGTAAGGTGTCATTGTGAGGTGCTGTCCACGGTTGGGACATGAGTCACATTCGGTATATATTTGTATCCAAACTCACAGCATATGTGTTGTTGTATTTTGCACGATAATTGTTGTAATAAAGTTGTAGTTATTTTCTGTACCATGTATTTGGCGACTCAGAATGGGTTGGATGGAATGGACCTATTTTGGGGGCGTCACAGTTGGTATCAGAGCTTAGGGATATGATCTCTGACGGAGATCGGGGAATAGGACTAGGAGGAGAGAGACGAGTAAATTCTTCGCTAGTGTGTCCTACCTAAGCTTATTTGTTGGTCAGTCATAATATCGAGATATTATGTGATATGTTAATTTGTTCAATTAACCTTTATTTTGAAGCTGTATTCTAGAATGATATCTGAAATACAGGAGATGAGCAATGAAGAAATTATGATGACAGGAAAGATAGAATCTGAAATGAAAGTAAGGTATTCTCAACTCTTTAAAATACCAGGTACGTAAATTTCGAGGACGAAATTTCATAAGGAGGGGAGATTGTAAGACCCCGAATTTTATGAAATAAAAGTATTCACTTTTTCTTATAATTATTATTTAGTAAATGGTTAAATTGATAAATGTTAAAGTTAAGGGTGATATATGAATTTTTTTTTTCGAAATACACAAGTGGTTATAAAATATTCATTGTTGTCGGGGAATATTCGCTTGGTCGTAGAATATTCTTACTGTCGGAGAATATTCGTACGACGGCGCAGTCTTTTGTGGGCCCCATAACGGAAAGCGATTGGATGAAGAAAACGACAAGAGTAAGTTGTTTATAAATAACGGCGTAGTTGTTACCGTTAACACTGTTGGAATACCCGGTGGTTAAAACACAGTAATACACGTTGTTGCACAGTAGCACACGGTATTGCACCAATTATTGATTTTTACGTAAGAAGGCATTACTCAATAATTGTTACAGTAATTACTGTTCAGTATTTTATTTTATTGATTCAATAATTGCTGCGTTGATATTTTATATTACTGTTGTTTTAATAATTGTCACTACACAGTATATTCTATTATCGGAGCAATAATTCATATTATCTGAATAATATTATTAGATAACATTATTGGCAATGTCTAGAAAGTTCTGTCTAAGGAGAGGTTTGGTCATCTAATTGCGCGCCAGTAAGGAAGAGATCCTTATTGAAAAGCCCCCTCTTTCCTGGGAATTGCCTGGTTGCCGGTACTGCGATTCTGTAATATTATTTGTGAATAATTAATTATTGATTTATATGATGAGGAAAATATTGATTTTATATGGATATAGATGGAGAAAATTTTTAAATGTGACAATTGTTGAAAATTAATATTTTATCTTTTTCTGATAAAATAATTCATTTAAATATATTATTTTAATAATATATTAACGGTGATATTTTTACAATGAATGTGGGATATATGAGTATATGAGGAGGAAGAGTATTTTTGTTAGATTAAATGTTTAACACATGTTTTGTGTGTTGGTGGACACAATTCTTGACCGAAAATTTATTATAGACTGTAAAATTATCCGTTTGTGGATTTCGGTCAATTTTTGTTTGAAATTTGGAAAAACTTTCTTCTGCAAAGTTGTAGAGAATTGAATTTCCTATAAAAAATAGCGAGATTCGAATTTTCTGATGAAAGGGCTATTTATTATGAATTATTGAAGTTCCGAAATTCTGAAATAATTAATTTTTGGAAGTTTTAATTATTTTTGTTTAGAAAAATATTTTTTTGTATTTTGTGGACATCATTAACATGTGTTATGGCTGAATTCAGATGGTCAAGGTGGGCTAAGGAAAATTTGTTAAATATATTATTATTATATTCAATTTTCTGCTTTGGTGTTCTAAGCATTTTCCTATAAATAGGGTGCTTAGGTTAGAATTGAAAATCACACCAGAAACTGAAGTTTTCTCTCTATTTCTCTCTCGATATATTGAGCGTATTCTTGTGAGTATTTTGATACTTTGAGTGTTGCTATACGGTGCAAGTTCGTTCAGCGTTATTCCAGTCAGAAGTACTGCTCTTTTGAGGTAAGGGATAGTAAGGGATTTTAAGGGTTGTTATGTTTTTCAATTTCGTAATTTTTCGGACCTTCAAAAATTCTAGAAAAATTTGAGATGATATTTTGATGTGTTTTATTGATTGTGTCCAAAAATAGCGATTTTTGGATGTATGGATTAAGAGTGGTGGATTTTATGAGAAAATACTATTTTAAAAGTAACCGCTTATAATTCCTTGTGGTTAACTCCAAAATTGATGAAATTTTTATTGGGAGTACATGTATATGATAGAAGTATACTCTGTGAATTTTAGAATTTTTAGATAAAAGTACAATTTTTGATAAATGTCTAAATATTCGGCTGTTTTGGCCATATGAAAAATAGTAAATGACTTTTAAAAATTCTGAGAAAAATATATGTTCACTATGGGACTATATTATGCTAAATCTCAGAAAAGAAATATTTTTGAAACTGATTTGGTATTTTTTATGAAAATGGTCTAGTTATGAGTAAATGAATTAAATATGTTTTGTGAAGTAAGAAAATTAAAAAATAGGATTTTATGGCTTGAGAATCCTATATGAGGTATATGCAGATTTTTGATGAGGGTTTTTGGTTATTGGTGATGAAATCTTATGAGTTTGACATTTTAAGATGATTAAATGCATTATTTAGTAAGGTGTAAACAATTAAAATAAATTGTTTATAAGTTGAAGAAATGTTATTCTTCCAATATCATTATACCGAAATATTGGTATGTATTTTATTGTGGAATTTCTACCTTTTTGAGTCGGGGTTACTATTCACGAGTTACTATTCATGAGTTACTATTCACGAGTTACTATTCACGAGTTACTATTCACGGGTACTATTCATGACAAAATTGGTTTCTTTTTCTAACCAAATTATAGTTGATTTATGAATATTACTCTGGAGATTAAAACTATATATTGATTATATTGCTTTTATTATCATATATAACATTTTATAACCCTGATGTTGAAATTCTCTTTCACTAGAGTGTAAAGATGGGTAGATTATTGGTATGATCATGACTAGGGTTCTCTTTGGCCAGTAGTAAAAAGTTAAATTGTGACTGGTATGATCATGACCATTGAATTTATATTGAATATCTTAGCTTAAGTGAAAATGTGAATTTATCAACATGGTTATAATTATTGTTTATATAAATTCTGAAATGATTATGTATTTCTTTGATATATGAATGTCTTTGGCCTATAGTGCAAAGATGACCTGTTGTTGAATATCTTTTGGCCTGTAGTGCAAAGATGAACTGTTGATGAATATCTTTGGCCTGTAGTGCAAAGATGAATTTATTAGTATGATTATGAACAGGAACTGTGATTTGGTATAATCATGATCTTTGATGTTTCAGGTAAAGACAAGTGATGAAAATTATCTTTGTTCTGGATGAGAAGAGGAATTTAGAACTACAAATATGATTATGAGTTATACATGTGATTGTGGACAAGAATTGTTGATTGATGTTACAGGGATAAAACATTGTTGGTGGACTTTTAACATGGAGAAGATAATAGACTTTGTAGTCTATTTGACTCTTCTAATGGATTGTTCGTTCCACTGCAACTATGGTTGAAAAGTTTTATCATCTACCATATGTTCTAAATCTCTGATTTATTATTGATGAATGCTATTGATAATTTAATTATCTTTAGTCATGATATTCTTTACTGGGCTAGTTGTGCTCACCCTTCTATTTCACAATTCCTTTCAGGTAATAAGAGTGTAGATGGGTCGAGCGGGGGTAACAGGGGAATAGAACGGTGGTCATCATTTAGTAGTTATATTTGGTGAATCATCTTGGGTGAAGCGAACCCAACGTTGGAAGGGTGTTTTGCCACTATCATACAAGATGTCTAACGACACACAACCTCGTGTCATCATAAGACATGGTTGTGCACATCCACTTGCCGAGTATATCTACGAGCACTACCTATATATTCTTTGTGTTTGTTTGAAGTATAATTCTCAATTAGAGACAGTTGAGATAATGATAAGTCGAGAGAAGACTCACCATTGGGAAGAATATGATAGTAATCTTCTCATTTTTCTTTGGAATTTATTGGGTCAACCAAGGATAATTCTGTGGCCATATGATATCTATCATAACCTAGAAGCATGGCCTCCCATGTACGAAGGTTTCCTTGAACACTTCCCAAATATTCTAATTTTTAAAACAGTTTTTGACTATACCTTTATGTAAGGTGTCATTGTGAGGTGCTGTCCACGGTTGGGACATGAGTCACATTCGGTATATATTTGTATCCAAACTCACAGCATATGTGTTGTTGTATTTTGCACGACAATTGTTGTAATAAAGTTGTAGTTATTTTCTGTACCATGTATTTGGCGACTCAGAATGGGTTGGATGGAATGGACCTATTTTGGGGGCGTCACAAATAGTGTAAGAATAATTGTAATGAGGACTCCTTTTGAGTTTGTATAGTCTATAGTAGACAATAATTGTATTCAAACTCACAGTTATATTTTGTCGTATTGTACACGACAGTTGTATTAGTAAGTTGTATTTGTATTCTGTACCATGTATCTGACGACCCAAGATAGGTGATGTATACCTAATTTTGGGGGCGTCACAGTTGGTATCAGAGCTTAGGGATATGATCCCTGGCTAAGATGTGAGAATAGAACTAGGAGGGGAGAGACGGGGAATTCCTTTGCTAGTGTAACCTACCTAAGTTTATTTGCATGGTATTTAATTGGTCGGTCATAATATAAGGATAATATATGACATATCAATTAACTTTTGTTTTGTGGCAGTATCTGAAAATGGCATCTGAGAATGTTGAGAATAGCAATGGAGCACAGGCGACTGTTGATTCACTACATATCAATAATCAGGATAATGTGCATTAGGAAGGTGACAATCCTTATGCAAACAACAACACTGACCAGATGATGAATGATGGAATGTTCAGAAGCTTTATGCAGTTCATGCAACAGCAGGAGAGAGCGGCTCCTGTTCAAAATATAGGTGGAAACACTGAAAACTCTCGGACGGTTACCGCTAAACATTTTAAGGAGCTGGGACCACCGGAGTTTAAGGGAGAGCCAAAACCACTTATAGCGGAAACATGGATAAAGCAGATCACCAAGATATTTGATGTCTTGGGATGCTCCGAGGAGCAAAAGGTTCTCTTTGCAACCTTTATGTTGCGAGGAGAGGCAGATTACTGGTGGGAATCGATTAAGCGTACTCAACCTGCCGCACTGAAGATGTCTTGGGAGAAGTTCCAAGAGCTGTTCAATGACAAATACTTTCCCGAAAGTGTTCGTCACATGAAGGAGGTGGAGTTCATTAAATTGGAGCAGAATAATATGACCGTGCCGCAGTATGAGGCTAAATTTGCTGAGTTGTCCCGATTTGCGTCCCACTTGGTGGATAATGAAGAGCGAATGACTCGAATGTTTTTACGAGGTTTGAAACCTGAGATACGTCAACATCTTATTTCTTATAAACTATGTTTGTATTCAGATGTTGTGAATAGGGCTTAGTTAGTGGAGCGCGATAACGAGTCAACTCAACCAAAAGAGAGTAGTCAGCAAAATGATAATACCAATGAGAACAGTCATCGAAGCGGTGACAACAAGCGCGGAGGGAATCAACAGGTCAGAAATGGTAACCACTTCGGTGGTAATCAAGGCCAAAACAATAAGAATGGTCATTTCAAGAAGAGGAAATTCAACAATGATGGAAAGACGTCAGCACCAGCACCCGTTGTTAAGGAAGGAGAACGACCACCTATCATATGTTTCAAATGCGAAGGGGAGGGGCATATCAGTCCAAACTACGCGATGCCGTCTAAAGTATGTTATAATTGTGGAAGAGAAGGTCATTTAGCTCGATTTTGTCATTTACTAAAAATAAGTTCAGCCAAGATGGAGACACCAAAGGTCGTCCCAGAAAAGTCAAAACCGGTAGTGCAAGGGAGAGCGTTTGTTGTGACCTCCCAGAAAGTAAGGAACCCAAATGAGGTCATCACGGGTAAGCTTATCATAAACTCTAACGAAGTCTATACTTTATTTGATACCGGTTCTACCCATTCTTTTATTTCTCCTACTTGCGCTCATTGATTAAATTTGACTCCGGAGAAATTAGACTTTGACTTATCTGTTGAAACTCCATTGGGAGAAACCTTCATTACATCCACGGTTTATAAGTCTTGTTTGGTTCAAGTTGGTACCCACACATTACCTGTCGATCTTATTTCATTAAAAATACTTGCATTTGACGTGATTCTAGGGATTGATTGGTTAACTACTCATCATGCAAAAATTAATTATTTTCGTAAGGTTGTTCACTTTCATATTCCTAATCGACCTATTATGCGAATTCAAGCAACCAAACCATTAAAATCAATCGCTGTCATCTCAAGCCATAAAGCTATTCGTTTATTGAAAAACGGATGTCAAGCTTTCTTAGCTCATGTCACGGATCTAAACAAAAATACTTCAGTTTTGAATGATATCTCTATTGTTAATAAATTCCCTGACGTATTCCCTGAAGAACTTCCTGGCCTACCCCCAGAGTGTAAAATTAAATTTTGTATCGACCTTGAACCCGGTATAAAACCCATTTCCTAAGCCCCATATCGAATGGCTCCTATTGAACTTCAGGAGTTAAAGATCCAACTGCAGGAATTGTTAAACATTGGCTTTATTCGTCCTAGTACTTCTCCTTGGGGTGCTCCTGTGCTATTCGTGAAGAAGAAAGATGGAAGTATGCGACTTTGTATTGATTATCGGGAGTTGAATCATGTCACCATCAAAAATAGGTACCCATTGCCACGTATTGATGACCTGTTTGACCAGTTGCAAGGAGCACAATTCTTTTCAAAGATCGATCTTCGTTCTGGATATCATCAGTTGAAGGTTAGAACTGAGGATATTCCAAAGACAGCTTTCAGAACTCAGTACGGACATTATGAATTCCTAGTCATGTCCTTTGAATTGACTAATGCTCCTGCTGCCTTCATGGATATGATGAACCGGGTATTCAAGGAATATTTGGATCACTTTGTGGTCGTCTTTATTGATGACATCCTTATTTATTCCAAAAGCCGTGAAGATCATGAGCAACAGTTGAGGCTGGTACTCCAAAAGCTTCGTGAATACAAGCTTTATGCCAAGTTGAAGAAATGCGAGTTCTGGCTGGAGGAGGTAGCATTCCTTGGGCACGTAGTATCAAGTCATGGAATATCGGTTGACCCGGCAAAGATTGAAGCTATTCAAAGCTGGGAGCAACCTAAATCAGTGACCGAAGTACGTAGCTTTCTTGGTTTAGCTGGTTATTATCGAAGATTCGTGGAAGAATTTTCTCGAATCGCTACTCCATTAACTCAGCTGACTCGGAAAGATACAAAGTTCGGTTGGAGCAAAGAATGTGAGAAGAGTTTTCAAGAACTCAAGAGGAGACTCATTTCAGCACCTATTCTAACAATACCATCTGGCTCGGAGGGATTTGTCATCTACAGTGATTCTTCGAGCAAAGGGTTGGGATGCGTTCTCATGCAACATGGAAAAGTCATAGCCTATGCATCAAGACAACTCAAGGAATATGAGAGGAATTATCATACTCATGATCTAGAGTTGGCAGCTGTTGTCTTTGCACTTAAAATTTGGAGGCATAACTTGTATGAGGAGAAGGTGGAGATCTTTACGGATCATAAAAGCCTCAAATATTTCTTCACTCAAAAGGAACTCAACATGCGACAACGACGTTGGCTTGAACTGTTGAAAGATTATGATCATACCATTCAATACCATCCTGGAAAAACGAACGTGGTAGCTGACGCATTGAGTAGAAGATCATATACAAGTACGAGTGCGATATTGTCAACACAAAGGCCCATTTTGTGTGACTTGCAAAGGACCAACTTTAATCGATAAAGTTAAAGCTGCTCAAGCTACAGACCTGGAGCTGATGCGTATGAGGAAGAAAGTGCAAGAAGGTGCTATGCCGGAAGCAAGAATCGATGAAAAAGGAATACTTCGAGTCAACTCCAGACTTTGTGTTCCTAACAACCCTGATTTAAAGTATGAAATCATGATGGAGGCGCACAACACACCGTTTGCAATCCATCCTGGAAGTACCAAAATGTATCATGATCTTCGTCATACATTTTGGTGGAGCAATATGAAGAGAGAGATAGCGCTGTTTATCTCAAGGTGTTTAACTTGTCAACGAGTCAAAGCGGAGCATCAAGTACCAAAAGGTCCATTGCAACCACTTAAAATTCCAAAATGGAAGTGGGAGCACATTACCATGGATTTCGTTACCGGTCTTCCGAGGGTTTCTCAAGGTATTGATGCGATTTGGGTCATTGTGGATAGATTGACCAAGTCTGCCCATTTCTTACCAATACGAGAAACTTATACAGTTGAACGTCTTGCTCGTATGTACATAAACGAGATTATAAGACTGCATGGTATGCCAGTATCCATAGTTTCTGATCGAGACCCAAGATTCACTTCACGATTTTGGGTTAGTTTATAAAAAGCTATGGGCATGGATTTACGATATAGTTCGGCATATCATCCTCAGACGGACAGATAATCAGGGAGGACTATTCAAACTCTAGAAGATTTATTAAGACTCTGTGTCCTTGACTTCAAGGGAAGTTGGGACAAGTTCTTACCATTGGTAGAGTTTTTCTACAACAACAGTTATCAAGCAAGTATTGACATGGCTCCATTCGAAGCATTATATGGAAGAAAATCGTTCTCCAGTATGCTGGGATGAGGTGGGTGAAGCAACGTTGTTGGGACCGAAGTTGGTACGTATGACTACAGAAAAGATTCAAACGATCCGACAACGTATAAAAACCTCACAAGATCGACAAAAGAGTTATGCTGATCTTCATCGAAAGGACGTAGAATTTGATATAGGAGATCATGTGTTCTTACGTGTTGCTCCATGGAAAGGAGTTACGAGATTTGGAAAGAGAGGAAAGTTCAATCCTCGATTCATCGGTCCATTTTTAATCCTCGATCGAGTAGGAACTGTGGCTTATAGACTCGCTTTACCGCCAAGTATGTCTCATGTTCATAACGTTTTTCATATATCCATATTACGTAAATATGTGGAAGACCCGAACCACATTATTTAGTTAGAACCGGATGAAATAGCAGAAGATTTGACGTATGAAGAAGTTCCTGTTCAAATCTTGGATAAGAAGGAACATATTCTACGCTCCAAGGTTATACCTCAAGTCAAAGTTTTGTGGAGAAACCACGATGTTGAGGAAATGACTTGGGAGTTAGAATCTGAAATGAAATCAAGGTATCCTTACCTCTTCGATATACCAGGTACGTACCCTAATTTCGAGGGCAAAATTTCATAAGAATGGGAGGTTGTAAGACCCCAACTTTTAAAAATAAAGATGAATTTTCTATAAATATCATTTTTGAATATTATGGAGTTAATTTGATATAATGTTATAGTTGTGGGTAATATTTATAAATTTTGCAAAGTACGCAAGTTGTTATATAATATTCGATTGGTCGGGGAATATTCGTTTTAACAGAAAATATTCGTACAATAACACAATCATTGGTGGACCCCACAACGGAATTATTGTCAGATTGAGAAAATGACAAAAATATTTTATTAAAAATAACGGCGAAAGTTTTACCATTGATACTGTTGAACTACTCGGTAGTAAAAGTACAGTAATACGTGTGGTTCCATAGTAGCACACGGTATTGATTATTAATGCTTATGTGAGAAGTCACTCGGTTTGATTCAATTATTGTCAGTTAATAATATGAATTATTTAGCGATAATGAAGTTTTGTTTTATTCGTATTATTAACATAATAAAACAGAAACTTCTTTTTATATAAAACAGAATACTTTATTAAAGTTATTCTATAAATAGAATATATTATATTTTATTTAAAAGATTTTTCTTTAAATATGGACCGTCAGATTAAAGTAATCAATCTGGACCGTTCATGGATTAGTTACTACGCATTCTATTTTTCTATAAATAGTAGCTCATTCCTTCATTATTTCTTACGAATTCACTGAACTCTAGAGAGAGAAACTATAGAGAGAAACTATAGAGAGAGAAGAAAAGTATTCTGCTACTTAACTACTTCCTTATTTCAGTTCTTCTTTAAAAAGGTAAGGGGTGTTATTCTTTCTTATTCATGAAGAGAACTGTTGTTATTCCATTTCTTATTATTCTGTTGGAATAACCTGTATACGTGGTCTACCCTATACTTGGTGACATTCTTCTGTTATTCTGTTGGAACATCCTGTCTGTGTGTTTTACACCGGACCTGGTTCCATCTTGTTATTATTCTGTTGGAATATCCTGATTGTGTATTTTACACCGGACCTGGTTCCGTTTTTATTATTATTCTGTTGGAACATCCTGTCTGTATGTTTTACATCGGACCTGGTTTCGTCTTGTTAATATTTTGTTGGAACATCATGTCTGTGTGTTTTACACTGGACCTGGTTCCATTATTTATTATTCTGTCAGAATATATTGTCTGTGCGTTTACGCCGGACCTGATTCCATTATTTATTATTCTGTCGGAATATCCTGTCTGTGCGTTTACGCCGGACCTGGTTCTATTATTTATTATTCTGTTGGAATAACCTGTCTGTGCGGTCTATCGCATGCCAGGTGATTTCTTTTGTTATTCCATTCTTTATTATACTCAGTTGGTTAAGTTTTAACTTCTATACTCCATGAAATTAGTGGAATATCCTTGATAATTGCAGTTCATCCAGTATCTGTTCATGAAAATATTCTTCTAAGCATTCTTAAATTTTACTCCACAAAGCAGTATCATGTTGACAATTTGGACGTTGTTAATTCTTGGATAAATTAATTCTTGAACTTGTTTTATTGAATTCTTATATCATTGTCATCATCCTCATGTTTATAAAATGTTGAAAGTCATCTGTGGCCTGTAGTGCATAGATGGACTTGGTATGATTATGACAAAGGATTATTCTGTATAATCATGACCGTAATGTTACAAATGATGTGGTAAAAGTCCTCATTAGCCCGTAGTGCATTGATGGACAGTTGTTGGCATGATCATGACCATTAATGAATACACGAATATCTTTGGCCGTAGTGCAGGGGTGATTCGATGATGTGGATTATTTTATTAAGCTGAGTCCCAGCGATAACAGTGTTGAAAAGCCTTTTAAATCATAGAAGACAGTAGACTTTATTCTCTACTTAACTTTTTTAATAGATTGCTTGTTCCGCTGCAGTTAAACTTAATGTTCATTATATTTTATCAGTTTAGCACTGTTGAAGGCTAATGATAATTTATTCTGCATTATCTTAGTCATAATATTTCTTACTGGGCTAGTTGAGCTCACCCTTTCTTTCACTGTTCTCTTCAGGAAATGAGAATATAGCTGGGACGAGTCAGAGAACGGAGTGATGGACCAGATGATAGTATTAGTAGTCCTCACTATTCTATTAAATAGTGTGACAATAATTATAATGAGGACTCCTTTTGAGTTTGTATAGTCTCTAGTAGACAATAATTGTATTCAAACTCACAGTTATGTTTTGTCGTATTGTACACGACAGTTGTATTAGTAAGTTGTATTTGTATTCTGTACCATGTATCTGACGACCTATGATGGGTGATGTATACCTAATTTTGGGGGCGTCACATTATCTTAGTCATAATATTCTTTATTGGGCTAGTTGAGCTCACCCTTTTTCTTTTTGTTCCGTTGTTCTTCTCAGGATGCGAGAATATAGTTGGGACTAGTCGGGGTGTGGAGTGATGGTTCAAGATGGTTATTATAGCAGTCCTCACTATTTTGTAAAATATTATATTAATAATTGTAATGAGGACTTTATTTGAGTTTGGATATTGTTTATAAGATAATATTTGTATTAAAACTCACAATACATGTGTTGTCGTATTTTGCACGATAGTTGTATTAATAAAGTTTGTATTTGATTTCTGTACCATATATTTGGCGACTCAAAATGGGTTGTGTAGACCTATTTTGGGGGCGTCACACCGGATGCCAGCCTAAATGGAGCTGTGATGGCAATGATTACAGAAAGAGGTTGGATGCAATTCACGGATTCCCCACCTACGGCTTCGATCTCTATTATTCAAAAGTTTTATGCCAATGCAAAAGTGGCACGAGATGGGACTGCATTAGTGTAGGGTTGTCGAGTATCCTAAACGCGTTGTTCAACTTGTCGAATGTCCGAGATGATGATCCAGATTGGATTTATGCACGGAGTTATGACTTATACGAGGTCAGCTGGATCATATGCAAACCTAGAATAATGAGGGCAACTAAATAAGGGACCACATAAAAGATCAGTTTTCCCCACACTACCCTAAGTCGATAGGCTAAGGCATGAGATAGTTTTATCTATGTCAGTCTGACGCCAATAAGGCATCAGAATGACGTCACCAAAGACAATGCCATCTTGTTGTTTGGCATTGTATGTGGTTAAAAGATTGACATTGGTCGGACCGTCTACGTATCCATTAGACGGTAATTGTAGGGAGGCATATCTGGTGGCATCCCCCATGCTTCGCTAATCACTCGTTTATGCTTAGCGGCAGGAACTCGATTTCCAGCTGTCCATGATGACGGTAGACCATGACACAATCCAAAAGTATAAAGTGTGGGACGAAGGTTCTCACCCTAAAGGAGCATAGTTTATTCTTCCACAGCAAAGAGTGGATGCTCAACCTCAACCTGTTGAGGCCCCAAAGATGCTAGTAGATGTGTATCAGGCGAGGTTAGATAGAATGGAGAGGCTAATGAATAGAATAATGGATGCCATCTACAGCACTATAAACGAGATCAAGACATTCACAACTCAGTTCTCAAAGACTTTGTCACAAGCTTGCACGCAAGTCACCGGTGCACCCATTCAGTTCCCTATATATGGAGCTGCTCTAGCTTACCCACGTCCGAATTCACATGATGATGATGCTTCGGATTAGGGGAGTCCTTATGTTTGATCTTTTATATCTACTTTTATCCAATGAGTGCATTATCTTAGATAAGTTTGGTGGTAGATTCATAAGTTTATTTATGTTGCATATAGTTTAGCATATTTATTCATAGTTATCTGTTAGGATGTTTCATTTAGTATATATGTTAATATCGTTGGTTTAAATGTGTTATATATCTATTTGTATATGTGTTTACATATAGTTTGCATGAATTTAAGAAATAGTTTGGTATGTATTTAGCTCGTCTTATGATAAGATTTGTATTGCAGTTTAACTTGAACAATATTAAAGATCGGTGCTTAGTTTTGATTTTAATTATGAGGATAAGCTTAATATGTCTGAAGCTTATGTTAACCGGATATCACATGATAATTGACAGTTTTGATCAACTTAATTCGCGTTGTTTCATGACTTGTTTCTGGAGGGGAAAAATTGGTTAAAATTTGAGAAAATCAATGAACTGTCAATAGCTAAAATTACAGTAAGAAAATAAATTTGGGGGAATCTTGGGGTATACACACACACACACACACATATATACATATATATATAAAGAAAAAATGTGAAAAACTAGAAAAATCCAGAAAAAATATATATGGCATAAATAAATAGCTTGACTTGTTTAGTTTTGTGGTCTCTGTTACTCGGGTGATTAGATCTGTAGGGGTGTCTTAACATCTAGTGCCCTAAAGCCAACTGGTTTGGGAGTCACTGATCAAAAGCTCGTTATATAGGTAACTTTGAAAAGCCTAAGAGAGCAAGATATTGCAAAGTCAAGTGGAAGGACGAGATGGAGCGTAAGACGCACTCGTGCATAAATAAAGTATATACTAGGTTAGAAATAAACCTCGTGAGGGACCCTTGAACTTAGTAATTGCGTGGTTTTAGCCGGAATTGTCATGTTCATGGAATTAGATGAATTGGAAGTATAATTTTCCCTCTAAAAAGTTAGTTATGTGACTATTCTTGAATTGTGGTTCGTTAGAATGGTAAATGAGCACACACGTACAATATAGGTGATGACAGGTATGAATTGACTAATTGATTAGAGTTATAAACTTTGCATTGATTAGATATATTGTTTAAGTAAGTACCTTTTGTGATATCTCTAAGTCCTATTGTTGGATAATGTGTTTGTTTGTTGCTTGATTCGTAGGCACGTTAGATAGTAGTTTGCATTTGCATCATTCTTTTGCATTGTATTGCATTATGTTATATTGTATTTCTCGAGGAAAAGCAATGGTTCAAGTTTGGGGGTACTTGATGAGTGGGTTTCATACCTACAAATCGGAGCTCATTAGACTTGAATTGTTGTTAATCTCAGCTATTTTGTGTTGCATTATATGCATTTTGTGTATTTTTCGTAGGTAATGTGCATGGGAATTGAATAAGAACCGAATGAATGTGATTAGCAAGCAAGGTGGACAAAGAATACAAATTTTGTCTTAGACGCGACCGCGCCCAATTAGTGAAGGAATCCAGTGCAGCCGCGCCTTTCTAGAAACTCAAAAACATGCCTCTGTTAATCGAGCGCAACAGCGCCCAATGCTAGCTTATTCACAGCACGGTCGTGCCCAAACGGGAAGAATTAAAAGTTAACTTTTTGACTTTGTATTGCAATTGAGTTGTAATCTGATACTTAATTTAGATTTGGAATTGGATTTATGACAGAAGACTATAAATAGATGTTTGTATTCATTAGTTAAAATTAATCACTCTTAGAACTAAACCCTAGTTTGAGAGAAGGAGACTTTGGACTGCAAAGATTGATAACTACTAAAGGAGACTTGGAGATTGGATTGGACAACAAGATAAGTCAGAGATTTAAGCTTAAGAGTGGATATTCTTGCTAAAGTTTTTCTTCTTCTCTTTAATTTCTTTATCTGTAACTTTGAATGTTATCTATGTTTGATATGATGGTTTTCATTAGGATGATGAACTAATTTTCCAATTAGGGATCCAATGGAACCTTTTGCAATGCATTAATTTAATTATCTCTATTTACGTTTATTAATCTGATTTGATTTGTTTATCATATCTTGTGTTTAATTTATTAATTGTCTAGCTAACAATTAATCTGATATCTTAGATGGTATTGAAAAAGGAATTCTATTATTAGATTTGGATTATGCATGAATTTTTTGATTCTTTCTAGAATAACATAACATTTTATAAGATGAGAATACTTGTATGTTATGCGTAATTTAATTAGGAGTTTGTGCTTAATGAATCTATTTTAAGTGTCTTGCATGAAAATAACAATATAACTGAAATAAGTCTTTTTATTAATTTTTGAAAGATGTTAATAAATTGATAGGCAATCATAGTTAACAACTCATTGCATTAATAAAGTGAAAAAAGGGTAAAGCAATTAGTGCAACAAAATTGGAAAAATTGTATTCCTAAACTTAATACATCTGGTAATCAATTCTTGTTAGTTTAGCTTAATTGCGATTTTACTTTAAATTATTTTCAAAATCAATGTTGGTGACCATTTAAGTGGAATTGAATTGGTAAATACTTGATAATTAAGATAATTATTGGTATTCGTTTTCTGTGGATTCGACATCTTTCTTACTTCTATATTACTTGATTGATCGTGTATACTTGCGGATATTTATCATTACATAAAACGAACAATACCCCCTGAAGTCAAACATTTTGGACAGAGGGAAAATAAATTTCCTATACTCTCTTATCCCACTAAAGTGGAATAAAGGAATCGAGGGAAATGATAGGATATACCACACTCGGACTTCGGTTATAAGTCTACTGCCGAAGATTTAAATACTTCTGACACATACCATCGACTATAACCAAAGACACAACCCAAATGGTCGACCAAAGTATGTCACACACTAAATGCACAACAGGAGCATAGAGCCTACACATGTCACGACAAAACCTGGTGACAGTTATCTCACCAATCACCACTCATCAACGAGCACGTGGCATGTCACAAATAACAAGGTCAGACATCCTTAGGCCCTAAAGAACCTTTGGCGCCAATCCCTCCATATATAAACTCCTTTTGTACCAGGTAAAAAATGTAAGTCGTTATTCATCCCTCTCCTAGCTTTATGGACCTCCATTGTTAACCTCTTTCTCATAAAGACATAATACTTACTCCACCGTTGGAGAGCACCTCATGGTGGCAACGCCGAGTCACCGGTTTGTTTTCCTTATGCAAGTCTGAAGTCAGCTGAATGAAGAGAAACATTAACACAATCTTTGTTCGATCAAACCAACTAAAATTAGAGATAAGGTTTCTGTTTAAGTTTGTCCGCTTTAAGATTAGAGTTACATATTATAGTTACATGATGTTTTCTACGTGTCATTACTTTTATTTAGTTAATTAAGTGCTATCATACCACTGAGTTTATATTTCTTGTCAATGTATTAATAAATTTGAAAAAAAAAGATTAAAAATTAAAAAGTTATTTTTTTTTATAAAGGATAATGTTTGCAGTCTCAAAATTTCTTATCTCAACAACATTGGCCACTGAGAAGATTATGTGGCAGTAAGACAGTTTTGGGCTTCTTTCTAGCGACTAACTTCTCAAGTGGGTGACTATAATGTCATAAGGATTGAGTAAATCTCTTCTAATTAATTATGTCATGAATAAAGTAACATTAATTTAATTCAATGACACAAAATTTAAAATATATTTGGGATAAAAAATTGAATATTCTTAACATAATTTTTATTACACATGTACATATGTATATATAATTTGAATAATGTTAGAGACACAAACTATTCTACAAATATTTTACAAACTGCTGATGTGACATACTTCACCTCAGCTTTTTATGTGGGGTCGAAGACTACATTGAAGTAATTTGTTGATCAATATGTTGAAGTGGAGTATACCACATCAGCAGTTTATAAAATATTTGTAGGATAGTTTGTGCCTGTAGCATTAGAGCATCTCCAGCAGATGGACTATCTGTTGGACTATATTTAGTCCATATGACATCAACAATTGTCCTTTAGTCTTCAATCTTTCCAGCAGATGGACTATCCTATAGACTATCCCGTGGACTATAATATAAAAATATTAAAATAATCAATGAATTAAAAAAAAACTCCAACGGTCATATTCCAACGACCATATTCTAACAGCTATATTTTAAAGAACAAATAACATCTATAAATATAAGGCACATCTAGTCCTCATATTCACTTATCTCAACTTCAGTCTTCTAGTCAAATAAGTTATTTTAAATATGTCTCGTCAATTCGAATTAGTTATGTTACACATGGATGAAGAAGAAGATGAAGAAGCATATGGACAATTTTTAGGCATGGCAGCTATTGAAGAAGAACAACACAATGTCAATAGGCATACATCACGTCATCGTGGTTCTGTGCAAGGTTGTATTACCATTGATCGTGGTAGACATGAAGGTCATAATCGACTTTTTCGTGATTATTTTGTTGAACATCCTATATAACCCCCCCCGTATCTATTTCGGAGAAGGTTTAGAATGCGACGCCCGCTTTTCCTTCGAATTCAAAGAGCAGTTGAAGCGTATGCTTGCCTATGGTGTTTCAGCGGATTTCGTTGATGATTATGTGCAGATCGGTGAAAGCACGGTTATATTGAGTCTTAAAAGGTTTGTAAAAGCAATCATTTCAATTTTTGGTGATGAATATCTGAGATCCCCCCAATAGTAATGACATCGTTAGATTGCTATTAAAAGTTGAAGAGCGTGATTTTCCTGGGATATTGGGGAGCATCGACTGCATGCATTGGAAATGAAAGGATTGTCCAGTTGCGTGGCATGGTATGTATTGTTGACATGTGCATGAGCCAACAATTATTTTAGAAGCGGTGGCTTCATATGATCTTTGGATATGACATGTAGTTTTTGGATTACCAGGCTCTCATAATGATATTAACGTTTTGGAGAGATCATCTGTCTTCTCTGCTCTTACTGAAGGTCGTGCTCCACCAGTGAACTACTCAATTAATGGAAATGAGTACACAATGGGATATTACCTTAAAGGCGCTTAGAAAGGATGTTGAGCGAGCATTTGGAGTACTGCAAGCACATTTTGCGATAGTTCGTGATCCTGTACAATTTTGGGATCAAACAACACTAAAAGAAATTATGACTTCATGCATAATATTACATAATATGATCGTTGAAGATGAACGAGATGAAAATCAAGAACCAACAACCTACGATACACATGACGAGATTCCAACTGTAGAAGTGTCTCATGAGCGTACCCCACAATTACTTGAATTCATTGAAGCAAATCATCGCATAAAGGATAAACAAGTTCATTCTAAACTGCAAGAAGATATTATTCAACACTTGTGGTCACTACATGGCGGAGCGTAATCCATTACATTCTACTACAATAATAAGTAAATTATGATTCTCTAATAATAAGCAAGTCAACTACTAGATGTAACTCTTTTCATAATTTCTTTCTTGCGTTGTTTGTAATATTCAGCTACTTCAGGCTCCATGTTAGCGGTGTCAATCATCATGATCCTTTCATCCTCTTATGCTTTCATTATATTCAACTTATCTTGCTCTTGAAAATATATTCTGTCCATGTTCTTTTGTCTCTTTTGTTAGTTCAATTTCATCTGATGCTCGAACTTCTCAAACCTCAATTCCATAGGTGTACTAGTATCACCGGTGTGACAACCTCAAAACAGGTCCATTACATCCAACCTATTCTGAGTTGCAAAATACATGGTACAGAAAATAACTACAACTTTATTACAACAATTGTCGTGCAAAATACAACAACACATATGCTGTGAGTTTGGATACAAATATATACCAAATGTGACTCATGTCCCAATCGTGGACATCACCTCACAATGATACCTTACATAAAGGTATAGTCAAAAACTGTTTTAGAAATTAGAATCTTTGGAAAGTGCTCAAGGAAACATTCGTACATGGGAGGCCATGCGTCTAGGTTATGATAAATATCATATGACCACAGAATTATCCTTGGTTGACCCAATATACCCCAAAGAAAAATGAGAAGATTACTATCATATTCTTCCCAATGGTGAGTCTTCTCTTGACTTATCATTATCTCCACTGTCTCTAATTGAGAATTATACTTCAAACAAACACCAAGATTATATAGGTAGTGCTCGTAAATATACTCAGCAAGTGGATGAGCACAATCCTGTCTTATGATGACACGAGGTTGTATGTCATTAAACATCTTGTATGATAGTGGAAAAACACCCTTCCAACGTTGGGTTCGCCTCACCCTATTTGATTCACCAAATATAACTACTAAATGATGTATACAACACTTTTCTATACTGCTTAGGGGGAACTTCCACAGCTAGAGACCACCGTTCTATTTTTCCGTTACCCTCGGTCGACCCAGCTACACTCTTATTACCTGAAAAGAATTGTGAAGCAAAAGGGTGAGCACAACTAGCCCAGTAAAGAATATCATGACTAAAGATAAATAAATTATCAATAGCCTTCAACAGAATTAAATCAGAGATTTAGAACATATGGTAGATGATAAAAAATTTCAACCATAGTTGCAGCGGAACGAGCAAACCATTAGAAGAGTCAAATAGACTATAAAGTCTATTACCTTCTTCATGTTAAAAATCTACCAACAATGTTTTATCCCTGTAACACCACTCAACAGTTCCTTTCCACAATCATATGAATAACTCATAATCATAATTGTGATTCTAAATTTTTTCTTCGCACCCAGGACGAAGAATATTTTTAACACCTGTCTTTACCTGAAACATCAAAGATCATGGTTATACCAAATCACAGTTCATGTTCATAATCATACTAATAACTTCATCTTTGCACTATGACCAAATATATTCATTTGTGTCACCAGTTGGTCATATTCATCTCAACACTTGTTCACCTTTGCACTACTGACCAAAGATATTCATCAACATTTCATCTTTCCACTACAGGCCAAATATATTCATCAACAATTCATCTTTGCACTACAGGCCAAAGATATTCAACAACAGGTCATCTTTGCACTACAGGCCAAAGATATTCATCAATAATTCATATTTGCACTACAGGCCAAATATATTAATATCTCAAAGAAATATATAATCATTTCAGAATTTATATAAACAATAATTATAACCATGTTGATCATTTCACCTTTGCACTTTAGCTAAAGATATTCAATTATAAATTCAATGGTCATGATCATACCAGTCAACAATTCAACTTTGCACTACTGCCCAAAGAGAACCCATAGTCATGATCATACCAAAAATCTACCCACCTTTACACTCAAGTCAAAGAGAAATATCATCATTAGAGTTATAAAAATATTATATATGATAATAAAATTAATATAATCAACATATAGATTTAATCTCAAGAGTAATATTCATAAATTAACTATAATTTGGTCAGAAAAAGAAACCAATTTTGTCGTGAATAGCACCCGTGAATAGTAACTCGTGAATAGTAACTCATAAATAGTAACTCGTGAATAGTAATCCCGACTCAAAAAGGTAGAAATTCTACAATAAAATCCATACCAATATTTTGGTATAATGATATTGAAAGAATAACATTTCTTAAACTTATAAATAATTTATTTTAATTGTTTACACTTTATTAAATAATACATTTAATCATCATAAAATACCAAACTCATAAGATTTCGTTATCAATAACCAAAACCCTCATAAAAAATCTGCATATACCTCATATAGGATTCTCAAGCCATAAAATCCTATTTTTCAAATTTTTTACTTCACATAACATATTTAATTCATTTACTCATAACTAGTCTATTTTTATAAAAAATACCAAATCAGTTCCAAAAATATTTCTTTTCTAGGATTTAGCAGAATATAGTCCCATATTGAACATATATTTTTCTCAGAATTTTTAAAACTCATTTACTATTTTTCATATGGCCAAAATAGCCGAATATTTAGACATTTATCATAAATTGTACTTTTATCCAAAAATTCTGAAATTCACAGAGTACACTAATATTATATAGATATACTTCCAATAAAAATTTTATCAATTTTGGAGTTAACCACAAGGAGTTATAAGCAGTTACTTTTAAAATAGTCTTTTCCCGTAAAATTCATAACTCTTAATATATACATCCAAAAATCACCATTTTTAGACACAATCAATAAAACTCATCAAAATATCATTTCAAATTTTTCCAGAATTTTTTGAAGGTCAGAAGAATTACGAACTGAAAAACATAATAACCCTTAAAATTCCTTACTATCCCTTACCTCAAAAGTGCAGTATTTCTGACTGGAATGCAAAGTCGAAGGAAACTTGTACTGAATAGAAACTCTTAAAGTATCTAAATACTCACAAAATATACTTCATAATATAAAGAGAGAAAGAGAGAAAGCTTATGTTTCTGGTGTGATTTTCAATTCTAACTTAGCCCTCTATTTATAGGAAAATGTTAGCACGCCGAAGCAGACTTAACCTGCAACCTGATGGCTTTACCTGCTACTATTTTCACCCACCACATTTGAATAAAAATCTCAGCACATTTCTTCACCAACCAAGAGTGGGGCCCACCAATTCTAGAATTTTCTACCAAAATAATTAACTTCGAAAATTCAACAATTTCTGAACCAGTCATCTCGTAAAATTCATAATAAATCATACGTTTATTTTTAACGGTTCAAAATTTGTGGACATATACTCAACTTATATATGTATAACATATCCAAATATTACCACGATCCAACGGTCGGATTAAAAATTATAACCCTCGCAAAATATCTCAAAAATCCTAATTTGATTTTCAATACCTCCGTTCCCACAAAAATACAGATAAAACACCTCAACATTAACTCCTTTATTTTTAACCACAAAAATATATCTCTCATTTATATCCACATAAAATAAATATTTCCTTATCATATGAATCAATAATTAATTATTCACAAATAATATTACAGAATCACATTTATGACAACCAGACCGTTCCCAGGAAAGAGGGGGCTTTCCAATAAGAATTTCTCCTTGCTGGTGCGCAATTAGGTGACCAAACCTCTCCTTAGAAAGAACTTTCTAGACATTGTCAATAATGCTATCTAATAATATTATTCAAATAATATGAATTATTGATCTGATAATGGAGATGATGTGCAGCAACAATTATAAAATATCAACGCAGCAATTATTGAATCAATAAAATAAAATATTGAACAGTAATTACTGTGACAATTATTCAGTAGTGCCTTCTTACGTAAGAATTAATAATTTCAAAAATACTGTGCAATACCGTGTGCTACTGTGTAATAACGCGTATTACTGTATTTTAACTACCGGGTATTCTAACAGTGTTAACGGTAACAGCTACGCCGTTATTTGTAAAAATTCAAATTTGTCATTTTTTTCATCCGACAGTTATTCTGTTATGGGGCCCACAAATGGCTGCGCCGTCGTACGAATATTTCCCGACAGAAAGAATATTCCACGACCAAACGAATATTCCCCGACAACAATGAATATTTTATAACCACTTGTGTATTTTGAAAAAAAAATTCATATATCACCCTTAACTTTAATATTTATCAATTTAACCATTTACTGAATAGTAATTATAAGAAAAATTGAATACTTTTATTTCATAAAATTCGGGGTCTTACAATCTCCCCTCCTTATGAAATTTCGTCCCCGAAATTTACGTACCTGATATTTCAAAAAGTTGAGAATATCTTACTTTCATTTCAAATTCTATCTCCCGGGTCACCATGATTTCTCCATTTCTCATCTCCCGTGATAACTTCATTTGAGTTTCTCACTTGTTGGGAAGTCATGACAATCGCTCTCCCTTGAACTACCCGGCTTTGACTTGTCTGGGGCAGCATTTGGCATCATCACTACCGTTGGAATATACTTTTCTATAGGGCATATTCCTCCCTCAACTGCCTCGTTGTATTCCTGATTCATGATCTGAATCATCAATCTTCAATCCATATCGAATTCAGGTTGACCACTCTGTACAGGGTAATTCAAAACTCGATGTTGGGTTCTCCCAATTGCTTTCCAAAAAGAGAAATTCATATCATCTATTTTAGCCTTCTTAGATCGGACATCTCTTTCCACAATATCCACGTGTCGTGCGGCTTTTGCCCATGCATCACTTATTCTCACTCGTTCAGTTTTTTCTTCTTTCAGCTCAGATTCCATCTTTATCATCCTATACTCTGCCAAAGAATGCTTCTGTTCAAGCATCACATATCGGGTAACACAAGCTTGAATTGTTGCATCTTTTTGCTCCACGACCGCCTGTCGTTCTTCAGCTTGCCCTTCTAACTCATGAATACGATTTTGTAATTCTACATTTTGATCATATAATACCTCTAACAAACTCTCCTCAAGTACCTCTTCTTCCTCTTATTTCTCACTCTCAGCTGTTACCTCTGCGACCATTTCGGGTGCAACTATCAATTCTTCACTCACCACATGAATTTCTCTAATTCCTTCTTCATCTGACATCACATTATTGTGGTTAGTGATTAGAGGTATCCCCACAGTCTCATTCACTCCATTGTTAGCATTCTCAGCTGCCATTCTCAAATACTGCCATAAAACAAGGGTTAATTAAGCAAATTAACGTATCGCATAATATCCATATATTATGACCAACCAACAATTAAGCTTAGGTAGGACACACTAGCAAAGGATTTACTCATCTCTCCCCTCCTAGTTATATTCCCCGATCTCCGCCAGAGATCATATCCCTAAGCTCTGATACTAACTGTGACAACCCCAAAACAGGTCCATTCCATCCAACCTATTCTGAGTTGCCAAATACATGGTACAGAAAATAACTACAACTTTATTACAACAATTGTCGTACAAAATACAACAACACATATGCTACGAGTTTGGATACAAATATATACCAAATGTGACTCATGTCCCAATCGTAGACAGCACCTCACAACGATACCTTTATGAGAATCTTTGAAAAGTGCTCAAGGAAACATTAGTACATGGGAGGCCATGCGTCTACGTTATGATAGATATCATATGGCCACAGAATTATCCTTGGTTGACCCAATATACCCCAAAGAAAAATGAGAAGATTACTATCATATTCTTCCCAATGGTGAGTCTTCTCTTGACTTATCATTATCTCCACTGTCTCTAATTAAGAATTATACTTCAAACAAACACCAAGTTTATATAGGTAGTGCTCGTAAATATACTCAGCAAGTGGATGAGCACAATCTTGTCTTATGATGACACGAGATTGTATGTCATTAAACATCTTGTATGATAGTGGCAAAACACCCTTCCAACGTTGGGTTTGCCTCACCTTATTTGATTCACCAAATATAACTACTAAATAATGTATACAACACTTTTCTATACTGCTTAGGGGGAACTTACACAACTAGAGACCACCATTCTATTTTTCCGTTACCCTCGCTCGACCCAGCTACACTCTTATTACCTGAAAGGAATTGTGAAGCAAAAGGGTGAGCACAACTAGCCCAGTAAAGAATATCATGACTACAGATAAATAAATTATCAATAGCCTTCAACAGAATTAAATCAGAGATTTAGAACATATGGTAGATAATAAAAATTTTCAACCATAGTTGCAGCGGAACGAGCAAACCATTAGAAGAGTCAAATAGACTATAAAGTCTATTATCTTCTCCATGTTAAAAATCCACCAACAATGTTTTATCCCTGTAACATCACTCAACAGTTCCTTTTGTGATTCTAAATTTTTTCTTCGCACCCAGGACGAAGAATATTTTCAACACCTGTCTTTACCTGAAACATCAAAGATCATGGTTACACCAAATCACAGTTCATGTTCATAATCATACTAATAACTTCATCTTTGCACTATCGCCAAAGATATTCATTTGTATCACCAGTTGGTCATGTTCATCTCAACACTTGTTCATCTTTGCACTACTGGCCAAAGATATTCATCAACATTTCATCTTTGCACTACAGGCACTACAGGCCAAAGATATTCAACAACAGGTCATCTTTGCACTACAGGCCAAAGATATTCATCAATAATTCATATTTGTGCTACAGGCCAAATATATTAATATCTCAAAGAAATATATAATCATTTCAGAATTTATATAAACAATAATTATAACCATGTTGATCATTTCACCTTTGCACTTTAGCTAAAGATAATCAATTATAAATTCAATGGTCATGATCATACCAGTCAACAATTCAACTTTGCACTACTGGCCAAAGAGAACCCATAGTCATGATCATACCAAAAATCTACCCATCTTTACACTCAAGTCAAAGAGAAATATCATCATTAGGGTTATAAAAATATTATATATGATAATAAAATCAATATAATCAACATATAGATTTAATCTCAAGAGTAATATTCATAAATCAACTATAATTTAGTCAGAAAAAGAAACTAATTTTGTCGTGAATAGTAACTCGTGAATAGTAGCTCATAAATAGTAACTCGTGAATAGTAACCCCGACTCAAAAAGGTAGAAATTCCACAATAAAATCTAAATAAATATTTCGGTATAATGATATTTAAAGAATAATATTTCTTAAACTTATAAACAATTTATTTTAATTGTTTACACTTTATTAAATAATACATTTAATCATCATAAAATGCCAAACTCATAAGATTTCATTACCAATAACCAAAACCCTCATAAAAAATCTGCATATACCTCATATAGGATTCTCAAGCCATAAAATTCTATTTTCTAATTTTCTTACTTCACATAACATATTTAATTCATTTACTCATAACTAGTCTATTTTTATAAAAAATACTAAATCAGTTCCAAAAATATTTTTTTTCTGGAATTTAGCAGAATATGGTCTCATATTGAACATATATTTTTCTCAGAATTTTTAAAACTCATTTACTATTTTTCATATGGCCAAAATAGCCGAATATTTAGACATTTATCATAAATTGTAATTTTATCCAAAAATTCCGAAATTCACAGAGTGAACTAATATTATATAGATATACTTTCAATAAAAATTTCATCAATTTTGGAGTTAACCACAAGGAGTTATAAGCGGTTACTTTTAAAATAGTCTTTTCCCGTAAAATTTATAACTCTTAATATATACATCCAAAAATCACCATTTTTGGACACAATCAATAAAACTCATCAAAATATCATTTCAAATTTTTCCAGAATTTTCTGAAGGTCAGAAGAATTACGAACTGAAAAACATAATAACCCTTAAAATCCCTTACTATCCTTTACCTCAAAAGTGCAGTATTTCTGACTGGAATGCAAAGCCGAAGGAAACTTGTACTGAATAGAAACTCTTAAAGTATCTAAATACTCACAAATATACTTCATAATATAAAGAGAGAAAGAGAGAAAGCTTATGTTTCTGGTGTGATTTTCAATTCTAACTTAGCCCTCTATTTATAGGAAAATGTTAGCACGCCGAAGCAGACTTAACCTGCAACCTGATGGCTTTACCTGCTACTATTTCCACCCACCACATTTGAATAAAAATCTCAGCACATTTCTTCACCAACCAAGAGTGGGGCCCACCAATTCTAGAATTTTCTACCAAAATAATTAACTCCGAAAATTCAAAAATTTCTGAACCAGTCATCTCGTAAAATTCATAATAAATCATACGTTTATTTTTAACGGTTCAAAATTTGTGGACATATACTCAACTTATATATGTATAGCATATCCAAATATTACCACGATCCAACGGTTGGATTAAAAATTATAACCCTCGCAAAATATCTCAAAAACCCTAATTTGATTTTCAATACCTCTGTTCCAATAAAAATACAGATAAAACACCTCAATATTAACTCCTTTATTTTTAACCACAAAAATATATCCCTCATTTATATCCACATAAAATAAATATTTCCTTATCATATGAATCAATAATTAATTATTCACAAATAATATTACAGAATCACATTTATGACAACCAGGCCGTTCCTAGGAAAGAGGGGCTTTCCAATAAGAATTTCTCCTTACTGGCGCGTAATTAGGTGACCAAACCTCTCCTTAGACAGAACTTTCTAGACATTGTCAATAATGCTATCTAATAATATTATTCAAATAATATGAATTATTGATCTGATAATGGAGATGATGTGCAACAACAATTATAAAATATCAACGCAGCAATTATTGAATCAAGAAATTAAAATATTGAACAGTAATTACTGTGACAATTATTTAGTAGTGCCTTCTTACGTAAGAATCAATAATTTCAAAAATACTGTGCAATACCGTGTGCTACTGTGCAATAACGCGTATTACTGTATTTTAACCATCGGTTATTCCAACAGTGTTAACGGTAACAACTACGCCGTTATTTGTAAAAACTCAAATTTGTCGTTTTCTTCATCTGACAGTTATTCTGTTATGGGGCCCACAAATAGCTGCGACGTCGTACGAATATTCCCCGACAGAAAGAATATTCCACGACCAAACGAATATTCCCCGACAACAATGAATATTTTATAACCACTTGTGTATTTTAAAAAAAAAATTCATATATCACACTTAACTTTAACATTTATCAATTTAACCATTTACTGAATAGTAATTATAAGAAAAATTGAATACTTTTATTTCATAAAATTCGGGGTCTTACAACCAGTTCCTTTGCCCTTTTTAAATAATGCTTTCGAAGCCTTTCTTTCCATTGGTCTCTCTAATCCTGCAGAGATTGTATCTTCAATACCATCGTCTTCACCCAAACTTACTTCTTCTGCGGTTAATGGAGAAGATACTGCTGGAATTGACTTTCTAGTATTTTTCTATTTTTTTTCACTATTATATGTTCTCTATTTTGGTGCATCCTTTAATATTCTCCAACAATGCATAAATCCAAATGGTCGACTTTGCATACTTTTGAACATCTTTAATACTTGACATATCTATATTTAAAATTATTTACAAAGTATTAAGTATACACTATAAGCATAAACTTAATGAAATTTTACATGAAAAAATTGAAATACCTTATCTTGTTCACCTACACCGCTTTGTTGCATTCTTTCAATTGAAGCATAATATCCACAAAATTTATTCACAGCGAGTTGAATTGTTGACCAACGTTTCGCCAAAGCAGTAAAATTGCGTTCAAACTCAAAATTTTTGTATTCATGAAAGTATTCGTGAACTTTTTTCCAATATTTTCCATGTTTATGATCATTTCTTTGAATTGGATCCACGTTTATATTAAGCCATTCGGAAACAAGAAGGGCATCTTCTTCAATTGTGTAATTTTCCTTTCGCCCTGTTCTTTTATTGGACTCATTTTCGGGAGTCTTAATTGGTACATCAGTTTGAATTAAAAATTCATCCAACAAATTTGGATCATCAAGTGAGAAACCTTCAGATAATGATGAAAAATAATACATCGGAGGACCATGATTTTTCATCTAAAAAATAAATTAAAGAGATATTATTAATAAAAAACAAAAATCAAATATAATAAAAATACAAACTATTATTAACAAAATACTTACAATTGTTAAATGTTGAAGTAGTTGATTGAAAGATGTAAAATATATTGAATTATTGTACATATTTATAGATTTTCCAATTAACCTTTCAATTTCTATCCGTTGTTATTGTTTATTACCATTCTGAATTCTGATCCAATTTATTACCGTTTTGATACGTTGTAGGTTCGTCTTCATCACTTCATCTTCTCCTTCATCTCCTTCATCAACATCCCTTCTTCTTTTTCTTCATCCTCTCTCCCATTTAAATATGTTAAAATTATAGTCCATGAGATTTTTGATTCCTTGATTTAGTCGGTTTGGGTCACCGGAAAAATGTCTCGACTATCTTTAGTCTATCTGCTGGAGCATAATTTGCTTCTTAGATCAAATATAGTCTAGGATTTTTGATATTGCAGCCTCCTGGAGTTGTTCTTACTCATATAATTTTTGGAATGGAGGGAATATATAACACAGTGTATGATAAGGGATCAATCTAATTAGCTAAGTGGGATGCCTAATTATAGGGTCAGACGTCTCTTAGTCTCGTAAAATAAAATAGGGGATATGCCTTTGAACTAAAAAGCAAGAAATCTTGTATTGTAGTAGTATATATTCTTAATCTTATAGTTTAAATAAATGTAACATATTAGTTGACAACATTTTCACACATGCATGTTTAAAGAATCAAAAGAGTTTATTAAATTTAGATTAAAATATTAAATTATAATTAGTGGGTCTGAAACTTTATTCACCTCTTTCTCAAGGGTCACACTCACACATATATTATTTTCAAATTAATTTAATAATAATATGGTTTTGGTCTAAAATGATGTAACCCTATTAACTACTATTATATAATTCATAATTTATGCATTTTTGTTAATTGATTGCACTTTAGTTTAGGCCAATGTGTGAAATACATATTTTTTTTATAAGTTAGGAAGGACGACCAACAACATGGCTGAATGAATTTAATTGTTCCTCTTACTTTCATGGTGATTTAATTAATTTTTTTAAAAAAATTGTATAAAAGGGCATATACCCTATACAAAAATTAATAATGTTATAACTCACAAATTAAACTTTTTCATATCTTCACCACTCCTTGATTATTTTTAATTAATATCACATTTAACAATTTTTATTTTATTTTATTTTATTTCAAAACATAGTTTGATTGTATAAAATACCATATCACATTTACCATTTTTTTAATAAAAAAAATTCGAAACATAGTCTCATTTCTTTTATAATATACCATTACTATTAAATTAAATGCTCGATAAATTTAAAGTAAATGAAAGACACAAATGTATAATTAAAATTTTATAAATGAGACTAATTTTTTAATGGAGCAAATAAATATTAATAAATAATATCGAGAAACGGCACTATTTTTATGAGACAGATGGAGTACTCATTGTTATTCTCTAGTCTCCACCCAACTTTTTTATTCTTTCATGTCCATTTTTTCTAGTTTTTAGTTCTTTCATATTTTGTCACATATCTAATGATTTTTAGATATAATAATTATAAAAAAATAGAAGAAGAAGTGATTTTTCAATCACCAAAAGTAAAAGATCAGAGTATAAAATATATTCATTTCTAAATTTAACTCCTTTAGTGAAGATATTTATATTGTGGAATTCAACAAACCAAATTAATTTAATTTTAAATGTCACCATTAAACCCTAGGTTGCCGAATCTTTTTCAAGAAGCTCCAGAATAAAGAAAAATTAAGTGTTATATACATATTTTTTTTTGTTTATCTATTGGTGGTACCAAACGTCATGGGTGGGGGTGGGGGTGGGGAATAAGGGGTCTTGGTGGTCCATTTTATTATTTTTCTGAAAAATAAAAGTTTATCTGAAGGAGGAGATGGTGAAGAAGACTTGAGTTTTAGAATTTAGAGGGACAGAATAAACTGAAAGTGGGCCCATCCTTTAATTTTTCTTGGTCTCCAAACATGGCCAACCACAAAGCTTTTAACACCCCCAATACATCCCCCTTTATGCTATGAATATTTCTTGACCTTGACTTTGAAAAATTGCAATATGACCAGACTTTACCCTCCTCCACAATTCTCAGGCTTTATCTTTATTCACAGTAAATTCTATCAAAAATATAATTGTCACAATAATATTTGTGAAAATACGCAAAATAGCTCAAAATAATTATATTTTTGTTCTAAAACATAATTGTACATTGTTCAGAATACTTTTGGTTGATAAAAATATAATTATTTTGAGTTACTCGACTAGACCGGTAAACAAACTCGTTCAGGCCTGACCTGACTGACTCGAGTAAACTTCGCTCATTTAACATTTAATTAATTATATTTTATATTTATAATAATATATTGAAATGAGTTGGTCCGCAAATATCAAATTCGTTTAAAATTTGATTAGTTTATCTTGGTAAGAGCATTTTCAACAATCTCTTCAACCACTTTGGAATACTTAAATAGGTGAGCCACATCAAAAAAATCCTCTCCAACAGCCCCTTCAACTTTAGTCATCAAATCTTCAACCTCATTCTCACTCTTCAAATCTGTAATCTCCTTCTCACTCTTCAAATCTACAATTAAATGCTAAAAATATTTATTACGCTTGATGGGTTTGATGTACAGCTCATTAAATTGAATAAATTGATGAGACGCAAAATATGAAAGTAAGAAATAATGTTATTCAAATTGTCATGTAAGTCAGCAAACTTCAATTTAAAGAGTTTTTTTTGCTACTACTGCTCTTGAAGATGCTCTAATAAGTCAAATCAATAGGACTCAAATTGTTTACATTTATTGGGAGAACAGAACATGCATGTGAGCATGGAAGAGGGGGTCCAGATGCTCTTCCGTTACAGGGTTTGAAATAGGATAAAAAGTATCCAAAATTTTGGAATTATTCAACTAACATTTCCAACTTCCCAAAGTAGTTGAAAGAAAAATAGTAAATGCTAGCAACTGCCTTGTTGTCTTGTCTATTAAAGGAAGCCAAAATCTACGGCGGGAATGATGGAAGGCCTAGAAAGTGAACCGACCACCGTAAAACAAACAGCGAAAGCCAAAGATTACTGCTACTCACTAGTCTAGCAGTAGAATATGTAACTGAAACTGTAACTGCAATATTTAACTGAATCTTTGTACCAAAAGTCAGCCGCACATTTCTTAATTAATATTAGGTTAATTGAGGATGGATTTATCAATTAGCAGCAATATTCAGGTTGCTGCTTTATTATTTTATATCATCAGTTCAGGGAGGATGAGATGTAAAGAAATTGAATCATTCATATCATTAATTAGCCTACAGCTTAACACCCTACTGACGCCCGCCGTTAAATAGTTGTCAAAATCTTGAGATAATAGCTGGTAAGTATTCGTGTTTTGATTACCTAGCAGATGTTAGAACATGGGTCAGGTCAATCCATCTCTACCTTCACTTATTGTAGACGGGAGTTTACGTGTTGGAAACACTACATGGTAGAAAAAACCATGTTAAGAGCTCTCACACAAGGAGATTTAGACGCTAAATATGAGACGTCTCGAAAATATTGTGTTATTGATGTTATGATGGAAGCCAATTAAATTAGTATAATCCAATTGGAGAGCCAAATATACGTTCATGATATTTGTGACTAGCACGGAAAGAACACAGATCAATTTGGGTAAATTTGCTTATTACAAACCTCTTTTTTTCCTTATTTTTATTAAAAAAAATTTACTCTCGAGAAAGGACTGGCTTGGCCTTTGGAGCTTCCATTTTAAGTGGCTCTTTGACTCTACCGAGTATGGAAAAGACTAGGCCAAGTCAGTGATGAGAACATAAATGAAGTATTCAACAAGGTGGTAGTAGTTCATTTGAATTTGAATAAGTTGGCCCCAGCATCTACACCAATACAATTAAAAATTGGGATCATCATATGATTTCCAGTTCCTTGTTTTAGGAGTAAACGGTTCAGCAACCTTTCTAGAAGAAAAAAAAGTTTCTATTTTTGGAAAAAGAGGACCATGAACCATTGCTACAAAATAGATGCTCCCTCTGGCCTCTGTCCATAATGAGGAACTAAACAATGGAAACAGAATGGCATCCTACTTGGAACCCTTTTTTTTTTCTTCGGCTAAAACACTTCAGAGCCCGTCACTTGAGTGATTTGGACGAGATATTACAATAGAATAACAAGTATTTACACAACAATAATTTTAGGGTCACCTTAAAGACCCCTACAATAAAAAAAGAATCACCAAATTACCTTTTTCAGATGTCAAATATTAAAACAAAAATATATATTCACCCAGCTATCAAGGTTCATCATCATGAAGATTGTTGAAACTCTCACCAATACCTAAGCAACAGCTTGGACCAAGTAGATTTCCCCTGAATTTATCACAAGTTCAATACACAAATGTACCACAACAGAACTAACATGCATAAAGCAGATAATTGACTTGAAACAGAATGTTTAATGATAGACAGTTGACACTTAACATTGAAGAGAAAGCAGATGAGTAAAGCAACAGCCAATATACCTAAACAAAAACTATTAGCTTTGTCCTCCAAAAATGGCTCAAGTGTTTAAAAAACTAGTCATAGAAAAAATGAAAATATCAGTCATAAAGTGGAAAAAAGACTATAGTCCCCGTACTTTTGTCATAAATACAAGGGATCTAATAAAATTGTGTTAAAACCAAGTTGTTCTTTTGGGGAATGCAGGTAGTAATTGTCTTTCACTATTTGAGGAAGTAACTTCAAAGTGACAACATAGAATTATGGTGGAATCACTTGGATCAATTTTACAGTCCAATTGTCCCAAAGAAAATTAAAATAAATAAAGAACGTGGGATGTAAATATGGAAAGAAAAAACGACAATCAATGGCAAACTGAAATGTTATACAAGTAAGCCCTCAGATCTCAATAACTCATAGCTATCACAAGTCATTGAAGGTCAAGTCTAAAGACTTCCATTAAAGCCTATCCCCCATCATGACAATAATAATAATAATAATAACAAGAAGGTAGCAGTAATAGTAGTAGTAGAAGAAGAATGATGATGTTGATGATAGGGGAGGTTTATGATGAAAGTCATAGCAACCACTCCGCAAAATGAGTTTTTCATCATCGGGCACTATCAAGAACTATTAAAGTAGCAGGATGAAGGCAGCTTGAGGGAGGTATGTAACCACTACACAAAATAAATTTCTTCATCATCGGGGACTATCAAAACTATTAAAGCAGCTGGATTAACTATTAAGGCATCTCAAAGGAAGGTATGTCCTTCCAAATCACTATCGTAGAGGACAAAGCACAAAAAATAAAAATTTGGCCTAAGCACACAAAAAATTAAGATAGGCATGTATTTCTGAAATTATAAGACAACATAATCAAGAGGCCAATTCATTTAATTGCAAATGTTCACAAGTCAAAACATTAAGAGATTTCCACAATACAATTCATCATGCGGCATAAATTCTTTAAAGATTTCAAAAGAGCAAATTATGATAGTAACACAATTACAAATTTATACTTATAAATAACATACACAAATGCATGCATTTAAAGTTTTAAAATTTTAAAACAGAATGCAACACGTTACCCCTATACATACGTAACAACAGCGGCCTCTAGACAACTTGCAACCCCAAAATAAATACAAAATAGAAAATTTTAATTTTGATAAGTAACAAAAGATCCATCTAACCAACTACTAAGGTCAATTTCAGTCTTAATTCAGCACACCACAGGTTAAACATTGTCGCCAAGAAAATATATCAGACCAAACAGTAATAGATGTAACAATTGATCAGAACACTAACAAAATATAGGCTACACCTTCACCATAAAAAGTAGACCAGTGTATTTCCCTAGGCGTAGAGCAAGTAGTTTAAAGGCTAAACATGAAAAGAAAGCAAGAAATCATTAAATACTAGAGTATGATAATTGTAATCATCAATCTATCAATGACTGGCAAATTATAGAATGATATATTTATGTATTTTCTAACTAATGACAGAAAAGTGCACAGAACTGCAAACTAGTAAAACCATGAAAGGTAGAGAATTATAACAAAAGAAAGCCCTCAGATCTCATAGCTTTGAGATAATCATTGTTTGATAAATCTAATCATTTGCCTTTACAAGTCCACACATAATAGAGTTGAAAGAAAGAAAGAAAGAACTATAGATAGATAGATAGATAGATAGAGGTGGACTCAAAAGGCAATTGATTAACAAAACCAACTATCAATAAATAGATATTTTCCATCATCGGGCTTTCTAATTTGTTCTCCAAGTGAAACGAAAAACTAATTTAATTTTTTAATTTGTTAACTGCTGTATGAATTCAAATTTTAAAGTTTAGTTAAAGAACTAGGAATTTAGAGCTAAATTTAACACCTTCCTAATAAGGCCTTTCAAACACAAATCAATATTGTCATCTTCATCATATAACGAATTCGATGTAAAACATCATTTTACTACACTAGATTCATTTTCATCCCATTTTTGCAACAAGCTCAGTACCACATGTTTATATATAGTCCTACAAGTTGGGTACATCCTAGAAATGATATTATATACTTAAATCGTTATAAATAAAAAGAATAAAGCCCTCAGATCTCATAGCTTTAATAAATCATCAACGGTTAATTATCTAATGGAGTTCATCAAAAGCCTTTACACCCCACCATGAAGAAAACAAGTGCCCGTGTGTGCAGTAGTGTGTTTATAGTTCATAAAAAAGTAATTTTTCCGGTGAGGAATAAAAGCAAATGAGTTCAAACCACCAGAAACCGCTCAACAATATGATTTTCCATCATCGGGCAATTCCAACAAATGTAGCAGAAAAAAGGATATAGAACTATATATTGCGCGTATATATATAAATATATATATATATATATATATATATATATATATATATATATATATATATATATATATATTTCGACGGCGGAGCTGCGGGCGGAGAAATTGAGCAGAAGGGACAGAGAAACTAGGGTTTTAAGCATTGGAATTTGGTCTACCTCCGTATGACCAGAATATCCTTCATTTTAAGACCTCAGTCCTCGTGGTCTAGTGGGCTTTTATAATTGGGCTCGTGCAAAATTCTAAGAAAGGAAAGTCCATGTTAATTTCATTATTTGTAGAAGTAAAATTTTGGCTGAAGTATTGATTTGTTTTTGTTGATTTTATGAGAATTATCGGGGGTTAAATGCTTTTTCAGTTATTGTACTAAATATCAATTTACAGATGGATAATTGAATTTTTTTTCTTACAGTCAACTCACTGTACTCGACTTTTCTAACAAAAAGTTAAAAAATCCATTAAAAGCTTTGACTTTTAACGGAACAGTACACATCAGCTGCTGAACTGAATTTTTTTTCTTACAAGGCGCCACATCAGCTTTGTAACGGAATTTTTATTTGCATGTAAAAGTACGAATTTATTTATCCTAGCTAGAAAAGAATAAAAATTATCACTAAATTGACTTCATTATAAATTTAATGTCCGAATTTGAAAAGATTTTTAATTTTAAAATATTTTTAATTTTATAATTTATATTATACTTTAAAATATTTTTTAAATTTTTTTCGTAAAATTTTTTCTATAAATCCACATAATCACTGTCACGTCACACAAAGGCGCCACATCAGTTTTGTAACGAAAAACTCATCAGCTGATGTGTACTGTTATGTTAAAAGTCAAAGCTTTTAACGGATTTTTTAACTTTTTGTTAGAAAAATAGAGTACAGTGAGTTGACTGTAAGAAAAAAAAGTTCAGTTATCCATCTGTAAGTTGACATATAGTACAGTGATTGAAAAAACATTTAACCCGAATTATTGATTAACCTATACTAATAAATAACAAGACCTTCCTTAGGATGGAGAGTATAATGGTCTCGTACAATTTAAAATTATTATTTTTTACTCCCTCCGTCCTAGGATTAAAGTTTTGGTGAATTTTTTACGCATATTAAGAAAATGAATGAAATGACAAAATTATCTAATAATAATGTCATTAAATATGGAGAGAGAATTAGAATAATAAAAGTATGAGATATTTAATACCACGGGTATAATAAGAAAATATGTGTAAAAGTTTGGTTATTAAAAGAAAATAAATATTTAACATGAAACTACCCAAAATAATAATAAAGATTTTTACTATGGGACAGAGGGTGTATTAAATAAGAGACGATAAGGGAGAGATATGCAGAGACCACCCCGTTAAGTTATCGCTGATGGGTTCATAAGACTTTAAATTGGAACGCAATTTCTCTTAAAAATAGACCCAAGTAAGCCAATATAATAACAATTTTATTTTGTTTATTAGTCAAATAGGTTCAAATATTGTATTGCTCAAGTTTGGCACATTTCTTAAATATATTTTAGATAAAAGAAGAAGCTTGAAAAAATATCATGGGAGAAAATAAAATAAAACTTAAATGGTGAAATTCTGAGAGAAACAAAGAGGTCAGGAGCCCGGAGAAAATATAGGTTTATTTGGGTAACTTTTTTTTCTTTTTCTTATTTTGTGCTTTTTTTCTTTATAATTTCTTATTTAATAAAGCTACTTTGCCACTAAAATTGCATCCGAGTATCCAAATAGCTCAAAAAAATTGGCCTTATTCTTCAACCCTTCACAAATAATCTTGAATGAGTACATGTGAGTGTTAATGGGACTATTATGAAATTAGATTAACTCTATGGGCACAAATTATAAATAAAAAATTTGTACGTATTAAAAAAAATTAAATAAGAAGAGACTATCATTAATTTTTTTAAATATCTTTATTGATATGCAATACATGAATTCTATCATTAAAATTATATTATTCGTATTATATTCGGAAGTACTATTTGAAATTTTAATCATTTCTGAGCTTTTGGAGTAAAGTTTTAAGGCGAAAAAAAGTTGTTATGGGTAATATAAAAATAATTATAATTTGTGCACAAATCAATACCTTATATACAAAAGCATCAAGTCTAATCCTTTTAAATTCATAATTGGGTGAGTCAACTCACTCAATTTGAAATTCATCTGGCTTCCAATTTGAATTCCAACAAAGTTAACTCAATTAATTTGAAATCAATTAATTAATTAACTCATTCAATTTTAATGGACTGATTTACTTTTGCCAATCTTTGAGCAGATGGGTTTTCAGCGTTTTGTATTCTGAAATCATTAATAAAACCAAATCCATATACAATTGATATTAATAAAACCATTAATACAGAAAATAGTTTTAGAATTGTGCATTGAATTTGTAAATAAATAACATATATGCCTGATTCAGCTGCCTCTTCCAATCCAATGATTTTTCTTTTTCTTTCGTTTTCTAACACAACATGTGTATGCAAGTATTAATAAAAATAACTGCAGAATTGTAGAAATCCTACAAACCTTCAAAACTACAATCCAATTGCCTTTTCCAATCCATTGTTTTTTCTTTTTCTTTCCTCTTCCAAATAGCAACATATATATACAGGTATTAAAAAAAAAACACTGCAAAATTGTAGCAACCTCAAATTGAACGAAATGTAAGGTGGGCTAAACACATAATATCATAGCCTCCATGTCTAAGGTTGCAACGAATGCGCAATCGGAAACGATGCGGCCTGCAAAACGTAAATGTTAGTATAAAAAAATCCTTTTTAAGTTATGTATGTATTGGTAATATGTTTTTCATTATGCATCATTCTCGGACAGTACTAAGCTACCGAGTACAAATTACATGATAAGAAATTTACAAGCATAATAAACAAATGAGGCCCCTTATAGTTTACATAAGAAATTATGTACCAGAAGTTGTCCTAATGCTAATATGGTACTTTCACTTTTTATTAACATGTCAACATATAAAAATGATAATTATGCTATCTTGAGTCTGAAATGCAGATAGATAGATTATATGATAAGTATTGGGTTTGCTCAATATTTATATGAATTTTTAAAATTATCAATGAGTGATTGGTAACTTGTAATTAAACAGAGATCATGCTCTATTGTGTATCTCTCGAGGCCGACCCTAACTTGATTAGTTCTGAACGTACTTGGCATCCAATTTTCGTTGATACGAATGCTCCAGCCTAAAGTTTAACAGCACAACTACCACATCGTCAAGGTAAGAATATTTGTTAGTCATACATGTAAGTTATGATTGTGTCATAATTATCATTTTTACATGTTAGCATGTTAGTAAGCATTAGAAGTTGCCCTAATGCTAATATGGTGAAATCAATTTTAAATAACATGTCAACATGTAAAAATGATAAGTATACTATTTTGAGCCTGAAATGAAGATAGATAGATTATATAATAAACAGTGGGTTTGCTAAATTTTTATGTAAATTCCTTAATTTATCAATGACTTTATTGGTGACCTGTAATTAAAAAGATATCATGCTAGATGTACCTCTCGAGGCCGACCCTGACTTGATTAGTTCTGAACGAACTTGGCATCCAATTTTCGTTGATACGAGTGGTCTACCCCAAAGTTTAACAGCACAACTACCACATTATCAAGATAAGAATATTTGTTAGTCAAACATGTAAGTTATGAATTTGTCATAATGTCTTTAAAATCTGTTTGCTATTTGCGTCCTCAAATTCGGTACATTACTTAATAATAAACCCATTTTTTAATAACATCTACCATTGTATAATGTTACATTGTTATAATGATTGGGTCATATCTACTAATAAAATCACAAAATACAGGATATATCAATGTAAGACATTCCACCAATTATATATAATATCCGAAAGCAGAGTTATTTGTTTCAAGTCAAAATCACTCCATATAACACTCAAAGAGCCTATGAAGAATACACAGTCTCTAAGGTTTAGGTACTCAAACAACTGCAAAAAAATCCACCTGGAGGGAAGCAAGAACAGACAAATGATACAACTGAACGTTTCTGCATCAAATAAATTCTTATTGTCAAGCTACCAAAGGGATCAGATGTAAATTTCTTTACTTTTAACTCTTTAACATTTTATTAAAAAAATGTAACAATAACAAATATTATAATACTTATAAAATAAGTATTACTGCTATAGATCATGTACTGTACATGTGAGGTCACAATAGTTCAAATTCTACTGGAATATGGATGATACTATGTAACCTGCAATAACTGCCTCAGACAAATTAAGGAGTTATCCACAAAATTACAATGCCACAATTGTCTGAGCGAACAAACGAAAAATACCAAACGGTATAAGCTAACAATTAAGGTAAAGGATACCACAGGAGAAACAACATTTGTCATGCTTAATCAAGAAACTGCGCAAGTTATAAGAGTTTCTATCGAACAACTTATAAATGACATCAACAAAGAACATTCCTAAACAGTAAGTCTTTTGTATATAAACATTATTCAAAAAACAAAATGTTGAATCACATAATCACACTTGCTAACCGTTCAATATTATGCAGAGTATAAATATGCAAGAACTGCCACCAACAATTCAAAATATATGTGGAAAGAATTATATGTTCCAGATCAAAATTACACCGTATAACACAGAATTGAGCTACGGAGAATATACAATATCAAAGGTTCAAAACATTAAATCAAAGGATAAATCTGGAGAGACAAAACATGACATCACAAAAAAATTTGGAGAGATAAAGCATGAAAACAATGATAAAACTGATGAGCCAAAAAATATAACAGACCGGGAAAAGAAGAACAAAAGAAAGATAGCTGACTTTGGGAAAGATTTGGAAGAAGATATCGAAGTTAACTCGAAGGAAGAAAACTGTGGAATAAAAAAATAAATTCCAACTCCAAACAAAAATGACAAAACGACTCCCTTAGAAAAAAAAACTAATAATTAACACCTGTCCAGTTGATCTTCCTATAGAATAAATTAGTCTTATATTCAAAAATTATATATAAAAAATTCTATTTATCTTATGTTTTCTATAATAAATGTGATATCAATATTGATATTTATTTCATGCTTATACAATCCCCATACAAAGCTCAGCTACAGATTCCAACCTTTCATACAAATACATAAAAAAATAGTAAACAATTACGACTATTGTGACGCCCCCAAAATAGGTATATGTAAGACCCCAACTTTTTAATAAAGATGAATTTTCTATAAATATCATTTTTGAATATTATGGAGTAAATTTGATATAATGTTATAGTTATAGTTGTGGGTAATATTTATAAATTTTATAAAGTACGCAAGTTGTTATATAATATTCGATTGGTCGGGGAATATTCGTTTTAACAGGGAATATTCGTACGATGACACAATTATTGGTGGACCCCACAACGGAATTATTGTCGAATTGAGAAAACGACAAAAATACTTTATGAAAATAACGGCGGAAGTTTTACCGTTAACTGTTGAAACACCCGGTGTTAAAAGTACAGTAATACGTGTGGTTGCATAGTAGCACACGGTATTGATTATTGATACTTACGTGAGAAGTTACTCAGTTTTGTTTAATTATTGTTATAGTATTTGTTGTAGATTTTGGCGTATTTTTGGACCCCCGCCTACTCATTTTTCAAAATAGTATGTTATGAGTGTGATATATATATATATATATATATATATATATATATATATATATATATATAGGTTGTCACGGGTGGGGGGGGGGATTTGGTTTTAGTGTCAGGTTATATATATATTAAATATATATAAGAAATTTGGCTCATGGGTTGATAATTGGGGGGGGTGGAAATTTAATGGACGGGTGGTGTACTTTTATGTATTATATATATATTGTGGGTTGGTTTGCAAGTCGGTAGAGAAGGAGTACAATCATTATTATTATTATATTTATATATATGTAATAATTTGATTGTTTAGCATGCAAAGTTCACGGGGTTCACAACCCGTGACTAGTGTTATATATATAATGTGTGTGTGTATATATATATATATATATATATATATATATATATATATATATATTATATTTAAAAGATTTTACTTTAAATATGGACCGTCCGATTAAAAGTAAATCAATCTAGACCGTTTATGAATTAGATACTATGCAGTCCATTCTTCTATAAATAGAAGTTCATTCCTTCATTATTTTCTTACGAATTCACTGAAACTCTAGAGAGGGAAATTATAGAGAGAAAGAAGAAAATTATTCTACTACTTCACTACTCCTATATACAGTACTCTTCTTCTTAAGGTAAGGGGTATTATTTCTTTTGTATTCATGAAGAGAACTTCTGTTATTCCATTATTTATTATTCTGTTGGAATAACATGTATACGCGGGCTACCCTATACTTGGTAAAATTCTTCTGTTATTCCGTTTTTATTATTCTGTTGGAATATCCTGTCTGTGCGTTTTACGCCGGACCTGGTTCCGACTTCATTATTCTGTTGGAATATCCTATCTGTGCGTTTTACGCCGGACCTGGTTCCATTATTTATTATTCTGTTGGAATAACCTATCTGTGCGGTCTATCGCATGCCTGGTGATTTCTTTTGTTATTACATTCTTTATTATACTCAGTTGGTTAAAGTTTTAACTTTTATACTCCACGAAATTAGTGAAATATCCTTGATATTTGCGCTTCATCCAGTATCTTTTCATGAAAATATTCTTCTGAGCATTCTTGAATTTTACTCTACAAAGCAGTATCATGTTGACAATTTGGACGTTATTGGTTCCTGGATAAATTAATTCTTGAACTTGTTTTATTAAATTCTTATATCATTGTCATCATCCTCGTGTTTATATTTTGTTGAAAGTCATCTATGGCCTGTAGTGCTTAGATGGACTTGGTATGATTATGACCAGAGATTATTTAGTGTAATCATGACCGTAATGTTACAAATGATGTGGTAAAAGTCCTCATTGGCCCGTAGTACATTGATGGACAGTTGTTGGCATGATCATGACCATTGATGAATACACGAATATCCTTGGCCCGTAGTGCATGGATAATTTGTGGTTGTGATACTAATGAATATCCTTGGCCGTAGTGCAGGGATGATGTGGATTATTTATTAAGCTGAGTCCCAGCGATAAAAGTGATGAAAAACCTTTTAAATCATAGAAGATAGTAGATTTTATTCTCTACTTGACTCTTTTAATGGATTGCTTATTCCGCTGCAGTTAAACTTGATGTTTGTTATATTTTATCAGTTTAACACTGTTGAAGGCTAATGATAATTTATTCTGCATTATCTTAGTCATAATATTTCTTACTGGGCTAGTTGAGCTCACCCCTTTCTTTCATTGTTCTCTTCAGGAAATGAGAACGTAGCGGGGACTAGTCGGGGAACGGAGTGACGGTTCAGATGATAGCATACTGTTTAGAAGACAATGTTGTATTAAACCTCACAGCTTATGTTTTGTCGTATTTTACACGACAGTTGTATAATTAAGTTTTTATTTGTATTTTGTACCATGTATTTGACGACTCAGAGTAGGTGATGTATACCTATTTTGGTGGCGTCACAGTTGGTATCAAAGCTTAGGGATATGATCCTTGGCTAAGATGTGAGACAAGAACTAGGAGGGGAGAGACGGGGAATTTCTTCGCTAGTATGACCTACCTAAGTTTATTTGGTATTTAATTGATCGGTCAGAGTATAGGGATAATATGTGATATGTTAATTAACCTTTGTTTTGTGGCAGTATTTGAAAATGACATCCGAGAATGTTGAGAACATCAATGGAGCACAAGAGACCGTTGAGTCTCCACAAATTAATAATCAGGATAATGTCCATCAGGAAGGTGACAATCCTCAGGCAAACAATAACACTGACTAGATGATGAACGATGGAATGTTCAGACGCTTTATGCAATTTATGTAACATCAGGCAAGAGCGGCTCCTATCCAAAATACAGGTGGAAACATTGGCAACTCTCGGATGGTCACCGCCAAATAATTCAAGGAGCTGGGACAACCGGAGTTTTTTGGAGAACCAAAACCACTTAAGGCGGAGACGTGGATAAAGCAGATCAACAAGATATTTGATGTCTTGGGATGCTCCGAGGAGCAAAAGGTTCCCTTTGCCACATTCATATTGCGGGCAGAGGCAGATTACTGGTGGGAATCTGTAAAGCGTACTCAACCTGCCGCACTGAAGATGTCTTGGGAGAAGTTCCAAGAACTGTTCAACGATAAGTACTTTCCCGAAAGTATTCGTCACATGAAAGAGGTAGAGTTCATTAAGCTGGAGCAAAATAACATGACCGTGTCGCAGTACGAAACCAAGTTTGTCGAGTTGTCCCGGTTTGCGTCCCACTTAGTTAATAATGAGGAGAGAATGACGCGGATGTTTTTAAGAGGTTTGAAGCCGGAGATACTTCAATATCTTATCTCTCATAAACTGTGTTTGTATTCAGATGTTGTTAATTGGACTCAATTATTGGAACGAGATAATGAGTCAACCCAACCAAAAGAGAGCAGCCGACAAAATGATAATACCAGTGATAATAGTCATCGAAGCGGTGACAATAAGGGTAGAGGGAATCAACAAGCCAGAAATGGTAACCACTTCGGTGGTAGTCATGGTCAAAACAATAAGAATAGACATTTCAAGAAGATGAGATTCAACAATGATGGAAAAACGTCAGCATCAACACCTGTCGTTAAGGAAGGAGAACGACCACCTATCATATGCTTCAAATGTGGAGGGGAGGGACACATCAGTCCAAACTGCGCGATGCCATCCAAAGCATGCTACAATTGTGGAAGAGAAGGTCACCGAGCCTGATTTTGTCGTGCACCAAAGTCAAGTCCAGCTGGGTTAGAGGCATCAAAGGCCGTCCCAGACAAGACAAAACCGGTAGTTCAAGGGAGAGCGTTTGTCGTGACCCCCCAGAAAGCAAGGAACGGGGTTATCACGGGTAAACTTATCATAAACTCTAGCGAAGTCTATACCTTATTTGATACCGGTTCTACCTATTCTTTTATTTCTCCTACTTGCGCTCAACTTTTAAATTTGACTCCGGAGAAATTGGACTTTGACTTATCTATTGAAACTCCGTTGGGAGAAACCTTCATTACATCCACTGTTTAAAAGAATTGTTTAGTTCAAATCGGCACCCACACATTACCTGTCGATCTTATTTCATTGAAAATACTTGCATTTGATGTAATTCTAGGGATTGATTGGTTAACTACTCATCATGCAAAAATTGATTATTTTCGTAAGGTTGTTAGCTTTCATATTCCTAACCAACCTATTATACGAATTCAAGCAACCAAATCATTAAAATCAATCACTGTTATTTCAAGCCATAACGCTATTCGTTTATTAAAAAACGGATGTCAAGTTTTCTTAGCTCATGTCACGGATCTAAACAAAAATACGTCAGTTTTGAATGATATTTCTATTGTTAATGAATTTCCTGACGTATTCCTTGAAGAACTTCCTGGCCTACCCCCAGAGCGTGAAATTAAATTTTGTATCGACCTTAAACCCGGTACAAAACCTATTTCCAAAGCCCCATATCGAATGGCCCCTATTAAACTTCAGGAGTTAAAGACCCAACTGCAGGAATTATTAGACATTGGCTTTATTCGTCCTAGTACTTCTCCTTGGGGTGCTCCTGTTCTATTCGTGAAGAAGAAAGATAGGAGTATGCGACTTTGTATTGATTATCGGGAGTTGAATCATGTCACCATAAAAAACAGGTACCCATTGCCACGTATTGATGACCTGTTCGACCAGTTGCAAGGCGCTAAATTCTTTTCAAAGATTGATCTTCGTTCCGGATATCACCAATTGAAGATTAGAACCGATGACATTCCAAAGATGGCTTTCAGAACTCGGTACGAGTATTATGAATTCCTAGTCATGTCTTTTGGATTGACTAATGCTCCTGCTGCATTCATGGATATGATGAACCAAGTATTCAAGGAATATTTGAATCACTTTGTGGTCGTCTTTATTGATGACATCCTTATTTATTCCAAAAGCCGTGAAGAACATGAGCAACACTTGAGGCTGGTACTCCAAAAGCTTCATGAATATAAGCTTTATGCCAAGTTGAAGAAATGCGAATTCTGGCTTGAGGAGGTAGCATTCCTTGGGCACGTAGTATCAAGTCATGGAATATCTGTTGACCCAGCAAAGATTGAAGCTATTCAAAGTTGGGAGTAACCTAAATCAGTGACCGAAGTACGTAGCTTTCTCGGTTTAGCTGGTTATTATCGGAGATTCGTGGAAGGATTTTCTCGAATCGCTACTCCATTAACTCAGCTGACTTGGAAAGATACACAATTCAGTTGGAGCGAGGAATGTGGAAAGAGTTTTCAAGAACTCAAGAGGAGACTCATTTCAGCACCTGTTCTGACAATACCATCTGGATCATTTCTTCAACTTGGCATAAAGCTTATATTCATGAAGCTTTTGGAGTACCAGCCTCAAGTGTTGCTTATATTCTTCACGGCTTTTGGAATAAATAAGGATGTCATCAATAAAGACGACCACAAAGTGATTCAAATATTCCTTGAATACTTGGTTCATCATATCCATGAATGCAGCAGGAGCATTAGTCAATCCAAAAGACATGACTAGGAATTCATAATACCCGTACCGAGTTCTGAAAGCCATCTTTGGAATGTCATCGGTTCTAATCTTCAATTGGTGATATCCAGAACGAAGATCAATCTTTGAAAAGAATTTAGCGCCTTGCAACTGGTCGAACAGGTCATCAATATGCGAATTCTGGCTTGAGGAGGTAGCATTCCTTGGGCACGTAGTATCAAGTCATGGAATATCTGTTGACCCAGCAAAGATTGAAGCTATTCAAAGTTGGGAGCAACCTAAATCAGTGACCGAAGTACGTAGCTTTCTCGGTTTAGCTGGTTATTATCGGAGATTTGTGGAAGGATTTTCTCGAATCGCTACTCCATTAACTCAGCTGACTTGGAAAGATACAAAATTCAGTTGGAGCGAGGAATGTGGAAAGAGTTTTCAAGAACTCAAGAGGAGACTCATTTCAGCACCTGTTCTGACAATACCTTCTGGCTCGGAGGGATTTGTCATCTACAGTGATACTTCGGGAAAAGGGTTGGGATGTGTTCTCATGCAACATGGAAAAGTCATAGCCTATACCTCGCGACAACTTAAAGAATATGAGAGGAATTATCCTACTCATGATCTAGAGTTGGCAGCTGTTGTCTTTGCACTTAAAATTTGGAGGAATTACTTGTATGGATCATAAAAGCCTCAAATATTTTTTCACTCAAAAGGAAATCAACATACGACAACGACGTTAGCTTGAACTGTTGAAAGATTATGATAATACCATCCTGGAAAAACGAACGTGGTAGCTGATGCATTGAGTAGAAGATCATATGCAAGTACGAGTGCGATATTGTCAACGCAAAGGCCCATTTTGTGTGACTTGCAAAGGATGGAGATAGAGTTAAAGACTCCAGGGACCCATGTGATGATGGCGAATATACGAGTAGAACCAACTTTAATCGATAAAGTTAAAGCTGCTCAAGCTACAGACCTGGAGCTGATGCGTATGAGGAAGAAAGTGCAAGAAGGTGATATGCCAGAAGCAAGAATCGATGAAGAAGGAATACTTCGAGTCAACTCCAGACTTTGTGTTCCTAACGACTCTGATTTAAAGTATAAAATCATGATGGAGGCACTCAACATACTGTTTGCAATCCATCCTGGGAGTACCAAAATGTATCATGATCTTCGACATACATTTTGGTGGGGCAATATGAAGAGAGATAGCGCTGTTTATGTCAAGGTGTCTAACGTAACAACGAGTTAAGGCGGAGCATTAAGTACCAAAAGGTCCATTGCAACCATTTAAAATTCTAGAATGGAAGTGGAAACACATTACCATGGATTTCGTTACCGGTCTTCCTAAGGTTTCTCAATGCATAGATGCGATTTGGGTCACTGTTGATAGGTTTACCAAGTCTGCTCATTTCTTACCGATACGAGAAACTTATACACTTGAACGTCTTGCTCGTATGTACATAAACGAGATTGTAAGATTGCATGGTATGCCAGTATCCATAGTTTCTGATCGAGACCCAAGATTCACTTCACGATTTTGGGTTAGTTTGCAAAAAGCTATGGGCACGGATTTACGATTTAGTTCGACATATCATCCTCAGACGGACGAACAATCAGAGATGACTATTCAAACTCTGGAAGATTTATTAAGACTATGTGTCCTTGACTTCAAGGGAAGTTGGGACAAGTTCTTACCATTGGTGGAGTTTTCCTACAACAACAGTTATCAACCAAGTATTGGCATGGCTCCATTCGAGGCGTTGTATGAAAGAAAGTGTCGTTCTCCAATATGCTGGGATGAGGTGGGTGAAGCAACGTTGTTGGGACCGGAGTTGGTACGTATGACTACGAAAAAGATTCAAACGATCCGGCAACGTATAAAAACCTCACAAGATCGACAAAAGAGTTATGCTGATCTTCATCGAAATGATGTGGAATTCAATATTGGAGATCATGTGTTGTTACGTGTTGCTCCATGGAAAGGAGTTACGAGATTTGGAAAAAGAGAAAAGCTCAATCCTCGATTCATTGGCCCATTTTTAATCCTCAATCAAATAGAAACTGTGGCCTATAGACTCGCTTTACCGCCAAGTATGTCTCGTGTTCATAACGTTTTTCATATATCCATATTACGTAAATATGTGAAAGACCCGAACCACATTATTAAGTTAGAACTGGACGAAATAGTGAAAGATTTAACGTATGAAGAGGTTCCTGTTCAAATCTTGGATAAGAAGAAATATATTCTACGCTCCAAGGTTATACCTCAAGTCAAAGTTTTATGGAGGAACCACGATGTTGAGGAAATGACCTGAGAGTTAGAATCTGAAATGAAATCAAGGTATTCTTACCTCTTCGACATACCAGGTACGTACCCTAATTTCGAGATTTCATAAGAAGAGGAGGTTGTAAGACCCCAACTTTTTAATAAAGATGAATTTTCTATAAATATCATTTTTGAATATTATAGAGTAAATTTGATATAATGTTATAGTTGTGGGTAATATTTATAAATTTTGTAAAGTACGCAAGTTGTTATATAATATTCGATTGGTCAGGGAATATTCGTTTTAACAGAGAATATTCGTACGACGGCACAATCATTGGTGGACCCCATAACAAAATTATTGTCGAATTGAGAAAACAACAAAAATACTTTATGAAAATAACGGCGGAAGTTTTACCGTTAACTTTTGAAACACCCGGTTTTAAAAGTACAGTAATACGCGTGGTTGCATAGTAGCACACGGTATTGATTATTGATGCTTACGTGAGAAGTCACTCAGTTTTGTTCAATTATTGTTATAGTATTTATTGTAGATTTTGGCGTATTTTTGGACCCCCGCCTACTCATTTTTCAAAATAGTATGTTATGAGTGTGATATATATATATATATATATATATATATATATATATATATATATATATATATATATATATATATATATAGGTTGTCATGGGTGGGGGGGATTTGGTTTTAGTGTCAGGTTATATATATATATTAAATATATATATAAGAAATTTGGCTCATGGGTTGATAATGGGGGGGGGTGGAAATTTAATGGATGGGTGGTATACTTTTATGTATTATATATATATATATATATATATATATATATATATATATATATATTGTGGGTTGGTTTGCAAGTTGGCAGAGAAGGAGTACAGTAATTATTATTATTATATTTATATATATGTAATAATTTGATTGTTTAGCATGCAAAGTTCACGGGGTTCACAACCCGTGACTAGTGTTATATATATAATGTGTATAATATATATATATATATATATATATATATATATATATATATATATATATATATATATTATATTTTATTTAAAAGATTTTGCTTTAAATATGAACCGTCCGATTTCGATTAAAAGTAAATCAATCTGGACCGTTTATGAATTAGTTACTATGCAGTCCATTCTTCTATAAATAGAAGCTCATTCCTTCATTATTTTCTTGCAAATTCACTGAAACTCTAGAGAGAGAAATTATAGAGAGAAAGAAGAAAAGTATTATGCTACTTCACTACTCTTATATCCAGTACTCTTCTTCTTAAGGTAAGGGGTATTATTTCTTTTGTATTCATGAAGAGAACTTCTGTTATTCTATTATTTATTATTCTGTTGGAATAACCTGTATACGCGGGCTACCCTATACTTGGTGAAATTCTTTTGTTATTCCGTCTTTATTATTCTGTTGGAATATCCTGTCTGTGCTTTTTATGCTGGACCTGGTTCCGTCTTTATTATTCTGTTGGAATATCTGTAGGGTTTCGACACAGAAACGCACAGCGAAAATAGAATAAATAAAAAGCAATTTCGAAACCCTAAACAGGATCCATGCAAAAATTAATTAACTCAGTGGTTAGAAATTATACCGATTGTGAAAATTAAATTGATGCGCTCTAATCTCCAACGCAATCTAAATGAATCGCGCCTCTACGGTATCCACACGAACGCTCCGCGAATCGTCCTACGATCTGCAGAAGAAGGAACTGCGGTACTAGCCACCAAGGATGCGAATTTTGGAACTGTTTCTCTCTAGTCTCTCTCTAAGAGCGGCTAGGGTTTTGGTTTATGAATAATATCCCTAAGTGGCTGCTATATATCATATATATAGTAGTTAAAAGGTATTAATCAAAACCTAATTTTTTTTTATAAAATTCGAATTATATATATATATATATATATATATATATATATATCTTAATTAAGTCTACTTAATTAATATACATATATATACAAATTATCCTTTTAATTTAAATTCGTGATTTAAATACTATTAATCATATTAATATATTTAAATCCTTAAAATTTAAATTAATTCCCTTTTAAATTACGTTCTATGTGTGTGACCCTATAGGTTATTATTACGTTGACAATAATTTTAAAATCATATTATAAAATTATAAACAGTGAGCGGCATCTAGTAATGCATCACTGCTACCCAAGTAATAATAAGATCGATAATTCGATGCAACCTTTTCGTGACCAATGTTTCAATGTAATTTAATCCTTTTAACCTTAATATCCTCGATTAAACTCGAGTCATGGAATGTGTCATACTCTTCATAATTTAATCTGAGTTTTCTTGATCAATGAGTAGACTATATGAAACAAATCACTATTTAAGCATGGCCACGCATTTCATAGTCCTACTCAATTAAGATGCCTATGGATATCACCCATAATATATAGGATGGTTAAATTCCATCTAGATCACTCATATTTCTCACACGATTCATGATGAACCCAATAATCACCTTTATAGTCCACCCTATTAAAGGTGACATTTGATGATATCAAAGTACATAAATTCTCGTGTAGTAATATAGCGATTTCAGGTCGGAGGACCATTACATCATTGTCACTATGAGAATTGCTAATGACACTTCGCATAATGCTCTATATAGAATTCTCATGGTGGGTCTGTCCATTACATCGTTCTCTAACATGTACCTATGCATTGACTTAATATCTCATATATTTATGACCAATGACATTTGGTCATCAGTCAATCCACATACTAGTCTTAATGCATCATTGTTGTCCCATCAACAATGATACTCAACTAGGGACATTTAAGAACAATGATACTAATTATAATTTTATAATCTCATGTTCAAGTCACATACTTGAAACTATATAATTTGTATCATTATTCTAAGGATTTTTATTATGTTAACATTTATATAACGCAGTAAATAAAATAATAATAAAATCATTCATTTATTCAATCAAACATAATATTTAAACGTTAAGCAATTATATCAAATAATTGGCCTCTAGGGCATAAACTCTAACAATATCTTGTCTGTGCGTTTTACGCCGGACCTGGTTCCATCTTTATTATTCTGTTAGAATATCCTGTCTGTGCGTTTTACGCCGGACCTGGTTCCATTATTTATTATTCTGTTGAAATAACATGCCTGTGCGGTCTATCGCATGCCTGGTGATTTCTTTTGTTATTCCATTCTTTATTATACTCAGTTGGTTAAAGTTCTGGCTTTTATACTCTATGAAATTAGTGGAATATCCTTGATATTTGCGCTTCATCCAGTATCTTTTCATGAAAATATTCTTCGAAGCATTCTTGAATTTTACTCTACAAAGCAGTATCATGTTGACAATTTGGACGTTATTGGTTCCTGGATAAATTAATTCTTGAACTTGTTTTATTGAATTCTTATATCATTGTCATCATCCTCATGTTTATATTTTGTTGAAAGTCATCTGTGGCCTGTAGTGCTTAGATGGACTTGGTATGATTATGACCAAGGATTATTCGGTGTAATCATGACCGTAATGTTACAAATGATGTGGTAAAAGTCCTCATTGGCCCGTAGTGCATTGATGGACAGTTGTTGGCATGATCATGACCATTGATGAATACACGAATATCCTTGGCCCGTAGTGCATGGATAATTTGTGGTTATGATACTAATGAGTATCCTTGACCGTAGTGCAGGGATGATGTGGATTATTTATTAAGTTGAGTCACAACGATAAAAGTAATGAAAAACCTTTTAAATCACAAAAGATAGTAGATTTTATTCTCTATTTGACTCTTTTAATGGATTGCTTATTCCGCTGCAGTTAAACTTGATGTTTGTTATATTTTATCAGTTTAACACTGTTGAAGGCTAATGATAATTTATTCTACATTATCTTAGTCATAATATTTCTTACTAGGCTAGTTGAGCTCACCCCTTTCTTTTATTGTTCTCTTCAGGAAATGAGAACGTAGCGGGGACTAGTCGGGGAACGGAGTGATGGTTCAGATGATAGCATTAGTAGTCCTCACTATTCTATGAAATAGTGTGAAAATAAATGTATTGATGACTTATTTTGAGTTTGAATACTGTTTAGAAGACAATGTTGTATTAAAACTCACAGCTTATGTTTTGTCGTATTTTACACGACAGTTGTATAATTAAGTTTTTATTTGTATTTTGTACCATGTATTTGACGACTCAGAATAGGTGATGTATACTTATTTTGGGGCGTCCCATATACATCACCCATTCTGAGTCACCAAATACATGGTACAAAATTCAAATATAAACTTAATTTATACAACTATTAAGTATCGTGCAGAATACGACAAAACATAAGTTGTGAGTTTTAATACAAATACTGTCTCCTAGACAATATCCAAACTTAAAATAAGTCCTCATTACAATTATTATCACACTATTCTTATAGAATAGTGAGGATTACTATAGCAATCATCTTGGACCATCACTCCATTTCCTGACTAGTCCCAACTATATTTTTATTTCCTAATAATGACAATAAAAGAAAAGGGTGAGCTCAACTAGCCTAGTAAAGAATATTATGACTAAGATAATCCATAATAAATTATTGTTAGCCTTCAACAGTATAACAACTGATACAATACAATAAATAACAAGTTTTAGATCAACAACTGCAGCGAAAATAACAATCCATTAGAAGAGTCAAGTAGAGCATGATATCTACTATCTTCTATGATTTAAAGGTTTATTATCAATTTTATCGCTGAGACTCAACTTAATAAATAATTCACATCACTGAATTATCCATGCACTACGGGCCAATAATATTCATTATTATCACATCCACAAATTATTCATGCACTACGGACCAAGGATATTCGTGTTATCACCAATGGTCAAGATCATGCCAACAACTGTCCATCAATGCATTACGGGTCAATGAGGACTTTTACCGCATTATTTGTATCATTACAGGTCATGAATATACCGAATAATCCCTGGTCATAATCATACCAATCAATAGTCCATCTATGCACTACGGGCCAAAGATTACTTTCATCACAATATAAGCACGAGGATGATGACAATGATATAAGAATTCAATCAAACGAGATTAAGGATAAATATTAAAGATTTATAATTCAATTTATTCAAAGTTTAAAAATATCCAAATTGTCAACATGATACTGCTTTGTGGAGTAAAATTTAAGAATAATATTCACGTATCAAAAATAATTTGGACAGAAAAGAAATTAATTTTTGTCATGAATAGTATTCCGGGTGAATAATACCCGAGTGAATAGTATCCTATAAATAGTACTTCGTAAGTAGTGTCGTACGTATGAATAGTATCGTACGTATGAATAGTGCCGCGTGTATGAATAGTACCCATGAATAGTACTCCGGCATGAAAAGCTTAAAATTTAACAAGAATGTTCAGAAAAATATCCTTGTGAAACGATAGTAGATGAAACGCAAATTTTAAGAATATTCTACTAATTTCAAGGAGTATAGAAACAATACTTAACAAAATGAGTGTAGAATTCGAAATCTGAAAATGAAATAATATTACTTCTACAAAGTATGGAAGAAAATATTATTTCTTACGAGTACTGAACAAAAATAATATCTTTTACTACTTTTGAACGAAAATAATATTCCTACGAATATTGAACGAAGATAATATTCCTTACGAATATTAAACGAAAATAATATTCCTTACGAATATTGAACGAAAATAAAAATTTTTACGAATACGAAAAATAATATCATAAGCGAATATGAAATAAATAATACCCTTTACCTTAAAAAGAGAGCACTTCCGACTGGTATAGCGGAGATATTCTTGAAGAAAACTTACATTATTTTCTACACTCAAAGCTTCCTTAAACTCTAAAGAAATACGCTCAATATTATAGAAAAAGAATTATCTGATTGCGGTGTGATTTTCAATTCTTAATTAAACATACTATTTATAGGAGAATAGAAGGATACTATTTGGACGCATAGTAAAGGAAAGTCACGGATGAACAGAAGATTCACAGACGATTTTTTGATTTTCACATGATTTTACTATGCAGCACTATGATGCATAGTAAAAATACTATACAAACACTATGCAGTACTATGCAAATAATAAAATATAATATATTTTATTTTATATAAAAAACCAAAACTTATTATATATATATATATATATATATATATATATATATATATATATATATATACACATAATATTACTAACTCCCTCTTGTGACCATTGAATTCCCCCCCCCCCCCATTACATTGATTATATATATATGTGACGCCCCCAAAATAGGTATACAACACCCATTCTGAGTCGTCAAAATATATGGTACAGAAATAACTACAACTTTATTAATACAATATAAAAACTGTGAGTTTAAATACAAATATTGTCATCTAGACAATATCCACACTCAAATAAGTCCTCATTACAATTATTGATACATTATTTTACAAAAATAGTGAGGACTACTAAAACGACTTTCTAGAACCTTCATTCCATACCCCGACTAGTACTTGCTACATTCTCGCCTCCTGAGAAGAAAAATAGAACAAAAAAGAAAAGGGTGAGCTCAACTAGCCCAGTAAAGAATATTATGACTAAGATAATATAGAACACATTATCGTTAGTCTTCAATAGGAAAAAATTTAATAGAATACAATAGACAACAAGTTTTAAATCAAAATTCGTAGCGAAAATAATAATTCATTAGAAGAGTGAAGTAGAGAATGAAATCTACTATCTTCTATATATGAATTTAAAAGTTCATCGTCGATATTTTATCCCTGTAACATCAATCAATATATATCTGGAATCAAATATTTATCTTTGCACACAGGCCAAAGATATTCATCAGTTGGTCATGTTCATCTAAACACCTGTTCATCTTTGCACTACGGGCCAAAGATATTCATCAGAAATCATTCATCTTTGCACTACATGCCAAAGATATTCAGTAATATCATCATTTAGGACTGAGGATGATGAAAACTATTTTAAAGGAAACGAATCCAGTGAAACAAAATAACAAATATTAAGGATTCGTATTTCTGTTTATCCATGTCCAAAAATACCTCATCAGTAATCATAGTGGAGTAAAATTCAAAAATGATCAAAACATGGATACAATCAAAGCTAGTATCCATAATAAGTGTTTTGAACGAAAAACGAAAATTTAATTTTTCTGTGAATAATGTCGTCTTTGTGAATAGTGCCGTATACGTGAATAGTACCGTATACGTGAATAGTAACTCCGACACAAAAAGTTTTAAATTTGATAAAAATTCAGATCAATATTTCGGCATAATGATATTGGAAGAAATAATATTATTTATATAAAAAATAATATCCCTTACCTCGAAAAGACAGTACTTCTGACTGGAATACTGGATATAGAGCTGAAGGGAACTTGCATCGTATACCAACACTCAAAGTCTTAAAATACTCACAAGAATACGCTCGATAATATAGAGAGAGAAAGAGAGTGAAAACTATAGTTTCTGGTGTGATTTTCAATTCTAACCTAAGCACCCTATTTATAAGAAAATGCTTAGAACAGCAAAGCAGAAAATTTAATAAATTATTAATATAATTAATTTGAATTCCTATGCCCACTTTTTGTTCAAAATTCAGCCACACAAGTAGCCCACCTTACAAAACTTACAAAAAATGTTTTTATTAATAAAAATAAATAAAACTTTCAAAAATCAATTATTTTGGAACTTCAGAACTTCAATAATTCATAATAAATAGCCCTTTTGTCAGAAAAATTCAAACCACATGTCTTTTCATAGGAAATTTCATTATCTACAACTTTGCAGAAGAAAGTTTTTCCAAATTCCAAACAGAAATTGATCGAAATCCACAAACGGGCGATTCTACAGGCTATAATCAAATTTCAGTCAAGAAATGGGCCCACATACATGTTTAACATGTTTTAAACAACTTTTACAACAAAAATACTATTCTTCCTCATATACTCATATATCCCACATTTATTATAAAAATATCATCATTATTATATTATAATAATATAATAAAATATTATTTTATCAGAAAAGATAAAATATCGATTTTCAACAATTGTCACTTTAAAAATTTTCTCCATCTATATCCACATTAAATGAATATTTTCCTCATCATATAAATCAATAATTAATTATTCACAAATAATATTACAGAATCACAATACTGACAACCAGGCAGGTCCCAGGAAAGAGGGAGCTTTCCAATAAGGATTTCTCCTTACTAGCGCGCAATTAGGTGACCAAACCTCTCCTTAGACAGAACTTTCTAGACATTGCCAATAATGTTATCTAATAATATTATTCAGATAATATGAATTATTGCTTCGATAATAGAAAATACTGTGTAGTGATAATTATTGAAACAACAGTAATATAAAATATCAAAGTAGCAATTATTGAATCAATAAAATAAAATATTGAACAGTAATTACTGTAACAATTATTGAGTAGTGCCTTCTTACGTAAGAATCAATAATTGGTGCAATATCATGTGTTACTGTGCAACAACGCGTATTACTGTGTTTTGACCACCGGATATTCCAACAGTATTAACGGTAACAACTACAGCGTTATTTATAAAAAACTTATACTTGTCGTTTTCTTCATCCAATCGCTTTCCGTTATGGGGCCCACAAAAGACTGCGCCGCCGTACGAATATTCCCCGACAGGAAGAATATTCCACGACCAAACGAATATTCCCCGACAACAATGAATATTTTATAACCACTTGCTTATTTGAAATATTTGTGCATTTTACCCATAACTAACCACATTAATCAATTCAACCCTTACTATTTCAAAATAATAAATAGAGAAAATTAAATTTTATTTATTAATAATTTGGGGTCTTACAATATATATATATATATATATATATATATATATATATATATATATATATATATATATATATATATATATATATATATATAACATAACTGAGATAATTTTCTACCAACAATTTTGAAAAATGGATAAGTGGGGGGTCCATATAATAAGCCAAAATTAAAACAAATACTTCATAAAAATCCCTTCTATTTATCTCAAATCACAAAGCTTTACAAAACACATATTTAATAACATTTATTCATCATTTATAACTCACAATATTAACCGCCAGATCATTCCCAGGAAAGAGAGGGCTTTCTGATAAGGACTTCTCCTTATTGGCGCGCAAGTAGGTGACCAAACTCCTTTCCTCGACAGAACTTTTTAGACATCGTCAATAATACAAATAATAATATGAATAACTTTGTCGTCTCAATTATTGATTTAATAATATAAAATATTGTGACAATAATTGAATCAATAACGTGAGATACTATGTAGTAATTATTGTGGCAATAATTGAGTATAACTAAGTGACTTCTCACGTAAGCATCAATAATCAATACCGTGTGCTACTATGAAATCACGCATATTACTGTACTTTTATCACTGGGTATTTCAACAGTTAACGGTAAAATTTTTGTCGTTATTTTTATAAAAGTTATTTCTGTCGTTTTCTAACTCCAACAGTAATTCTGTAGCGGGGTCCACCAATGATTGTGTCGTCGTACGGATATTCCCCGACCAAACGAATATTTTATAACAACTTGCTTACTTTGCAAAATATATAAATATTACCCACAACTATAACATTATAACAAATTCGCACATTAATATTAAAAAATATATTTAGAGAAAAAAATCATATTTATTCATAAAAGTTGGGGTCTTACAACTAAAGAGCCTTAACGAATAAGAAATATTCAAATAAAAACAAAAACACAATTACAACAATAAAAAAAACAATAGCGAAATTCATGAGAATAAAAACAAAAAAACTGTTTAAAATCAATTAAAATATCTTAGACATTAAATGGTTGCAAGATATATGAAAGCAGACAAGAACAAAAACCCAAATACCACAATCATTCAACCTATATAAAAATAAAACTTGCATAGTAAACTATCAATCAGTAGAAAATTATTGCATGCAGAGGAAATAAAGCAAAAGAGAAGACAACTGTGAACATCAAAGTGGAAGTAGTTTATTTAATTTACAGGTGGACGAAAATGTATGAAACTAACACAATTGTATGCATGTTTGCATATGAATCTGTGTACTTCCAAAATAAGCCTTCAAATACTTTAGATTAATACTTCTTCTGAAATAGAATACCATTTAAATATAACATACTCACAAAACAATTATTACGAAAACAAAACAACGATCATTATATATATATATATATATATATATATATATATATATATATATATAAAATAGAGAAAAGTGAAAACCAAATTAAAGAAAGATCAAAGACAAATAAAGGATTGAGAACCTACAGTGATGGTTGGATCGATAGTTATGCAAGGTCAACGATGATCAGAGCTAAATCACCGATTGAAATTGACAAAACGAGAAACCACCCTGATAGAATAGCCACAAAAATTGCAATCATCCATATGTGAAACTCTAACACAACGCTAAAATTCACACACTGGCGACTTCAACGAATCGATTACGATGATGGAACTCTTCCTTATTAGTTGGAAAAACTAATCGTCGGTGAAGGAAAATGGAAAGACACAGGAAAAACAAAATGAAATTGAAATGATTATTACATTCAGTGAATATTTATAAAACAAGAAAGACACAACTGTCCAAATACAACCAAGCAGTCCAGTTGTCCAAAACTAAACAAACTAACACATAAGACCCCAAAAGTCCCCAAGGAAAAAAACATAAAATATTTGAACAATATTCTATAAGCATTTATAAAATATAATGGATAACCATTGATGACAAAAAAAAATACTCATTAAATATAAAACACCTATAAATACCATTATCACATAAACAAAAAACTAAATACACAAACAATACCATACAAATTACTAAACAATGGATACCATGTAAAGTAATTAGTATGATTTTCTTAACTAATATGTTAGTTCCCAGTAGGCACACAATAGATCAAGAAGGGGGGGTTGAATAGATCCCTATAAATTTTTAAATACTTTTCTCATTTAGTTTGTATTGCTAATGATTTAGCATATGACAAACATAAGAATCTTTTCAAGCACAGCTGAATAAGTAAAAGATCACCTTCATTGATATATTCATAATCATACATACATTGTTCTTAGAGTTAGTTAAGTTGTAAGCAGTTAATACATACATAACAATTATAGCAGTCAGGTACATAACGTAAATGACATAAGTAAATGACACATGGGATTTTAAGTGGTTCAGAGACTCAAGCTCCTAATCCACTCTTCTGCTTTAACTCGTAGGATTTCCACTAAGGAAGGGCAGCACCCTGAATCACTAAGATTCCTTCAAGGTCAGCAACCTTAGTACTTCAGTTCACTAAGAACTCTTCAAGCCTAGCAGGCTTGGAACTACTCTAGTTCCCTAGAAAATCTTCAAGCCTAGCAGGCTTGGAACTTCATTTAGTCCCTCCGAATAAGGACCCCTCAAGCCCTGGCTACTTGTTGTTGTTATCGTTGTTGTTGCTGGTGTCTTGCTGCTAAGATGTCTTTAAGCTTGACCATTTTCTGTACTTAGTAGCTTAGCGTGATCCTCTTTGCATTCTGCTTCGAGTCTGGACCACATCTCTTCTGGTGCAGCTGATCTTCATTCTGTTCTGCTCATCTTCATCCGATGTCAGCTGTGCACCATCACCATTTAGGTTTGCTAAGTGTTTGAACTTTTGGTAGACTTCGTATGGCACTTAGCATTCCCTGAACCCTTCTTGACTGGTTTGCAGACATGGTTTTGCACTTGTTCTGTTTCAGCTTTTGGTTCATGGTGATTCGTAGAGTGGCTCTTGATAAGTGGATTGTATATCCATGAATTGATGTCTAGTTCAAGCTTATTTGTTGTTAATTACTTAAGTTTATGTTCATTTTTACTTGTTTCTTGTTATTTTATGTGTAGGAAGGTTGGTGTGGGAAATGAGTGAAAAAAGAGGCACTCGGAGCATTATTTTAGCAAGTAAAGAAGAAAATAAAAGTCAGTCTGCAAAATGCTAGCCCGTCGGGGCGGGCCCATTTTGGCTTTATACCCCCGCTGGGGCAGGGGGTCTTCGACATAAGTTTATAGGAGACTAGCCCGCCGGGGCGGGCGAGCATTCTATAAGTTTGCCCCCGCCAGGGCGGGGGATACCGAGTCTGGGCTATCCTGTCTCAGTTCAAACACTGCTGGAACTTGGATTGTGGTGCTTGTATAGTAGTAGGACTCTAGTTGGCATGGAAGAGAGCTGAGATCGTGGTTGTAGAACATATAACTACAAAATAAACACAAGATAAGGGGGGATATCATAAAAAAAACAATTAACAGAAATTAAGGACAGAATTGGATAACGAGCATCGGAGTGAAGATTTTGAAGAAATTCATATTGGTTGTGGATTAAGGCTAAAGTGAAGGGTGTTCTGCGTTATTCTTCTTCTTTAGTTTTATTTTTGTAATTGAAAGGATGATATCTTTAATTTATTCAGTTATTATTTCATTTATGATGAACTAATTTCTTTTTAAGCTTAAGACGGATGTTTAAGTGGAACGATGATTATGTAATCTTTGATTTCAGTTTAATAAGCTATTATCCGATTTATCTATATTAATTTGAGCTTGAATTTATGAATTGCCTGATCAACGATTCTTTGTGGACTTGTATGAACTCGAGAGATGAAATACGAGTCTAGACTTAGTTGATATAGCATGTGTTCTTGATTTATATGAATGAACAGAATCTTGATGAATGTTAGGGTAGAGATATGCTTGACATCGCATGTAATCAGATAAAGAACTTGAACTTAAACCTTCTTTAATTATAATTCATATAGAGATATAGTGAGTTAGTTGATTAAGGTGTTTAACTTGATTCTATCTTAATTGTGGATTTGAGTTAATACGGTATTAGTGCATCGAGAGGTGGCTAGTGCTACATACGTATTCTTGATTAATAAACTGGGATAGTGCGTTAAACTGGAATAAAGGTGTAATAATCAGAGTGATGCTTAAAGTGAAGTCGGAAGCCTAATTCTCCATTATTTATTTAAAAATTCAGTTTTTATAGTTTGTTGAGTGTTGGTGATTTTAATATTTTTAATACTTTTAATTATAAACTGAAAATTGATTAGTTTAATAAAATTAGGATTAATAGGAAATTGGTAATTGTGAGGTTTAAATTCTATTTACAGTCTCTGAGGGAACAATACTCTACTTACTATTATATTACTTGTTGACCACATATACTTGCGTTCTGTGCGTAATTAGATTTTACCCAACAAGTTTTTGGCGCCGTTGCCGAGGATTTTAGTATAGATTTTAATATTTTTTAATATCAGTTTAATTAGTCCACTTTTACTTAAATAATTTTTTTTGTTCGTTTTATGCAAACTCGATCCAAAAATCTAGACTTGCTTCCTTTTGAGGACGACATTGAAAGACGTTTTCAAAGGCTAAGTGTAAGACCCCAAATTATTAATAAATGAAATTTAATTTCCTCTATTTATTATTTTAAAATAGTAAGGGTTGATTTGATTAATGTGGTTAGTTATGGGTGAAATACGCAAATATTTTAAATAAGCAAGTGGTTATAAAATATTCATTGTTGTCGGGGAATATTCGCTTAGTCGTGGAATATTCTTACTGTCGGAGAATATTCGTACGACGTCGCAGTCTTTTATGGGCCCCATAACGGAAAGCGATTGGATGAAGAAAACGACAAAAATAAGCTATTTATAAATAACGGCATAGTTGTTACCGTTAATACTGTTGGAATACCCGGTGGTTAAAACACAGTAATACGCGTTGTTGCACAGTAGCACACGGTATTGCACCAATTATTGATTCTTACGCAAGAAGGCACTACTCAATAATTGTTACAGTAATTACTGTTCAATATTGTATTTTATTGATTCAATAATTGTTGCGTTGATATTTTATATTACTGTTGTTTTAATAATTGTCACTACACAATATTTTCTATTATCGGAACAATAATTCATATTATCTGAATAATATTATTAGATAACATTATTGGCAATGTCTAGAAAGTTCTGTCTAAGGAGAGGTTTGGTCATCTAATTGCGCTCCAGTAAGGAGAGATCCTTATTGGAAAGCCCCCTCTTTCCTGAGAACGGCCTGGTTGCCAGTACTGTGATTCTGTAATATTATTTGTGTATAATTAATTATTGATTTATATGATGAGGAAAATATTGATTTTATGTGGATATAGATGGAGAAAATTTTTAATGTGACAATTGTTGAAAATTAATATTTTATCTTTTTCTGATAAAATAATTCATTTAAATATATTATTTTAATAATATATTGATGGTGATATTTTTATAATGAATGTGGAATATATGAGTATATGAGGAGGAAGAGTATTTTTGTGGTATTAAATGATTAACACATGTTTTGTGTGTTGGTGGACACAATTCTTGACCGAAAATTTATTATTGACTGTAAAATCACCCGTTTGTGGATTTCGGTCAATTTCTATTTAGAATTTGGAAAAACTTTCTTCTGCAAAGTTGTAGAGAATTGAATTTCCTATAAAAACTCGCGAGATTCGAATTTTCTGATAAAAGAGCTATTTATTATGAATTATTGAAGTTCTGAAGTTCCGAAATAATTGGTTTTTGAAAGTTTTAATTATTCTTATTTACAAAATCGTTTTTTTTTTGCTTGGTGGGCTGCATTAAACATGTGCAATGAGCTGAAATCAGATTTCAAGTGGTGGGCTTGACAATTTTGTAAATATAAATATTATTATATTCAATTTTCTGCTTTGATGTTCTAAGCATTTTCCTATAAATAGGGTGCTTAGGTTAGAATTGAAAATCACACCAGAAACACAAGTTTCTCTCTATTTCTCTCTCTATATCGAGCGTATTCTTGTGAGTATTTGATACTTTGAGTATTGCTATACGGTGCAAGTTTCCTTCAGCACTATATCTAGTATTCCAGTCAGAAGTACCGTATTTCCGAGGTAAGAGATAGTAAGGGATGTTATTTCTTCTTAAATGATATTATTTTCTTCAATATCATTATGCCAAAGTATTGATCTGAACTTTTTATCAAATTTGGAACTTTTCATGTCGGGGTTACTATTCATGAATTACTATTCACGAGTTACTATTCACCGAAAAATAAAATTTTCTTCTTTTTGTCCAAAATATCTATTATGGATACTAGCTTTGATTGTATCCATGTTTTGATCATTCTTGAATTTTACTCCATTATGATTATTTATAAGGTATTTTTGGACATGGAATAGCTGAAATACGAATCCCTAATATTTATTATTTTGCTTCACTGGATTCGTTTCCTTTAAAATATTTTTCATCATCCTCAGTCCTAAATGATGATATAATTGAATATCTTTGGCCTGTAGTGCAAAGATGAATGATTTCTGATGAATATATTTGGCCCGTAGTGCAAAGATGAACAGGTGTTGAGATGAACATGACCAACTGATGAATATCTTTGGCCTGTAGTGCAAAGATGACAATTTGATTCAAGATATTTATTGATTGATGTTACAGGGATAAAATGTTGATGATGAGCTTTTAAATTCATAGATAATCGTAGATTTCATTCTCTACGTAACTCTTCTATGAATTATTATTTTCCGCTGCGAATATTGATTTAAAAGTTGTTGTCTATTGTATTCTATTAGATTTTTCCCTGTTGAAGACTAACGATAATTTGTTGTATATTATCTTAGTCATAATATTCTTTGCTGGGCTAGTTGAGCTCACCCTTTTCCTTGTTGTTCCATTTTTCTTCTCAAGAGGCGAGAATGTAGCGAGTACTAGTCGGGGTGTGGAATGATGGTTCAAGACAGTTGTTTTAGTAGTCCTCACTATTTTGTAAAATAGTGTATCAATAAGTATAATGAGTTCTTAGTTGAGTATGAATACTGTCTAGATGACAATATTTGTATTTAAACTCACAGTATATGTGTTGTCGTATTTTGCACGACAATTGTAATAATAAAGTTGTAGTTATTTTCTGTACCATGTATTTGGCTACTCAGAATGGGTTGGACGGATTGGACCTATTTTGGGGGCGTCACACTAAGTAAATGGATTAAGGAAACAAGGGACGACTTTGAAAATTCTGAGAAAGAAGAAGCAATGGCTGCCAAAGACCAGAAAGCGTTGAGGGACTTTAATATACCCAAGGTGACTGAGCTATAGTTAAGTATCACCAGGCCTGCTATAGCTGCGAATACATTAGAGATTAAGCCTGGGACTATTCAGATGATCCAGAACTCGGTTCAGTTTGGGGGACTGGCAAATGATGATCCTAACGAGCATCTGATCAGCTTTCTGGAAATATAAGACACTTTCAAGTACAATGGGGTGTCGGAAGACGCAGTAAGACTTCGCTTGTTCCCATTCACTCTGCGGGACAAGGCGAAGAGTTGGTTACATTCTCTACTGCCTGGATCGATAACTACATGGGATGACCTTGCTCAGAAATTTCTTGCAAAATTTTTCCCACCAGCGAAGACTGCAAAGATGAGAAACGAGATTACCATGTTTGATCAGCAACATGGGGAGTCATTGTACGAACCATGGGAGAGATATAAAGAATTGCTCAGAAAATGACCACATCACGGATTGCCTAAGTGGTTGCAGATGAACACATTTTACAACGGACTACATGGGAATTTCAGGACCAGTATTGATGCAGCATCAGTGGGAGCTTTTATGGCAAAGAATTATGAGGAGGCATATCAGTTGATAGAAACGATGGTTGCTAACAACTATCAGTGGCCCACGGCAAGAATGACATAACCTACAGTCACGGGAGTGTTAGAGGTAGATGGAGTGATGGCAATAACAGCGCAAATTTCAGCACTCTCCAAAAAGTTCGACGTTTGGTCAGGAGGACAGACACAACAAGTTGCAGTTATTTGTGAATTGTGCGCGGGGGAACATCCAACGGATCAATGTGCAATCAACCCAGAGTCAATACAATTTGTGGGTAGCTACAACAGAATTCCACAGAATACATACCAGAATACATATAATCAAGGGAATAGGAATCATCAGAATTTATCGTGGAGCAATAATCAGAATCAGCAATTTCCATGACCATCGTATCCCCCAGGATTTCAGAATCAACAACAGCAACCAGCTCAACATCAAGAGAGGAAATCAGATTTAGAGGAGTTGATATCAAAGTATATAACAAGCAACGAGGTAGCAATGAAAAACCATGCAATCTCCATGAAAACACAAGAAATAGCCATCAAGAATTTAGAAAATCAGATGGGACATATAGCTTTTACTTTGAACAACAGGCCTCAAGGAACGTTGTCGAGTGATACGGAAAAGAATCCAAAGGGAAATCACGACCAGTGTAATGCTATTATGCTTAGGAGCGGTAAGGAGTTGACTTCTAAATTGGATAATAAAGCCAGTACAGGAGATGAATGTGAGGATGAAGAGAAGGAAATTGAAAAGAAATATACAGAGAAAGTGGTGGAAAAAGAAGATAAACCAATTAAAGCTACACCACCTGCACCCTTTCCTCAAAGGCCAGAAAGTGACAAGTTAAAGAACCAATTTTCGAAGTTCATGGATATATTCAAACAATTACACATTAATATTCCATTTGCCGAAGCACTTGAGTAGATGTCGCGTTACATTAAGTTCATGAAAGACATACTGTCGAAGAAACGCAAGCTCTAGGACTTCGAAACAGTGGCGTTGACCGAGGAATGCAGTGCAATACTACAGAAAAAGCTTCCTCCTAAATTGAAAGATCCGGGAAGTTTTACAATTCCTTGTGCAATTAGCAATAAAGATGTGGGGAGAGCTCTATGTGATCTAGGAGCAAGTATAAATCTAATGCCACTGTTCATTTACCGAAAGCTTGGGTTAAAGGAAGCAAAACCAACCAATATTAGCCTACAACTCGCCGATAGATCATTAACATACCCATTAGGAATAGTTGAAGATGTATTGGTAAAGGTCGATTCATTGATTTTTCCGACTGATTTCGTGGTACTAGATTTTGAGGAAGATAAGAACATCCCTATCATTTTGGGACGACCATTCCTGGTGACTGAACGAACACTGATTGACGTGCCTAATGAAGAACTGATTATGAAAGTGTTTAATCAGGTAGTAAAGGTAAAGGTGTTCAAGGAAATCCCAATCCCAACTGACAAGGAAGAGTGCGAGTTGCTAAAAAAATCTACACGTGTCAAGTTCAGGGATTGCAAAGAGGATAGTGGTCTTAAGACGTTAATTGAGGATAAAAATTCAAATTCATCATCCAACATTCAAGTGAACGGACACGCAATACAACAGTGTTGATGTTATGCGATAAATAAACATCATACCGCGGATAGCCCAACCGATCCGGGATGAAATAGGGAGTAGTCAAGCTGAACGACTTAAAATCAAGGGCTAATTGGGAGGCAACACAATCGTCTTTTTATTTTTCATATTTTTTTAGTCACGCTAGTTAGATTAGAGTTTAGATTAATTAGGATATAATAAAGTAGAATACACTAAGTAGTTATTAAAGTATATTGTTCTTGATAATATATTTACCATGCTTAAAATGGTTAATCTCTACTCATAATAATGTTTTATGGTTTGCAGGTACGTAATATGCTAATGGGTTGGAATTGCAAGGAAGAAATAGGAAAATCAGAGCCCAATTGTAGTGTGCACCCCTGTCGGGGCGGGCCCCTAATACACTATACCCCCCGCGGGGCAGGGGTCTCCAGGTTCAGAAGTCAGGGAGCAAGCCCGCCGGGGCTGGCCTTTAAGGCTTAGTACCCCCCGCCGGGGTGGGGGTCCTGGAATCCAACCTACTTTTCGGCAGTTACATGTGCCTAAACGCACCTCTTCTCCTTCTTCCTCCATAACAAGTTCAACTCCAATCCATTATCCCCACTCCTTACCCACGATTTGGCCATTACAACTACATCATCCCATTTCATTAAAACACACACACCCATTACTTCCATCAATTACTCCTATTCCTCTCACTACACCATCTCTATATAAATACACCCTCTCAACCCAAGTTCACCACATCCTATCAACTCCACCTGCTATAATTACAAATTAGGGCTTTCGTTGAGGTAAGTGTAGAGAAATTGAGAGTGAGTACCTTGTTTTCTAATTCCTCCCTTCCTAGCACTATAGTAGAGCATAATTATCAAGTTTGGGGGAAAGAATTTAGTGTGCCACCAAGTGTTCGACAGAGTGTGTGAGCCAAGTTTGGGGGAAGAAATACTTGTGTAAAGGTTTTCTGACATCAATTGTGACGCCCCCAAAATAGGTATACATCACCCATCTTGAGTCGCCAAATACATGGTACAAAATACAAATAAAAACTTAATTATACAACTGTCGTGTAAAATACGATAAAATATATGCTATGAGTTTTAATACAAATATTGTCATCTAGACAATATCCACACTTAATGGAGTCCTCATTATAATTATTATCACACTTATTCCATAGAATAGTGAGGACTACTAAAGCCACTTATACTGGATCATCACTCCATTCCCCGACTCGTCCCAACTATATTCTCATTTCCTGAAGAGAACAGTGAAAGAAAGGGTGAGCTCAACTAGCCCAGTAAAAAATATTATGACTAAAATAATGCAGAATAAATTATCCTTAGCCTTCAACAGTATAACAACTGATAGAATATAATAGACAACAAGTTTTAGATCAACAACTGCAGCGGAATAAGCAATCCATTAGAAGAGTCAAGTAGAGCATAAAATCTACTATCTTCTATGATTTAAAAAGTTTTTCATCAACTTTATCGCTGGGACTTAGCTTAATAAATAAAATCGAATCATCCCTACATCACGACCAAGGATATTCATGTAATCATCAATGGTTTTGATTATACCGAATAATCCTGGTCATAATCATACCAACAACTGTCCATCAATGAACTACAGGCCAATGAGGACTTTCACCACATCATTCGTTACATTACGATCATGATTATACCGAATAATCCCTGGTCATAATCATACCAAGTCCATCTATGTACGTAAGCCAAAGATGACTTTCTTCACAATATAAGCATGAGGATGATGACAATGATATAATAATTCAATAAAACAAGTTCAAGGATAAATTTTAAAGATTTATAATTTAATTTATTCAGAATTCAATAGCGTTCAAATTGTCAACATGATACTGCTTTGTGGAGTAAAATTTAAGAATAATATTCATGTACCAAAAATAATTTAGACAGAAAAGAAATATATTTTTTGGATAAATAGTACCCCGTGAATAGTACCCTGTGAATAGTACTTTAAGAATAGTACCTCGTAAATAGTACCCCAGCATGAAAAATATCCCAAATACCCGAGTGAATGATATTAGAGTGAATAGTAACTGGGTGAATAGTAACTCGTGAATAGTATTCCGGCACGAAAAGTGCCCCGAATACCCGAGTAAATAATATTAGAGTAAATAGTAACCGGGTGAATAGTAACCCGTGAATAGTAACTCGTAAAAGAAAAATATCAAAGAAAATGATATTCCATGACGAGTACAAAAGAAATGATATCTCATACGAGTATAATAGAATATACGAAACTGCAAATGGATTTTTACCCGCCATGCGGGTAATCCACGTAGACAGATCATTTCCACAATTTAATAAAGAATGAATACGAATGGTCATTCACCATGCATGCGGTAATCCACATAGACATGTTATTCTAACAAAATAATAAAAAATAAAAGAACAAAAGAATTCACCATATATGCGGTAGTCCGCGTAGACAGGTTATTCCAAGTGAATAATAAAGAAGGGAACCAGGTCATACGTAATCCGCACATACAAGATATTCCAACAGAATAATAAAGAAGGGAACCAGGTCATGCATAATCCTCACAGACAGGATATTCTAACAGAATAATAAAGAGTGGAATAACAACAGAATTCACTAGGCATGCGATAGACCGCACAGACAGGTTATTCCAACAGAATAATAAAGAATGGAATAACTGAAGAATTTCATCATGTATGCAGTACTTCGCATAGACAGGTTATTCTAACATAATAATAAAGAATGGAATAACAGAAGCTCTCTTCATGAATACGAAAGAAATAATACCCCTTACCTCAAAAGAAGACTGTATACTAGAATAGTGAGGTATCAGACTTCCCTTCTTCTTTCTCTCTATAATTTCTCTCTATAATAATTGCTCTATAGCTTTAGTGAATTGGTGAGAAATGAAGGAAGAATGAGCTTCTATTTATAGAAAAATATAGTTTCGATAATTACACGCTTTGGGGCTCGAAATATTACAGTATAATATCTTCATCTTTTTCTTCATTTTTAATTTAGTCCTGCAAGTATTATCAAACTTGCACCACCTCCCCTAATAGTAAATCATGTGAATTAATAGTTCATTCATGTGAATAAATAGTTATAAGTATGTGAAATAATAGCAATTAATTGCTCATTTATCCGATTAATTACCCGATTGGTCAATATAACCTCCAGACATTAATTATTATCAAAATAAATGTCGATTTCCACTAACACTAATAATTCTCACACAATGGAACTATTAATTTCATCTTTAATCAACACGAACTTATTCATCATTAATATTATAACTCACAATATTTAACAAGCAGGTCGTTCCCAGGAAAGAGGGGGCTTTCCGATAACGATTTCTCCCTATTGGCGCGTAATTAGATTATCTAATCTCTCCTTGACAGAACTTTTAGACATTGTCAATATTACAAATAATAATATGAATAACTTTGTCGTCTCAATTATTGATTTATTAACATAACATATTATGCAGATGATACTGTGACAACAATTGAATCAATAATATGAGAGATATGATGCAACAATTACTGTAGCAATAATTGAGTATAACTGAATGACTTATCACGTAAGCATCAATAATTAATACCGTGTGCTACTATGCAACCACGCGTATTACTGTACTTTTACTGCCGGGTAGTTCAACAGTTTTAACGGTAACACTTTCGCCGTTATTTTTATAAAATAATAATTCTGTCGTTTTCTAACTACGACAATACTTCCGTTGTGGGGTCCACCAATGATTGTGTCATCGTACGAATATTTCCTGTTAAAATGAATATTTCCCGACCAATCGAATATTATATAACAACTTGCATACTTTGCAAAATTTATAAATACTACCCACAACTATAACACTATCTCAAATCCGCACCATAATATTCAAAAAAATATTTTGAGAAAATTAAATCTTTATTCATAAAATTTGAGGTCATACAATCTCCCCTCCTTATGAAATTTTGCCCTCGAAATTTACGTGCGTAACTGGTATGCCGAATAGGTGAGGATATCTTGACTTCACTTCAAATTCTAACTCTTGAAGTATAACCTTTGAGTGTCGAATATAATCCTTCTTATCCAAGATTTTAACACGTATCTCCTCATACGTTAAATCTTCTGCTATCTCGTCCAATTCTAATTCAATAATGTGGTTCGGGTCATCCATATATTTACGTAACATCGATACGTGAAAAAAACGTTATGAACACGCGACATACTTGGCGATAAAACGAGTCTATAGGCCATATTTCCTACTCGATCGAGGATTTCAAATGGGCCAATAGGTTTTCTCTCTTCATCGACTCTTGCTTCTAGAATAACGCCTTCTTGAACATTCTTCTTCGTTTTCATCAGCTCCAGGTCTGAAGCTTGAGGAGCTTTAACTTTATCGATTAAAGTTGATTCTACTCGTATATTTAATATCACCACGTGAGTCCCTAGAGTCTTTAACTCTATCTTCATCATTTGTAAGTTATACGAAATGGGTTTTTTTTTGTGTTAATAACATCGTACTCGTAAACGCATATGATCTTCTATTCAACGTGTCAGCTACTACGTTCGCTCTTCCACAATGATATTTAATGGTACGATTGTAATCTTCAACAGCTCGAGCCAACGTCTTTGGCTCATGTTATGTTCGCTCTAGGTGAAGAAATATTTAAGGGTTTTAGAAATGGGTTTTGTACTGGGGTCAATACAAAATTCGATTTCACGCTCTAAGGGTAGGCTAGGAAGTCTTCAAGAATACGTCAGGAAATTTATATCATTCAAAACTGTGACTCTCATCCAAGACTTGGATAGTACGTCACATTGATACCTATCAACCTGCCATCGTCATTCATGACGTCGCCTACAGAAAGTCTGGCTTCGGTGCATTCCACACAAGGAAGTTAACAACGAAAGGATCGGGGCTCTTTACTTATGGCTTGATATGACAGTGATTGACTTTAGTAGTTTGGTTACTTGAATTCGCATAACAGGTTGGTTAGGAATATGAAAGCTAATAACCTTACGAAAAGTATGATGAGTAGTTAACCAATCGATTCCTAAAATCACATCAAAGGCAAGTATTTTCAAAGAGATAAGATCGACAGGTAACGTGAAAGTGTCGATTTGAATCAAACAAGATTTATAAACAGTGGAGGTAAAGAAGGTTTCTCCTAACGGAGTTTCAACCGATAAGTCAAAGTCTAATTTCTCTGGAGTAAAATTTAAACGTTGAGCGCAAGCAAGAGAGATAAAAAATGGGTAGAACCGGTATCAAATAAAGTATAGACTTCGTAAGAATTTATAATTAACTAACCCGTGCTAACTTCGTTCGGGTTACTCGCTTTTTTAGAAGTCACAAAAAATGCTCTTCCTGAAACCACCGACTTTTTTTTGTCCATATCTACCTTTGGTGCCACCGTCCCAGCCTAACTTGATTTTGGTGCACGACAAAATTGGGCTAGGTGACCTTCTTTTCCATAATTGTAACATGCTTTGGATTGCATCATTCAGCTTGGACTGATATGTCCCTCCCCTCTGCATTTGAAGTATACAATTAGTGGTCGTTCTCCTTCCTTGAAAATGGGTGTTGGTGCTACTACCGACGTCTTTTCGTCATTGTTGAATCTTCTCTTCTTGAACTTTTCACTTCTATTATCCTGACCATGATTACCACCGAAGTGGTTACCATTCTTGGCATGATAATTTCCCCCACGATGGTTACCATTGTTCCGATGGCCGTTGCCACCGGTATGATTATTATCGTGTTGCTGGTCATTACCTTTTAGTTGTGCTGACTCATTATCGTGCTCCAATAACTGAGCCCTATTCACAACATCTGAATATAAACAAAGTTTGTGAGAAATGAGGTATTGACGTATATCGGGTTTAAAATCTCTTAAAAATATTCGCGTCATTCGCTCCTCATTATCGACCAAATGGGATGCAAACCAGGATAACTCCGCAAATTTAGCCTCGTATTGCGACACGGTCATATTGTTTTGCTCCAACTTGATGAATTCAACCTCCTTCATGTGACGAATACTTTCGGGAAAGTACTTGTCGTTGAACAACTCTTGGAACTTCTCCCAAGACATCTTGAGTACGTCAGGCTGGGTACGCTTTACAGATTTCCACCAATAATCTACCTCTTCACACAACATAAAGGTGGCGAAGGGAACCTTTTGCTCCTCTGAGCATTTCAAGACATTAAATATCTTGGTGATCTGCTTTATCCACGTCTCCGCCTTAAGTTGTTTTGGCTTTCCCAAAAACTCCTGTGGTCCCAGCTCCTTGAACTGCTTAGCAGTGACCAACCGTGGGTTGCCATTATTTCCACCTATATTTTGAACAAGAGTCTCTCTTACCTGATGTTGCATGAGGATTATTTACCTGATGTTCATCATTTGACCGTGTTGTTATTTACCTGAGGATTATTATCTTCCTATTGCACATTATCCTGGGTATTGATCGTTGGTGACTCAACGATCTCATATGCTTCATTGCTTATCTCAACATTTTCGGATGCCATTTTCAAATACTGCCACAAAACAAGGGTTAATTAACATATTACATATTATCCCTATACTCTGACCGACCAATTAAATACCAAATAAACTTAGGTAGGTCATACTAGCGAAGGAATTTCCCATCTCTCCCCTCCTAGTTCTTGTCTCACATCTCAGTCAGGGATCATATCCCTAAGCTTTGATACCAACTGTGATGCCCCCAAAACAAGTATACATCACCCATCGTGAGTCGCCAAATACATGGTACAAAATACAAATAAAAACTTAATTATACAACTGTCGTGTAAAATACGATAAAATATATGCTATGAGTTTTAATACAAATATTGTCATCTAGACAATATCCACACTTAATGGAGTACTCATTATAATTATTATCACACTTATTCCATAGAATAGTGAGGACTACTAAAGCCACTTATACTGGATCATCACTCCATTCCCCGACTCGTCCCAACTATATTCTCATTTCCTGAAGAGAACAGTGAAAGAAAGGGTGAGCTCAACTAGCCCAGTAAAAAATATTATGACTAAAATAATGCAGAATAAATTATCCTTAGCCTTCAACAGTATAACAACTGATAGAATATAATAGACAACAAGTTTTAGATCAACAACTGCAGCGGAATAAGCAATCCATTAGAAGAGTCAAGTAGAGCATAAAATCTACTATCTTCTATGATTTAAAAAGTTTTTCATCAACTTTATCGCTGGGACTTAGCTTAATAAATAAAATCGAATCATCCCTACATCACGACCAAAGATATTCATGTAATCATCAATGGTTATGATTATACCGAATAATCCTGGTCATAATCATACCAACAACTGTCCATCAATGAACTACAGGTCAATGAGGACTTTCACCACATCATTCGTTACATTACGATCATGATTATACCGAATAATCCCTGGTCATAATCATACCAAGTCCATCTATGCACGTAAGCCAAAGATGACTTTCATCACAATATAAGCATGAGGATGATGACAATGACATAATAATTCAATAAAACAAGTTCAAGGATAAATTTTAAAGATTTATAATTTAATTTATTCAGAATTCAATAGCGTTCAAATTGTCAACATGATACTGCTTTGTGGAGTAAAATTTAAGAATAATATTCATGTACCAAAAATAATTTGGACAGAAAAGAAATATATTTTTTGGATAAATAGTACCCCGTGAATAGTACTCTGTGAATAGTACTTCGGGAATAGTATCCCGACATGAAAAGTACCCCAAATACCCGAGTGAATGATACTAGAGTGAATAGTAATTAGGTGAATAGTAACCCGTGAATAGTAACTCGTGAATAGTACTCTGACACGAAAAATTTCCCGAATACCCGAGTGAATAATATTAGAGTGAATAGTAATCTATGAATAGTAACTCATAAAAAAAAATACCAAAGAAAATGATATTCCATGACGAGTACAAAAGAAATGATATCTCATACGAGTATAATAGAATATACGAAACTGCAAATGAATTTTCACCCGCCATGCGGTAACCACGTAGACAGATCATTTTCACAATTTAATAAAGAATGTACGAAGGGTCATTCACCGTGCATATGGTAATCCACATAGACAGGTTATTCTAACAGAATAATAAAGAATGGAATAACAGAAGAATTTACCATGCATGCGGTAGTCCGCGCAGACAGGTTTTTCCAACATAATAATAAAGAAGGGAACCAGGTCATGCATAATCCGCACAGACATGATATTCTAACAGAATAATAAAGAAGAGAACCAGGTCATGCGTAATCCGCACAGACAGGATATTCCAACAGAATAATAAAGAATGGAATAGGAACAGAATACACCAGGCATGTGATAGACCGCACAGACAGGTTATTCCAACAGAATAATAAAGAATGGAATAACAGAAGAATTTCACCATGTATGCGGTACTTCGCATAGACAGGTTATTCCAATATAATAATAAAGAATGGAATAACAGAAGCTCTATTCATGAATACGAAAGAAATAATACCCCTTACCTCAAAAGAAGACTAGATACTGGAATAGTGAGGTAGCAGACTTCTCTTCTTCTTTCTCTCTATAATTTCTCTCTATTATAATTGCTCTATAGCTTTAGTGAATTGATGAGAAATGAAGGAAGAATGAGTTTCTATTTATAGGAAAATATAGTTTCGATAATTACACGCTTTGGGGCTCAAAAAATTACAGTATAATACCTTTCTCTTTTTCTTCATTTTTAATTTAGTCCTGCAAGTATTATCAAACTTGCACCACCTCCCCTAATAGTAAATCATGTAAATTAATAGTTCATTTATGTGAACAAATAGTTATAAGCATGTGAAATAATTATAATTAATTGCTCATTTATCCGATTACACTACTAGAAATTCAGCTTATAGCGGCGGGCTATAGCGACAGTTAGGGCGGAAGTGTCGCTATAGGATACATATAGCGACGGTCAATATGTGGCCATTGGTGTAGGGAGGTTTTTTGGGCTGAGGGTAATTTGGGCGCATACAAATCTGTTAGGTCCTATTCTTCCCCAAATCAGTAAATTATTTTTCCCCAAATCAGTCTAGATATTTGCTAATCAGTAAACTCACTTAGTCGATCAATCGACCATCTCGCTCCTCTCTCACCATTTCTCAGTCGATCGATCGCCCATCTCGCTTCTCTCTCACCATTTCTCAGTCCTTCGATCGACCATCTCGCTCCTCGCTAACCATTTCTCAGTCCTTCGGTAGTAGGCCATACATCAATAAAATGTATGATACTTACACATTATTAGGTCTTCTTCCTGAGCTTAATAGGCGTCTTAGATTTTACTGAGCTTAATAGGCATCATACATCAATAAAAGGTATAATACTTGCACATTATTAGTATGATTTCATGGTTGGGTCTTCTTCCTGAGCTTAACACTTTGCTACTATGTTATGTTACGTGTCTTTGGATACCTGTTTCTGATACCATGTAAGCACTTTTTATGATGATATTTGTTTAAGGATGAAGGAGAGGCGAAACACACTCGTTCGTTGTTACGTCCTTAGATTTATTTAGTATATATTCCTTTGTTATTCAACTCAACTAACTCAAGGCAGATCCCCTTCCCAATCTTTGGCTGAGATTTTGTTTATATCAGTTTGATTCTAGAGATGTGATATGCTGTCTGTTTTTGTGATTTGTAGTATATCGTGACTGCAGATTAATGTAATTTATAGTAAATTATGACTACAGATTAATGTAATTTATATAGTAAATTATGACTGCAGATTAATGTAATTTATAGTAAATTATGACTGCAGATTAATGTAATTTATAGTAAATTTTGATGTGGGTTTGGACAAAAATAAAGAATTAGATATCCAGTGCCTATCCAAATGAAATTTATATGAATGTCTTGGTTGTGGTTGTGGTTGTGTTTGTGTGTGTTATGCTTGAATTGGTTTTTTTTCTTCCACTTTTCAATGTTTTTTTTCTAAATAACTAAAAAAAATTGCAAGCAGTCATCTCTTTGTCATTTTTGGGTAATATTTATAAAATCGAATTGAATTACTGAATTATATTTTATTTTGGTGAAATAGAGTGCGCTCTGAATTACTTAATGCTAGAATTTAGGTTTTCATCATCAAAGATGCCTCCTTTCAATACTTTTGAGTAAATATGATATAGATGCATTTATGAAGAACAATACCGTTTACATTATTTTGTTTCATCAAACATGGTTTCTGGACATGAACTGGTTATTCTTTGTCTTCTTTCCATTTTGTATTCAAGAAATCATTAGAGCCTTGGTTTGGCATTATTCTTATTGATTGTTTATCAATTGAACTGCAGTTATCAAGCCTAGAGTGGTGGAAAGTCTGCTCCCATGGGCAGATTTCAAGCAGAGCAAAGACCTTAAGAAAACTGATGGAACAAAGAAAAATAAGATCACTGGGGTTCCTAGGCTAAACGATGCTAATGATGCTGGAGTAGTCCAATCTCATAAATGCACCTTGATTTTGATAGAAGGAGATTCAGCTAAAGCTCTTGCAGTAAGTTGTTTTCCTCTTGATTCAAGTAATGTAGTTTGGTTTCTTTGCATATAAAAGGTTGAGATGATTGAGTTTATATACAGATGGTTGGACTTTCTGTTGTTGGTCGAAATTATTATGGTGTTTTTCCGTTGAGAGGTAAATTGCTCGATGTTTATTTACTTATACATAGTTGTCAAATTAAAATTGACGTGCTTGTTGATGAGTGAGTTTTATACACATGAATTGGATATATTCGGGCTTAATTTATTATTGTTCTTAAGTCTTTTAGATTAGTTTTTAAGTGTTTGTGTCCATTCATGCATGTTTTATATTGTTTTGTAGGATTTGGGACAAAAGTTACTTGGATCGACGTTCGGGGTGGCTAGATTCGCGTTTTCGGCTTACCATTTACACAACAGTCACTTCAGAGTCAATTTGAGTATTTCTACGGACCTTATTTCGAAAAACTTAAAGAATAATTGTTGTAGATCTACTTCTCCTCTTTCCGGAACATCTTGAATCGTCAAAATTGGAGTTCGGACGAAGAAGTTATGCCCATTTTCCCAAAGGACGTCGGAGCAGAAAATGTCAGAACTTGTAACAGTGCCGGGGCGCTATTCTTAGTTCATTTTCCAGCGTCGGGGCGCTATAAGGCAGACTTTGAGCATCAAGCCCAGCGCTGGGGCGCTGGGGAAGAGACTGGGAAGGCTTGGACGCGTTTTTGGGCGAATTTTGACACCTTTTTGACTCCAAATTGGATTGGGTTTGTTCCTAACCTAAAAATTTGACTTGTAACCTATAAATACTTGATGGAAGGCATTAAATAAAGGGGGATTACATAGAGTAGACTAGATTAAACACTCCTTTAGATTAGACATTAACCCTAGTTCTTATTAGTTTTAGAGATTGAAGCAACTTGGAGATCATTGAAGATCAAGAGCAGGAGCAAGAGGGGAGCATCAGATTTGCTGACAACAGATTCTATTATCTTCTCTTATCATACTTTTATCTTTTAATGTTTATTCAATTGTGAATTCTTGGTTTTAATTCATTAATTATGAACTAACTCTTTTATTAAGATTTCAATTGAACTTTTTATGGTTTTGAATTGATTATTTAATTTATTCTAATTATTTGTGTTGAAGTGAATTGTTCATCTTGCTTATTGATTAATTATCTGATCAATAATTACCGTGTTACTCTAGAAGGATTTGGGAAAGGAATTCTAGGGTTAGAACTGGGCTTGGTGACATGTGACTTAGTTATTTGCACAGTGAATAATTAGGTTTGTGAATAGAATGAGAATATCTATTTGCCGCATGTAACATAAGAGGAATTGGGTTTGTAGCGAGTTTAATTCAATTGTTTTGCATAGAGATATAGCAAAATTAATCTGGGTTAAATAGAAGGCAATTGATCACTCGAGAGAGGGCTTTTGGCATTTGAGAATTCCTGTTAACAATTCAGTAGATATAATAATTGGGATAGTTGAATAATTGATTTATAACTCATAATTGGGGATATTGGAGTCTTAATTCTTATTTATCTGAATTCCATCAATTCTTAGTTGTTTATTTGCTTTCTTTTAGAATAATCTTTTTGTTTTGTTTAATTTAGTTTTCTTAAATCTAGAAATCTCAATTATTAGTTGTTTAAATAAAATTGATTTGGTTAAAAATTAGTATTTGGTAATTTTTATTAAATAATTCCTCGTGGGAACGATACTCAACTTTCACTTTATTACTTGTTGACCGTGTATACTTGCACATTTTCATTGATTGCGAAATCAATCAACACTTGTGCAGGATCATGATGGTTCACACATTAAAGGGCTATTAATCAATTTCATTCATTCAGTTGGTCTACTAAATACTATAAAGTATGAAATTGTACCTGTTGGATGGTTGTTTAATAAGGAATTTGATGCCAGCAGCTGCACCTCCTCATAGAGAACCCCCTAAACAGCAGTCAAGGCACGGTAATTATCAAGTAAATTGAGATTAAATTTTGACATACAAATATCCTGAGTCTAAGATAATACATGAAGCAAAAGTATTTCTACATTCTCTGCTATTTCACCCATTATCACATCCCTATTTCTACATTCTCTGCTATTTAACCCATTATCACCAATTTCTATATGACTTGTTCTATGATCATGATATTTGTGATATTGTGATATTTTCACCCATTATTTCTGTCTTACAATTTACTAATCTAATTGTCACAATAGGATCTTGCAAATCATGGTTGAGGTTATAAATTCAATCTACTGAGTTTTGTCCTATCCTTTTGAGGTTGAGGTTACTGCTTAGTAAAATATGGTCTACTACCTACCTTCGTCTCCCTGAATCTCCTTGTAATTATTAAAATACTATTGTTCAACCTATATTTTGGAAGCTGATTATAAAACATATTAGGACACCTATCTCATTTGACTGTGTGGTCGGTATCATTCCATCCCTTACTCTTTATGTGGCATATTGATATCAATAAAGAGAGACTTGTTTTGGATCCCTGCATTTTTTGGTATTGAACCTGGTGAAAGCTTTTATGTTATCTAACTTTAGTTTTGATATTAATTTTTTTGCCATATTCTTTTGCTTTGAAAAGATTATAGTATTTTTTAGCTTCTCAAGCTTTGAACTTGTAAAAGTATGAATTCCTTTAGTGCCATGAATTTCTGATTTATGACTTTCTTTGTTATTTAATTTATTATTTCAATTTGAAACAGTCAACTGTGCAGTTAACATAACCTCTTTGCTGCATGCTGGTGTATCTCTTCCTCTACGTCATGTAAGTGATAGCTAAATGTTCTGGGCATTAATAAAAACAATGGAGATTGATAATTTATATGCATGAAGAGAAGAGCCATGTACCACATTTATAGAAGTAGGTTGTGGCTGTTAAGTATTTGTAAGTTTCCTAGCTTAAGGACTGTTGGGTCTTTGATTACATATCCTACGGCTATACCTGAACGAATCAAGACTGATCAACAGTTAAATTCCACCTAAAGTGTAATAGAGACAAAAAGTTGGGACTGTTTTATTGTTGTTTTTGGTTTACCTTTTGCTAGGAAATGATAGTTGTTAAATAATTTGAATTCTCAAGTTTAGGTGTATCAGACAAATAAAATCATGGTTGTTCTACACTTCTGATGGTTTACCTTTCAGAGGAGAACAAAAGTGCCTAAAAAGGTCTTGCACAGTTTGTGACATTGTGTAAATATTTGTGTGAGCAAGATTTATTTTCTTCTCTCTATGGTGTGGCTATTTATGTAGTATGATTGTGAAAATTTTATTACCATAAAGTCCTCTGTTTATTTCCTACTGAATTATGATACTTTTCCTCTACCAATTAAACTTCTCTTTTATACTGAATGAACGACCCCTACTAGCATGGGTTCGGGTTCTTGTTATAGTTCTAATTTAGCAACAATTTTTGGTTATGGAAATGGTAAATTATCAAGTATTATCATTATAGAAGATTATAGTTATCTAATACTTGATAGTTTCGACATTTAAAATTTGGACCATAAAATAGAGAGTCTATATTTCTATGGAATGAATTAGTAAGTCTTATAGTATTAACAAATGACAATTTTCTTTAAGGAGCTTGTTGTTTATAAATTGGTTCATGTTATATATGGTGAACCTGCAGCTTATCTTTCTTTATTAATGCAGCATAAATCATATACTTGCAAGATACAACAAATGTCTAGAATCTTCATAAACTTCAAAAGTAGACCATAAGGCACAGGTACTTGATTCTATTTATTACTAATTGTTACAATAGTGATGTATGTACCAGAAAGTTTACAAGTACATTCTTATTCTCTATTATGATATTGTATTTGGGTATTATATACGTTCTGCATATTGTTGGTGTTTTTTGGAAATGCTTATGGTTCCTACTTCCTAGTTGGTCTTTTCAAAATGATGAGGTGATCAAACACTGTTGTCAGTTGTGGCTTGATCGAGTCTGTACTGATGGGGGAAATAGGTTGTCATATTTTTTCAGCATCACTAATTTTTAGAAAGAATATTCTACTTTGTTCTTAATCAAATTCTATCTACAAGATGTGGTTTATTTTCATTTATTTCACTAGGAGTGTGGTGCAGGCTGGTGCGAGAGGACAAAATTTTACCTTTTTTCTTAAATTATGATTGTATTTTATGAATGTAGCAGTTTTAGATTTTTTTCCTTGCACTGACCAGGTATGTTTCATTGGCCTTGTACATGATATCCTCATAAGATATTACTGTGATGGAAGAAGAGTTGAAGACAAAGACTGAACTTATCAAGAAGCAGGAAAGACTGATCCAAGGATGGAGGAAGGAATTACAGGACCAATTGGAAAAGCACAAAACAGAGTTAGAGAGGGTATAATTAATGTAATCGATATCTTTTATACTAATTGTAATGTTGTAATGTGAATGATTTTAAACGATGTATATAATATTTTTTATATTTTATTTTATATTGTATTTGTGTTTGTTGAATAAATTTGTTTTATTAATTAATTTTTTTTAAATATAAAAAGGCTATAGCGACGGTCATCGACCGTAGCTATAGTGTTCTATAAAGCACAAGCCTATAGCGACGGTCGCTGAGCGTCGCTATAGACATCTAAACACGATTTTGGCATGATCTATAGCGACGGTCGCCGAGCGTCGCTATAGGCCAAAAGACCGTCGCTATAGGTTTTAGCGACGGCTTCTACAGCGACGGTCGGCGACCGTCGTTATAGCCTATAGCGACGGTCTTTTGGCCTATAGCGACGGTCAGCGACCGTAGCTATAGGTCGATTTTCTAGTAGTGTTAATTACCTGATTGGTCAATATAACCTCCAGACATTAATTATTATCGAAATAAATGTCAATTTCGACTAACACTAATAATTCTCACACAATGGAACTATTAATTTCATCTTTAATCAACACAAACTTATTTATCATTAATATTATAACTCACAATATTTAACAACCAGGTCGTTCCCAAGAAAGAGGGGGCTTTCCGATAAGAATTTCTTCCTATTGGCGTTCAATTAGATTATCTAACCTCTCCTTGACAGAACTTCTAGACATTGTCAATATTGTAAATAATAATATGAATAACTTTGTCGTCTCAATTATTGATTTAATAACATAACATATTATGCAGATGATACTGTGACAATAATTGAATCAATAATATGAGAGATATAATGCAGCAATTACTGTAGCCATAATTGAGTATAACTGAGTGACTTATCACGTAAGCATCAATAATCAATACCGTGTACTACTATGCAACCACACGTATTACTGTACTTTTACTACCGGGTAGTTCAATAGTTTTAACAGTAACACTTTCGCCGTTATTTTTATAAAATGATAATTCTGTCGTTTTCTAACTACGACAATACTTCTGTTGTGGGGTCCACCAATGATTGTGTCGTCGTACGAATATTCCCTGTTAAAACGAATATTCCCCGACCAATCGAATATTATATAACAACTTGCATACTTTACAAAATTTATAAATACTACCCACAACTATAACACTATCTCAAATCCACACCATAATATTCAAAAAAATATTTTGAGAAAATTAAATCTTTATTCATAAAATTTGGGTTCTTACATCAATGGCATCTAAACTGACTTCAAAGAGGCAACGGGGAGAGAGTTCCATAACAACACCACCATCACGAACCTTCGATCGACGCAAATTCAAAAATGTCGCCGCTGCCGACCTTTACGACTACATGGTTACTAAAGCACTTACACCTAAGCGGGGGTTGGCATCGGATCATGTGGATGGGGAGATGATGCAGCAAATATATCAGAAAGGGTGGAACAAATTCACTAAGGAACCCGAGGCCGTCGTGGTCAGCGTGGTCAAAGAGTTCTATGATAACGTCAAGGACAAAGCACCTTTCAACGCTTTTGTGAGGGGTATATTGGTTTCGTTCAGTGTCGATGCCATCAACACTTATTATCAGTTACGTGTGCTTCGTCAGTGCCAATATGCTCATTTACGTGATTTCGACCCTGACTTTGAGGTTGTTCTCAAAGAAATGACTAAACCGGGAACAACATGGATCAAGGGTCGAAAAGGAGGCACGGTTTTTCACAGCAAAGATCTCAGCAGGTATGGGATGATTTGGTACGCCTTCTTATGTGCGAAACTGTTTCCATCCACGCACACCTCTGATGTCACCAAAGAGAAGGCACTACTATTATATGCGATTGTGCAAGATTTCATCATCGACGTCGGGGCCATAATCAATTTTCTATTTGCCGATGCTTAAGAGGAAATTTTTCAGGCGGCTTGCCACACCCATCACTCATTTGTGGGTTGTGTCGCCAAGCGGGCGTTCGATGGTTTGATGATGAACCCACTCAGATGTCGCTGCAGCTACTAGATTCCAGAATGATAGCGCGGTATTCGGTGTAGGTCGGAGGCGAGTCACATCCTAGAGGGTTAGGATTTGTATTTCCATCAGCTTCGGAGGACGAAGTTGATGCTGAAGACACCTCGAATGATGAGGATGCGACGATGGGAGAGCAAGGAACTGAGGACGCCATATCTAGCACTCAATTTCTTGCATTTCAACGACAAATGGAGGACCACAACAAGGAAGCACAATGGGAGATGCAGCAACTGGCAGCTAGGTAGGATCACATGTTTGATGGAATGAACCTGTCGTTTGCTTCATTGAATACAACACTTCAGAGCTTCAATCCAACTGCCCAATTCCCGTACCAGTAACCAGCTCCAATGCCACGTTTTCCACCAAGTGACTCTGATGAAGAAGAACACAACACACCACCACCCCAGGCTTAGTGATTACAGGGAAGTCCTCATATTTTTCTTGCTATATCCATACGATGAGGGCATTGTAATTTTCAAGTTTGGGGGAGTTATTTTTATGTTTGCATTTCATGTTTGCATATTTAAATTCATTAAGCTAGGTTTGCATAGTAGTTTTTTATTGTCTAGGTTAATCAATTGTTGCATTCATGTATTTATGTACTTGCATAGTAGCTTAGGTGCATATTTAGTTTTGTTTTATGTTTGCATTCATGTTATGTTTGCCCTATAAAAAATAAAAATAAAAATTAGGTTAACCATTGTGTTAATTTTGCATATGTCCAGCAATGTTGTAGTTCATTTTATGTTGGCCAATGATGAGATTAAGATTAAGTCGATAAATACAGCACTGATTATTAGAACCTTGATGTAGTTTCTGTTATGAATTGGATCTTGTTCTTGTTTGAAACTGGTATAAAACGGTTAGCACGTTAATAACATCTGTGTCGACTGAGTAGTTTAAATAGATACATAAATAGTTTTTAAAGGATAATGCTAGCGTAAATAAGAGAATGACAAGAATAGGCAGTAAAGACGACAAATTAGGCAAGAACCTAAGTTTGGGAGAAAAAGTAGGGTATATAAGCTTCAGAAAAAGAAAAAGAGAATAAAAACGAGTTGAGTCTTGTGGTGGGTTAAGGAGAAATACTCCCCATAATCACGGGCGTGAGATGGAGCATAAAACGCATTCACCAACCATCTATATAAAAAAAAGAGAAAAAAAAGAGAGCATGAATACCCTATTCGGACCTTTAATCTTGGTAAATATTTGATTTTAGTTGGAATTCGTCTGTTTTTGAAATTTTTGAGTTTATTCTGTATGATTTCTGATAAGAAATTGGTTATGCATTGAATTTGAATTAAAATCAGTTAGCATAGATGTTAATCACACACACACACTATATCAGTAATGATGGTTTAAGATTCGAGGATTAATAAGAAGTTATTAATTGGTTTAATATGAAGTGTTGTAATGTTTGCTTGATTTTTCTGAGGCCGAAGGAATAAATTTGATTCTGAGATACTGTTGGATTCGTAGACATATAGTTAGATACATTACATCTCATTGCATTGCATAGCATGTTAGTTTGTTTGATTACATGTGCTCGAGGACTAGCACGGTTTAAGTTTGTGGGATTTTGATAAGTGGATTGTTTATCCATGAATTGATATCTAGTTCAAGCTTATTTGTTGTTAATTACTTGAGTTTATGTTCATTTTTACTTGTTTCTTGTTATTTTATGTGTAGGAAAGTTGGTGTGGGAAATGAGTGAAAAAGGAGGCACTCGAAGCATTATTTTAGCAAGTAAAGAAGAAAACCAAAGTCAGTCTGCAGAAGGCTAGCCCGCCGGGGCAGGCCCATTTTGGCTTTATACCCCCGTCGGGGTAGGGGGTCTTCGACATCAGTTTACAGGAGACTAGCCCGCCGGGGCAGGCGTTCTATAAACTTACACCCCCGCCAGGACGGGGGGTGCCGAGTCTGGGCTATCCTGTCTCGGTTCAAACACTGCTGGAACTTGGATTGTGGTGCTTGTATAGCAGTAGGACTCTAGTTGGCGTGGAAGAGAGCTGAGATTGTGGTTGTAGAACATATAACTACAAAACAAACACAAGATGGGGGATATCATAAAAAAGCAATTAACAGAGATTATGGACAGAATTGGATAGTGAGCATTAGAGTGAAGATTTTGAAGAAATTCATATTGGTTGCGGATTAAGGCTAAAGTGAAGGGTGTTCTGCGTTATTCTTCTTCTTTAGTTTTATTTCTGTAATTGAAAGGATGATATCTTTAATTTATTCAGTTATTATTTCATTTATGATGAACTAATTTCTTTTTAGGCTTAAGACGGATCTTTAAGTGGAACGATGATTATGTAATCTTTGATTTCAGTTTAATAAGCTATTATTCGGTTTATCTATATTAATTTGAGCTTGAATTTATGAATTATCTGATCAACGATTCTTTGTGAACTTGTATGAACTCGAGAGATGAAATACGAGTGTAGACTTAGTTGATATATCATGTGTTCTTAATTTATGTGAATGAACAGAATCTTGATGAATGTTAGGTTAGAGATATGCTTGACATCGCATGTAATCAGATAAAGAACTTGAACTTAAACCTTCTTTAATTGTAATTCACATAGAGATATAGTGAGTTAGTTGATTAAGGTGTTTAACTTGATTCTATCTTAATTGTGGATTTGAGTTAATACGGTATTAGTGCATCGAGAGGTGGCTAGTGCTACATACGTGTTCTTGATTAATAAACTGGGATAGTGCGTTAAACTGGAATAAAGGTGTAATAATCAGAGTGATGCTTAAAGTGAAGTCGGAAGCCTAATTCTCCATTATTTGTTTGAAAATTTAGTTTTTAGAGTTTGTTTAGTGTTTGGTGATTTTAGTCTTTTTAATACTTTTAATTATAAACTGGAAATTGATTAGTTTAATAAAATTAGGATTAATAGAAAATTGGTAATTGTGAGGTTTAAATTCTATTTACAGTCTCTGAGGGAACGATACTCTACTTATTATTATATTATTTGTTGACCACGTACACTTGCGTACTGTGCGTAATTAGATTTTACCCAACAGCTCTCTAGATCTTCCTTGTGCTCTGCCACTTTTTTGAATACTATCTTCTTATCCTTCTCGGCTCTCAGCTTAGTTGTCATTTTCAGTGGCATTCTCATCTTTGTTGAGTGAAGCTTTAGTCTGTTTAAGTCCCTCTTTAAATCTACTTAACTTCCACCTTCGTAGTCTCACTGTCACCGAGACTTGTTCTGTTAAGCTCTGGTGGAACTCGTAGAGTCAACAATATAGCATTCTAACAAATCAACGATTGTGCAACTTTTTCAACATCAGCAACTTTTGATCTTTGAAGCTCTGGCTGATATATACTCCTTCCCAATCTTCACGTTGGGATATAGCCATTGAAAGCTATTTGAATTGCTTCGCAGATCTCAAGTTATTTGGTGTAGACTGCAGATGTGACATAACATCCCCTTTATGACTTTCTGACACTGCAGTCTACTGTTTCACCTACCCCATCAGAGATGTCACTTTGATGTCTCAGGCAGGTAGTCAACTTTATCTCTTATTTCTGACTTCTCGATTAGAACGTTAGGAGCTATCCTTTTGCATCGATGCTCTCAACTAGCAATGTTCGAATATCAGTCTTTAGATTGAACCATTGCCAATGCTTCAATCTTCAAATGATCGAACTCTACGATTCTGTTGCAGATGTTCTTGGACCTGATCGTAGTGTGTCTTGTTGAATGTTGCTCACTGGCGGGTTGAGACAACACTACGATCCTAAAGAGTGTTCATCAGATCTTCAATGTAGAACACCTCTTCTTTCTCTTGTGCAGTGCTTCAATACTTCTGTTTGCTTCGACAGATCTCAGGAACTGATAGCTTGACTCCTTGTTATGGTCTCTTCTGAATAGCAAGACATTTCAGATTTGTGGCATTCCCAGCTCGCTTTCTCCTTGTGATCTCTCGTTCACTTATCATCAATGGACTGACCCAATACTTAATCACTTTAGCCTTGTTCTTCATAAGCTAACCATTATCTCTGTGTATACTTCATCAGTTCCTGCTATGTTTTGGCAAACACTACGATCCTAGTTAATCCCAAGATCGCTGTCTTCTGTTCTCTTGACAGCTACTGCACTTGCTGACTTTCCTTAGTTACTTTTACTGAAGTCTTCTTTTGATCAACTTGTGGAAGACTTTATCTTGAATGGCTTCACAACTCAATCTGGATGTTGATTGGGTTGGTGCTTAGATCTTCTATTTACTTACAAGTCATTCGTTGAGTGCTCTCTGATTTCCTTTAGGTGGAATGTACCTTTGCAGCTCAGAACAGAGGCTTCATACTTTGGATATTCTGGGAGTACTCATTTGTTGAGAATCATGTTTACTCTACGATTCTGCCTTGGCTTTGTAAGCACCTCTATTGAAGCCTTAGTTCTACACTCTACGATTTAGCTTTGGTTCTGCAGACACTACAACTTCGAGATCAGATCTTGACACTCTACGATTTCTGTCTTTATGCTTGTTGTCTTCATCTGATCTTGCTCGACTACGATCTCTGCCTCTGATGTGATCAGTAGACTCTACGACTCCGAGTGTGGTCTACGATTCTTGACTTGGCTTTGACAGATGCTCGGTCGGCTTGTAGACAAGTTGTCTCTACGACTCTAAACATGACATCCTCAACAGACTATGGCTCTGAGGATGTTCTTCTCGACACACTACGATCCTTCCTCGTCTCTCCTGGCAGTCTACGAACTCCAAGTTCTACTATCTTGCAGACTACAATTCTGCCTTGATAGTTCTCGAGTTTTCCTTGACTCTCCTAGTAGACTATGATTTTTGGTGCAGTGCTCAACGATCAGATAAGCCTATCTATTACATTATAAGATCAACCTAAAAAGCTTGATCTTTTTATATTTATAGTCCTTGTACATCATTTCTTTTTAAGGACTTTACAAAGTTATTTTGCGTATGTAAGATCAACCTAACATATTTGATCAATTCATTCTAAGTCCTTATACATATGTTCCTATTATCTATTAAAGGACTTTACAGCTTTTCTTAATGTAAGCATACTTGCATATTCATTCATTTATATTATAATCAAATCATACATAAATAGGAATAACATTCACATGCTTATTCCTAACAATCTCCCCCTATTTGATTATGACAAAAATAATTAGTGCATATGCATGATATGAATGAATCTTATATACAGTGAACAGCTATATTTCTAAAACAAATAATCATGAATGTCATTGATAATAATATGAAATTACATAAACTATGACACTTTACATCCTGGATCTATAACATACCTAACTAGTTAGAGATGTACCTTTTTGGCTTCATGTGTGTTGCCAAGATGTCTGTTGATCAGCTACTTATCTGCTTAATCTTTCTGCTCCTGCTCCCCCTGGGATGGTGACTTTATTTCTTTTCTCTGCTTCCCCTCAGACTCATGCTCTTCTTCTTTTTCTGGCTCCCCCTCAAACTCTCTATTCATAGGATCATCATCCTCTGGCTCCCCCTCAGATGATGATTATGCTTCTATAGTTGTTGTCTTCTTCTTTGCCTTTCTCTTGGCCTTCTTGTCTCGCTTTCTTGAGTGCCTCTTTCTATGCCTCTTTTTCTCCCCCTTTTTGTCATTAATCACTTATGAAAGCTGCTGCATATTAGGCATAAGTTGTTCCATCAAGTAAGATAAGTTACCAACCTCAATCTTAAGTTCTTGTTAGCTCATGTCAATTTGTAGGGAGAGAGACTGATTGAGATTGTCAATCTTGTCAGAGAGGGATAAAAGTTGTTCTTTGTTAGCCTTCTGTGCTCGTAGAGCTTCTTCCTTCTGATCATTCATAGCCTTTAGATAGATTTGATCTCTCTCTTTGATTTTGAAAGATATATCAGATATAGTGGCTTGGAGTCTGTTATGAACCGTATTATCTCCTGCTTCTGTCAACATCTTTACCTCTTCAGCGATGATAGATATCTTCTCAACCAACTCATCAGAATTCTTCAGTAACTCCTGCTCCGTAGGAGTTTGGTAATGTGGTTGGGCAGGCTCTTGTTGAACACCAGATTGAACTCTATGATTTTCATTTTCGAACAATTTTTCAAAAGCAGTGAGAATCTGGTAAATCGTTAAGTGCCAATCACTGTTGGAAGATGAAGGAATTTCAGACAATTATGCTTGGAGAAAGGGAAGCTTTGCATTCTGAACTTGATCATCTTCAGTGGTAGAGTGAAGGGACTCTACGATCATCCACTTGGGCATAATCCTTCTGCCATCAGAACCCACTCTACAATCATAGGGAATATAGTGGTTACCAACATGTCGGTAGACTTTGAAGTGAGACTGGTCTTTGATCATCTTGGTTGCAAACTTCTTGACCCTTGGAAAGTTCTGTGACACCAGCTCCAGGTTAGGAAACTGTGAGTAATACCAGCTGAAGTAACTCCTATCTTTTTTAGTGTATGCCTTTAACCAAGGCATCCATGGGTAGAACCATCTCATCAGAAGATCATCAGGATTGTACAGTATTGTTGTGCAGTCTAGCTCTATGTTGTTCCAGTCGTCTGTAGTCATCCTTACAACTTTGAGTTGTTCATTTCCATAGCTTATCCAACTTTCTGGTGGTGCATCTTGTGGTTCATCAAGGACTTCCACCACTATTCTCCTGCGAACTCTCGCTGGAAAGAGAACAGGATAGTCTGCTGATTCCTCTGCTTCCTGATTTGTAGAACTGGAATATTTTTCCATCTCTTCACCTTCTGAGCTTGAATCATGCTGACTTCTTTCATCTGATTCATCAGTGAATCCTTCATGTTGATTCTCCTCACTAGTACCTTTTTCAGCATCTTCTCCCTTGGATTCAGACTTATCAGCACTTAATTCAATGATTGCAGTAGAGGTTTCTCCTTGCTTCTTTGGGACAGATGTAGCAAGCAGTTTGTTTTTCTTTCTTCTCCTTGGAGGTTCAGCTATAGGAGCTTCAGACTCCTCTTCTTCTTCAGAATCCGAAGCTTCTGTATCATCAAACAGACTTCCTTGTTGTTCAGCAACAATAGGGACATGTTCTTCTTTTTCGAACTTAACATCTATTGATTCATCATCTGAATTTGTTGGAGTTTTAGCAGTAGAAGTTGCAGTTGTTTCAGCTCTCAAACTTTCTTCAGCAACAGAGTTGTTGCTCTGAGTGCTAGCCATAGGGCTTGCACATTCTTCGTCACCGTCAAATTTAGCTATTTCTTTCACAGATTCAGCTTCTTCTTCACTGCTGGACTTGCTCTTTGAGGGTTTATCCTTGAAGCTTTCAGATCCATTCTCAGATTCTGACTCTACATTTTCTCTTTCTTCACTGAGACCTTGTTGTTGCTGCCAGAAGTTATTAGCCTCTTGTTTTCCTTAGAATTTTTCTTCCAATTTTCAAACAGCTGTGGGGACATCACTTTGTGGACATTCAGTGATTCTCCCTCATCATCCTTTATCTTGCTTTTTAATTTCTTCTTTAGCACAATGCTCAAGAGTCTTCCATGAAAAACCTTTGTGAGTGGTTTATCTGAAGACTTCTTCATCTAAGCCTTTTCCAGCCATTTGGTCAACCAATCAATTATAAGGGCTCCAAAGTTCATCTGCTGCTTCATGATGATTGCAGTCATAACTCTCAATTATAGATCACTGACAGTATCATGTGCAGTATCTTTACACAGGATGCATTTTCCTATAATCTCAGCCAGAAATTCAAACTCTTCAGGAAACTCCTTCTTCTTCATATCTTTCAGATTTACGTTCCTCTTGTAACGCATTAACCTCTTGCCTTCTTCAATGTCAACTTCTTCGAGGTTTAACAGACCTTGGTTGGGAAACCCTAGACATTGGTTGATATTTGATGCCCCTATCTTCAGGCTTGCTCCTTTGACCTTTGTGGATAGAAGCCCAGAATTTATCGATGCATTGGAGTAAATTTCTTCACTAGCTCTGTATAAACTGGAGTGTTGGCTTCCAAGCATTCAGAAAACCCAGCATTCTTTACAAGCTCAAGTATATCCTTGAACTTCTTTTTGATCTTTCAAACTTCTTGAAGCCGAGTTGGATTCCAGTTATAACACGTCATTCTTCCATCTTAAGCATTTAAAACAAATGGGTATTTAGTTTCAGACTTCTTATGGGAGACAGTTGAAAGCGATTTGGGCGAATCTAGAGGTTTACTGGATTTAGACTTTGAAGAGGATCTTAAGGTTTGAAAAAGAGAGGGAGAGAGGTTCAATAGCTTCTTATAACTATTTTGATATTTGAATTTGTCTTTATGACAGTTCCTTCTAACTCTTTATAAGCTATGATGTGTCAACCAATCATTGGTTGCAAGACGCCCAGTAAGAAACTGTAACTCCCCATAAACTTTTCAGTTTGATGTTCCTTTTAAGAGAATAGACGTTACTGACATGGATTGACCGTTGACCTTTTTCAGTACGTAGAGTAGCTTGGTGAGATAGCTATGGACTCTACATTTTTGTTTGTCGACTCAACGATCGTCTTCTGAGAGATGCTTTAGTGGATGGTTTGACACTAATCCTCATTCTTGGAGTTACATGGCATTACCACTAATGTACCCCAAGATAGTTTGGGCACTGAAGTTCTGAGGTGAGTTTTCAAGATATCTTTCCAAACTGTATTCGTATTTATCTCCATACAATCTGAATAGTTGTGCATGTGTCTAGTTCTTCCGGGCTCCTTATGAGCTAGTGTATCCTCTAGGAAGACTGCGATCGTCGAGCCTAATCTATGATCTTTGAGGTTGCACTATGATCGTTGAGTTTACTTCAGAATCTACTCTACGAACGTTGTCTGTTTTGATCCTTGAGATGAACTTGACTAAGCATTCCTTTTGGGTTAAGGCAGCTCAGGAAGGGCCAACCTCTTAAAGTGAACTAAGGGTTAGGTTTATCCCTGAGGCGCTTTCCAGATGAAAAACTTTTAGAAGTAATTTGTACTGATCTCTCATTTGACCTTTTATGCTTGGGAGTTCCTCTACCAACTGTAGACATTTGGTTGTAATCGTGGTGTCCTCCTGCTCTTACATTACGATCAGATGTTTGATCGTAGGCGCTCCACGATTTTGAGTTGGGTGGTTGACAAGGTTATCAGTAGTACGTTTTGAGACGTTCCTACTGACTATGGATCTTCATTTGGTTTATCAGCCACAAAGTTTTGGGACTTTGTAACTGGTATATTGCTTCATAGTGTATTTCTGATACTTTCAGTGATGTTGTTCCTTAACAGATCACTGCTCCCCATGGTTGATACTGTCTTCTTAGAGATCCTTCTGACTGAAGTCATCATTATCAATTAAATCTTCTTGTATTATAGAAGTGGATATCTTGAGGACTGTTCACTCTACGAGCATTTGACAGCACTACGAACGTAGTTTTCTTTGACAGTTTGTGCTTACGGAGTTCTGCTTCTATGATGAGTTCCTTGAGGGTTCTTCTCAGCTGATATGATTTGGATGATTGAGCATACATGACCCTTTTTATCTTAGGGTGAATGATCTGCTTTCATAAGGAGATCAGCAACCATGTGAGCTTCATTTACGTTAGCTCAGCAAGTCTTCAAGGACAGGCTTTGACAAATAAGGATTTTGTCAGAAACATTTCTGAAATGTCTTAAGCCTTCTGCTGGTTGAATCTTCTTGACTGAATTCTTCTGCTTCAGCATTCCTTAGTGTGATTAGATAGCCTAAGCACCTACAGGTTAGATAAATTTCTATTTTTGGCACCCATGATTAAATGGGTCCTGTCAGGTTAGCCTTCAAAATCCATGTTCCTCATATGTTTGAATTTTCATCATATTGATCATCACCACCAATCATATTCATGCATATATCTAATTTAGATATTACATTTTAAGATGCATAATGATGAGTGTGTGTAAGATTAACCATTTTAATAAAACGCTCTTTTTCTTTGATGGTTTCATCATTTGCTTGGTTATATTCACATAGTTTAAATGTTCATAGAGTGAGAATCAACTCAATCACTTATTTGTATCTGGTTGATTCATGGAGGTGATCAGTTTCTACGACTTTTCAAGATACTCTTATAGAACTGATCATACTCTATGTGTTATCAAACGCCTAGAACATAGGTTTGTACATACATACTAATCCATCAGCAAGGATTGCTCCACTTAAGACTAATTAAATAATGATATGCTTACGACCTATTTCGGACTTCTTTCAAGATGTAATCTTCAACCTAAAATTTGGATTGGAGAGAAAGTTTGCTAGCATTTGTTTTTCCAACCTCAGTGTACTTTCTCTCTTCCCCTTTTTAGGTAGAGTATGGTCTCTTGATAGAATACTGTTATAGTGCATAAAGTGATGCAACATGATATACACATTTATATTAATGAGGAACCGTACCTTTCCATTGTCAGTTTCTTGTCAGTTATTTATCTTGATATAATGTGGTTAGGCATTGATGTGCATATTTTTCATTCATTTCTGACAGCTTGTTGCTCCAGTTGTCCTTCGTTCAATCAGTCATAGTCTTGAAGATGTAGGCTAAGAAAATCTCGGTATCCTTAGTTCTTTGATGACCTTGAACCTCAAGGTTCACATCCAGCTGTTAGGTAGCCAAATACATATTTGAGGAATTCTTCTTTCTCCTCTGAATAAATACTTCTTAGCATATATGGCCTTTTCATCATTCGGACTGGTGGATGCTTGACTCTTTGTTGTTAATGCCTCTTGAGCTTCCTCGTCTGGTCTTCAAACTACAAGATTGACCGTAGGAAAGGATTGGTCTTGTTTTTATGGCAGTTCAGAACATGGACCAATCTGAGCAGTTTCAGGTGTATAAACACATTTACTTGTACACAATATTTCCAACGTGTGAGCTCATCTGTATTTACAAGTGACTTACTACTAAACTAAGTTTAAAACAATGCTTGTGCCTAGGATCAGAATCAAAGCGATTAGCTTTTGAATATAGCATGAGAACCTGCTCTGATACCAATTGTTAGTTCCCAGTACGTACACAATAGATCTAGAAGGGGGGTTGAATAGATACTTCTAAATTTTCAAATACTTTTCTCGTTTAGTTTGTATTGCTAATAATTTAGCATATGACAAACATAAGAATCTTTTCAAGCACAACGGAATAAGTAAAAGATCCCCTTCATTGATATATTCATAATCATACATACATTGTTCTTAGAGTTAGTTAAGTTATAAGTAGTTAATACATACATAGCAGTTATAGCAGTTAGGTACATAATGTAAATGACATAAAGTAAATTACACATGGGATTTTAAGTGGTTCAGAGACTCAAGCTCCTAATCCACTCTTCTGCTTTAATTCGCAGGATTTCCACTAAGGAAGGCAGCAGCACCCTGAATCACTAAGATTCCTTCAAGGCCAGCAGCCTTGGAACTTCAGTTCACTAAGAACTCTTCAAGCCCAGCAGGTTTGGAACTTCATTTAGTCCCTCCGGACAAGGACCCCTCAGGCCCTGGCTACTTGTTGTTGTTGTCGTTGTTGTTGTTGGTGCCTTACTGCTAAGATGTCTTTAAGCTTGACCATCTTCTGTACTTAGCAGCTTGGCGTGGTCCTCTTTGTATTTTGCTTTGAGTTTGGACCACATCTCTTCTGGTGCAGCTGATCTTCATTCTGTTCTGCTCATCTTCATCCGATGTCAGCTGTGCACCATCACCATTTAAGTTTGCTAAGTGTTTGAGCTTTTGGTAGACTTTGTCTGGCACTTAGCATTCCCTGAACCCTTCTTGACTGGTTTGCAGACATGGTTCTGCACTTGTTCTGTTTCAGCTTTTGGTTCATGGTGATTCGTAGAGTGGCTCTCTGGATCTTCTTTGTGCTCTACCACTTTTCTGAATGCTATTTTCTTGTCCTTCTCTGTTCTCAGCTTAGCTGCCATTTTCAGTGGCATTCTCATTTTTATTGAGTGAAGTTTTAGTCTGTTTGAGTCCTTTTTCAAATCTGCTTCATTTCCACCTTCGTAGTCTCACTGTCATTGAGACTTGTTCTGTTAAGCTCTAGTGGAGCTCGTAGAGTCAACAATATAGCATTCCAACAACTCAACGATTGTGCAACTTTTTCAATATCAGCAACTTTTGATCTTTGAAACTCTGGCTGATATATACTCCTTCCAAATCTTCCCGTTGGGATATAGCCGTTGAAAGCTATTTGAATTACTTCGCAGATCTCGAGTTATTTGGTGTACACTGCAGATGTGACATAACATCCCCTATATGACTTTCTGACACTGCAATCTACTGTTTCACCTACCCCGTCAGAGATGTCACTTTGATGTCTCGGGCAGGTAGTCAACTTTATCTCTTATTTTTGACTTCCCGATTAGAACGTCAGGAGCTGTCCTTTTGCATCGATGTTCTCAACTAGAAATGTTCGAATATCAATCTTCAGATTGAACGTTGCCAATGCTTCAATCTTCAGATGACAGAACTCTACGATTCTGATGCAGATGTTCTTGGACCTGATCGTAGTGTGTCTTGTTGAATGTTGCTCATTGACGGGTTGAGACAACACTACGATCCTGAAGAGTGTTCATCGCATCTTCAATGTAGAACACCTCTTCCTTCTCTTGTGCAGTGGTTCAATACTTCTGTTTGCTTCGACTGATCTCAGGAACTGATAGCTTGACTCCTTGTTCTGGCCTCCACTAAATAGCAAGACACTTCAGATTTGTGGTATGCCCAGCTCACTTTCTCCTTGTGATCTCCCGTTCACTTATCATCAATGGACTGACCCAATGCTTAATCACTTTAGCCTTGTTTTTCATAAGCTAACCATTATCTCTGTGTATACTTCATCAGTTCCTGCTGTGTTTTGGCAAACACTACGATCCTGGTTAATCCCAAGATCGTTGTCTTCTGTTCTCTTGACAGCTACTGCACTTGCTGACTTTCCTTAGTCAGTTACTTTTACTGAAGTCTTCTTCTAATCAACTTGTGGAAGACTTTATCTTGAATGGGTTCACAACTCAATCTGGATGTTGATTGGGTAGGTGCTTAGATCTTCTGTTTGCTTGCAAGCCATTCGTTTAGGGCTCTCTTGGTTTTCCTTTAGAGGAATGTACTCTTTGCAGCTCAGACTAGAGGCTTCATACTT